>OX371264.1:53958398-54512030 GCA_947311025.1 Lypha dubia
ATATTTGTCTTGGCATCTATTTTTATATAAAAATATAATTACAATATGCAACTATGTTGCATGCTATTTTTATTTTATATGAGAATCTTGAAATAGAAATGTATACAATTTATAATTTTTCTTTGTTTTTCTCATTTGAAAAAAAAAAGTTGAATGCAACAAAGTTGCCTATTTTAAATACGGTATTAGTTAACAAAATACTGTGGCTGATAGATCACAGTTAATTTTTGTTGAATTTTAACGGTTTTTGTTTTTAAAACGTATACGTATATATTATTTATTAAGGGTTCATAAAGTGAATTTCCATCGAAAATCAGTTTCATTATTTTTTTTTCCAGAAAATTTAAAATTTTTGAAAAAAATTTAAATAAAATACTACAAAAAAAAAAAAACAATAAAGTTGAACTAAAACTTCTTTTGCACTGAACTAATATCAATAATATTTGTAATAATCTGTATTATCTATAATGAACAAAAGTTATTGAAATAAAATTTGCTACAAATTGTCAGAGTGCCATATCTAACAGTTACAACTGACGCTTTTTTAATATTGATATATTTTTTTTTATATGTATTATTCATTTTTCTTGCACAAATATTATGTTGCACTTGTTTCTATTGTCGTGCCATCTATAGTTGCATGCCAAAATGCCATTTCAGATTGATGGGACTGGGTTTAATGTTAAAGAAAAAAAATGTTCGCAAGTATGAAAAAATAAGAAAAAACTTACTATTTACAAGTATTTGACAGTTGTAAAAAAGAGCTAACACATATCCTATCACACTTACACATACAACCCATACATCAAACTAAACGAAATGGAAATTCTTTAATATATACTCGTACAACAACATCTAAGTTTAATTTCTAGGTTAAGTCAAACAACTTTTCATTTGTATCAAATTCAAAAGTACTAAAAAAGTATTACTGACTCTGACGGCAAAATGAAAGTTGTTATAAAATTTTATTTAAATTTAGATTTTGGTAAAAGTTAATAGTTCATCTCTATAAATATAAAAATTACGTGTATGTTAGTGATCGTTAAACTCAAAAACTAGTGGACCGATTTTGACTAAATTTTATATGCATGCTCTATGGGGCGTGAGGAGTGTTTCTGTGTAGTTTGAAGTTCGTCCGACAGATGGCGCAATATCTAGTTTTTATGTGTTTTTGCACCGTAACTGAAGAACTACTGCACCGATTTTGACCAAAATTTATATTTATACTCTATGGGACGCCAGCAGTGCTTTTATGTAGTTTAGTGTTCGTCCAACAGATGGCGCAAAATTTCCTTATTTTGTGTTTGTGCGCGATAACTTAAGACCTACCGATCACCGATTTCGACTAAAATTTATATATATCTACTGTTCGTGAGGAGTGTTTCTGTGTAGATTGGGGATTGACCGACAGATGGCGCAATTTTTCTATTCTTCGACCGCAATAACTTAAGAACTATCGCACCGGGTTTGCCCGAAATTTATATTATGGCAAAACAACGTTTGTCGGGTCAACTAGTTCTTAATAAAATATCAAAAACTATTTAAGAAATGTTTATTTATTTTTAAAGGATTCCTATAGATATTTTTTCTTAACCTTATTTTGAACTGAATAACAGACGACTTTACTCAAAATTCCTAAAGTAGAACACCGAATGTGTACGAAATATCGAATGAAATAATATTTAATAAAACAATATAGTATATCTGTTTTATTTTCAACACTCTGTGTGAACTTGAACCTGAATTAAAAATTATACCTATTTTAATAAATTAAAGGTCGAATAAATTCATAAAATCATAACTAAATAATATTTACATTTATTTAAGCATGTACTCAAGAATTTATGTTTATAAAAATTTTATTTATTTGTTGCGGGTTAGCAATATCTATATAATATATTTCGTTGGTTGCCATACCAACTTATCAGTAGATGTTTACCATTTATGTTTGAAAAGTTCCAAAGCTCATCTATTTATACATAAACTCACAAACAGATTTGTGAATTACAAAGCATAAAAATAGCTTTTCAAAAAACTTTACAAACATACACAACATTGTTGCAAATTTTGAGCTTACATTTTCTTTACATAACATTCAAGTTGCAATAAAACAAAGAGGGTGGTGTTGGCTGAAGTGGTTAGCGCGTTGACTACTAAGCAAACAATGACGTGGGGCCTGGGTTCAAACCCTGGCAGAGCAAGTCAATCAACAACATTAATTTCTGTAATGTACATTAATGGGACATTGTATCAATTGTTGTCGCACTATATAAGTGATGAAGGCATAGCACTGGTCACTAACAACTGTTCCGCCATCGATTGACGCTGTTCCAAGCTAATGTACACAACATCGCCCTCCTTCGTCGGTTAGCAGAAACATCGGGGAATTAAAGCAATTAATAAAATGCCTGCAATACAGCTTAACAAAGTTAATGCGTGCACTTCACACCGGAGGCGCCTCAACACTGCCTTAAAAATTAACTGAAGGCGCAAAGCAGAGTTGTAAAAGAGTTAAGTCTTCTAAATTTTCAACATCTATCTTTTCTACACTATCCCACTCCCTGAGTTCCGGCACACAGTGCACTGCGTACGTAGAGGTAGGGGTCATCCCCTGAGTGCTGGTCCTAATTAAAAAAAAAAGAACCGCTCGAAGTAATGCAAATATTGCTGCCGTTCAGGAAAGTTTTGCTGAAGACAGTAATTTGTTGTCGATTCCAAGACGTTCTCAACAATTAGGACTGTCTCAAACCACAACCTGGCGGATTTTGAGAAGGGATTTAGGTTTGCATCCGTATAAAATTGTTCTCGTCGTGAGATTGCTGATTTTTCTTTTTTTTTTTTTTTTGAAGTTTGGCGATTCGATTATTTCAAGAAATTGTGATATTGAATGGCCTCCAAGAAGTTGTGATTTAACGCCATTAGGCTATTTATTGTGAGGTTATTTGAAGTCATTGGTCTTTCGAAAAAAACCAGACTCTCTTCAAACTTTACATGACAATATTGAACGTGCCATTCATGACATACGACTTGATTTAGTGGAAAAAGTGCTCGAAAATTGGGTTCATCGAATTCGTTGAAGAATTCGTGGAGGCCATTTGAATGACGTTTTATTTAGAACTTAATTCTATCGATTGTATTTCACATTAAATAAAAAACTTTTGAATTTGCTTAACAATAAGAATAAATCATATCACTCTTATTGGAAAACCTTATAGATAGGGAAGTTGAATTAGCCATGTCCGGTCTGTCTGTACGTGAAATCGAGTAAATCAGATGCGGCACAGCCGAATATTGAACACTTCATTGGAAACATTTAAACATTTCCTTTACGTTGTGCAGTACAAGTATTTGCAGTACAAGTATTTGCAGTACAGTATTTTGAACGCTCCTCTATGCTGAAAGTACATTTCTTTTTCTCCAGCCATATTGTTAGGCCTCTTCGTGTTTGATCGCACTTAATAATAATTAAAAATATCTGTTTTTCTATTTTAATTTCATAACTCGATAATGTGATAAGAACTTAAATTAGACAGATAAAATAACCTTTAACAAATTTCAGACAATTACACAAAAATTTAGATTTTTCAAATAGAGTTTTTAAATATTTTATTTAAATTTCGACATCATATAATAGGAATATATTTGATCATAGTTTTTTTTTCAATACAAACATGTTTCAGTAATATATAATGAAACTACAAGTGCTTCAAATCACACACAGTACATATAAATACGAATACAATTATTTTAATAAGACAACTACATAGTACATACATACATACGTATGTACTTTCAAATAGAATTTTGTATCATTTTGAATAAGATAGTTTTTTTTAAAGTGCACTAAGTGGTGAGATACATATTTTCGTTTTGAGGAAAAAAATCCAATATTTTATTTTTTGAAAGAGACTTGCGAAAAAGAGAGAGAGAGAGTCAGAGAGAGAAAGGGCTAGTTCTACAAATTAGAGGGTGCCAAATTGTACCTCATCTTCATCACTACTTTCGCCTTGTTTTGTTGTTAATTTTTGAGGACGTTCACCATGTAGCACAACATCTTGGGATTCTGTAACCAACTTTTCAGTTTCTTCTCTTGCAAAAGCTTTCATTACCTTATCGCTCATTGCTTTAATATTCTCTTTTACAATGTCTGTCATTTCTTCCATCTTCCCGCCAATATCTTTTTCTTCCTCAGGCAACGAGGAACTTTTTTCAGCTTTTTTGTACTCTTCTAGAGAATTATCAATTTCTTTAAACTGTTCATCGGTTATTGCCTCTGTTTGATTTGTTGTCGGAGAAGTCTCGAGGTCATTTGCCAATTTGCTTTTATTATTATTTTCATCTTCTTCAGTCTTATCATTAGTTTTCATGGGAGATTCTTTTGTAGGTATTTTCGAAGCTGTCGAGGCTGGACTTTGTTTAATTGTTGGAGTATTTTCATTTAAACTATTGGAATTTGGACTAGAAGTTGTTGGAATATCGGGTTTAATTTGAGTTTCTGTTTCATCGGTTTTGTTTGAGTTGTTCGAATCTGGTTTTGGAGCATCGCTACTGTTAATGCCGCTGCCATCCACTGTCTTTTCTTGAAGATTTTCCTTGTTCTTTTCATTTTTTAGTTTAGTTTTTTCATCTTCTTGTTTGTTGGTATTTGCCGGTACTTCTTCTTGATTTGTATTTTCCTTTTTGTTTGACTCCGAAATATCTAAAGTTTCCTTATTTCCTGAAGGGTCTTTAATACTTTCCTCTTGACCCTTAACAATTGTTGTAGTTTTATCTTGAACTTTCTTATCGTCTTCTTTTTCGCCATTTAATTGCATTATTGCATCTTCTGCTTCAGTATCATGGATTTCGTTGACAACAATTTCATCATCATCGTTTTCATCGTTGTCATCTTTGTCAATAAAAACATTTTTAATTTGATTAGCCATGTATTTCATATTTTCTTTTACTTCGTCCTTGATGTCTGCTAAAGTTTCTCCCAACGATTTAGTATCGTCTTGATCTTTATTTTCATAATTTTGTTGCTCATCTTCTTTGACTACGGAGGCGTTTTCTGAACTACTTTTGCCATTTCCTTTACCGATTTGGTTTTCATCATTTTCGCCTTTAGAAATATTATCTTGAATCATTTTTTCATTTTCTTCACCAGTTTCTAAAGAAGCCGCTGGTTCGGTTGCTTCATCAGTTTCGTTTTTATCGTTTTCCTTCTTTTTGTCTTGTAATATATTTTCTTCAACGAAAATATCTTTACTTATTTCATCATCATCTAAAGAGCTTTTATTTTTCTCATCAACAGCCTGTTTCTCCGTAGTTTCTTTACTACCTTTCTCTTTGCCTTGTTCAATCGTGTTCTCACCTCTCATATCATTAATTTGTTGCTCTTTGCTTTTATTAGTTTGATTTTCATCTGAAACTTCTTTAGATTTCTCATCCAAAATGATTTGATCGTTTTTATTTTCTGTCTGAATATCACCGTCATCTCTTTCAGTTTCTTTTTCATGCTCTTTGCTCTCTATATTTTCTTGGCTTTCATTTATTTTATACTCATCTTGTAGGTCCTTTGTTAAATTCGTTGTCGATGTCGTTGTCGTTGTTTCGTTAACAGTTTGAGTTTGTTGTTTCTGCAAAAGTAAACAATTGTCGACTGATTTCTTTCTAAACTCTTCAAAAAAAAAAAAAAACTTAATAAATTTTGTTTAAAAAGCTCTTTAAATTGAAAACTTTTGTTAGAAAGTATAAGAGAAAAAAGTTTTTAAAGCAGTTTTTTATATAAAAAAAAAACGAACGAAATGAAAAAAAAAAATCAGAAGACATAAAACATTAACAACAAATATTCAATACTTACAAAAAATAAAATTAATAAATTTTTACAAAAAATTAAAGCTTTTAAAAATTTCATTCGTATCAAGACCGACAATGGCTTACTTTTAACAGAAATTTTTCTTTTTCTTCTATTTTTTTTTAAAAAATTTAGAGAATATAAAACTTATATTCAGGTGTAAGCAGCTTTTTAATTTTATATTTATGTTTTTATACTATAAAAAGAAGAAGCTTTAGAATTATTTGTGCTTTTTAAACTTAAGTTGAAAATAAGTAAAAAAAGCTTGTTTTATATGTATATATTTATTATTGTATAAAATTTTATGTTTTCCTTTATTTTCATTATGGCCAATATTAAAATAAACAATCCCAATTATTTCTTTCAATAAAACTAAAAAAAAAGTTTTTTTTTAAACCGAACCTCGTCAAAAAAAAAATATTAAAGATTATGTAGAGTTAATTGAAAAGCTTTATTACAGCTTTAAGCTTAATGTATTTACAGTCCTAACTGATAATAAGAAAATGTGCATTTTATTGCTTAACTTAATGAAATTTATTAAAGAACATAAACTTACATCATCTTGTGGTTCATCTTTTTCTTTTTGCATTGCATGATTATCCCTAAATTTTTCGGCTTTTTCGTTTTCTTCTTGCTCATCTTCCTTCTCGTCATTTTCTACTTTTCCTTCATACTCTTCATCTTTTTCTTTTTCCATTTCATTTTCTTCTTGTGTTTCCTCATCATGTTGCTCTTGTTTTTCTTCGCCAGCTGGTAATTTTGTGTCTTCTGTTTCATTATTGTTGCGGGCCTCCTCTTCTGCTTTTTCTTCACCGTTTTGGTCCTCTATAAAAACCATTTCGTCATGATCTTCTGCTGCATCTTCGTCCTCATGACCATTCGTGCTAAAGAAAATTACAGATTTAAAAATTGCGGTTGTCCTCAATTTAAGTTCATAATTTTTTTTCCATAAATTGGAAAATTTTTCAATAAAAAAAATTTTTTATGAATTATTTTTATTTCTTGATTTAATAGTTTCAAAAAATTTATTTTGTTAACATCTTGGCTGCCAAAGCCTTTTTAGAATTTTGATCGTTCAGTAGCAATGTCATTTAACAATTTTGCTCACCTGAGGCCAACAACATATTTTTGTTCTTTTTTATTTCTGAGTGCCTAAAAATAAATAATAAATTGATTTTTATTACCCAAAAAAATACCATTAAAAATACACAGCGGCCATGGGAAATACACCAAAATTCCATATTAAAATGTACGAAAATGAGCGACGTGGCCTCAAGGTAACATTTAGGTGTCGCACGAAAATGTGCGACGAGGCCTCAGGGTAACATTTAAGTGTCGCATGAAAACGTGCGACGTGGCAGCCAACGTGTTAATGTAAAAAATTACGAAATTTGTATTTCTGGGTACTGGCTCGTGAGAGGTGGCAAGGTGTTGTAGTTCTGTGGTTAGTTTCTCAGTTCGAATTCCAAAAGGCTTTGGGTTTTATTAAAAGGTATTCAACCCCCTTCACTCGTGATAATAAATTTACATTTAAAGAAGGATCCCGCGGACGTTCCAGAGCTCTGCTGACATCGAAAACGTCCATCGAAAGATCGTTCATGAAGTGCCATCTTAGGGGAAAACAAGGCAGTGTGATGTGCTTAGCAAGGTCACAAACCACATTGCAAGGAAATGCACCTGTACACTATTATGTGAAGAAATTTTTTTTTTTAGGAACTGGGAGATGGCGCACCAATACAAAATTTTTACAAATTACACTGTGGAACAAATTCAGGTTAGCAAAAGTTAGGTCGATTCTGAGAGTGGGGGGTGAAAATAGAGGCTAAATTAGAAGACCCGTATCGCGGCGTTTGTTTATGTTAGTTCGAATTTTTTTTTAATCTGTAAAAGCCAAATTATTGCTAGAGACCTGTGCAACAATTAAAATTTTTTAAAAAAATTGATTTAGAAATGGGTGCTCAAATAAAGCAGTGATGCCAACTCAAAGTTGTGACACTTTATAAAAAACACTCCATACATGGAGTCGTATTATTAATATTGAAGTATTTAATGTACGAGCATAGTAAGTATACGCTATGGTGCATAAGCATTTAATAAATAATTTTTCCAACATTTTCTAAATCAATTGTTTAAAAAATTTTAATTGTTGCACAGGTCTTTAGCAATAATTTGGCTCTTACAGATTTAAAAAATATCAATTAGTCGACGAGTTATAGCCAAAAAACCATATAAACAATATGCTGAAAATCGGCATTTGACTGCAAAGTTCGAAGGTCGATTAAAAAAAAATTTGAACTAACATAAACAAACGCAGCGATACGGGTCTTCTAATTTAGCCTCTATTTTCACCCCTCACTCTCAGAATCGACCTAACTTTTGCTAACCTGAATTTGTTCCACAGTGTTATTTGTGAAGACACCGAACTAGTTTTTTGTAAATATTTTTTTTTTTTTATAATTAAAAATTTTCTTTAAAATGGAAAATTTGTATTTCCTAATTAGAGTACAAATAAAGGAAAATTACCAAAATTTCTGTAAAAGGCCAGGCTTACGACAACCATTTCGCACTAAAATTTGGTAAAATTTCCCAAATATTACTTGAATTTTTTTTAGTGGGTTAGTGAGGACACCAAACTACTCGTTGTCGGAAAAGCCTAAAATTAGTTGGAAAAGCAGATAGGGATTCGGTAAAGAATCTCGTACATTAGTGATTTGTTTTAGAAGCGGCTGCCTCTCATCTTTTTTTAAATTTTTGCAAAACATGTGAAATTCTTGTGAAATCAAATTAAATAAATTTAAAACTTACGCTTCAGCCATTTCGGCCTCTGAAGTATTACTTTCGGCATTTGAATGTCTACCAAAGCCATTCATTTCAGGTATTTTAATGTCAAGCTTCTGCAAAAACACAAAAAAATATCAAAATACATTAAGTGCATGTGTGTGTGTGTGTATGTGTAAAGCAACATAAACAAAAATAACAATCAGAAACAAACCTTGCCATCGCCACTATCATCACTTAGAGCCTCCCAATCGGTGGCGACATCCGGTGACACTCGCGGTGTTTCCGGTACATACGTTACAAAAGCACGCTCAATTTCATGCGGCTTATGGCGATAATAAGATGCAGTTTTCATTTTCTATAATATTTAGAATTTCAATGACACAAAAATAAATTAGAATTTCATAACATTTAAATTTTGTTGCAGAAATGTGGCAATAAATTAAAAATATTTCTTTATATTGTTTTTGTCGATAATAATTCTCTTACATAGTCAACGGCCTCCTCATCACAACCAGCTTGCGTGAGCAACGTATAACAGCGCATATTGTTTTTAGCACTGGCAGCCCAATGCAAAGGAGTTTTACCCGTTATATCTGTCTCATGTACGCCATCCGGCCAAGTTGTTATTAAATATTCCAAAATTGTAGCATGTCCCAAGCCAGCTGCTTTGTGTATTAAATTAAGGCCGTTGGCATCGCGACATGTTACCAAAGCCGGTGGTACCGGTGGCTCCAAATTAGATTGCAGATTTTCCAAATTATTATCGATGACAGCTTGATGCACGTCTTTAATGGAGTTCTATTGAAAAACAAGAATTTGAATTTTAAAAAAAAAAAAAAATAATTCTTAAATTCATTTAAAATTACCATGACATAAGGCACAGCGGCCAGAAATCTTTTGACTTTGGCATTTGTGCTGGCCTGCTGTCGCAAGCGTGTACCTTGTCCAGCCCACAGTACTCGCGTTAGCTTGCCAATGTCCTTTTCATGCATCCATATTCGTATGGTGGATAATTTAACTGAAAGATCTGAAGAAAAGATTTTTTTATTAGAAGTTTTCAAGTGTTTAAATTTATTAAAGTTTTTTTTCTTTCTTTATAAAATTAGTTTTGTTGCAAAGTTTTTCAGTTTTTGTTTTTTTTTTTTTTGCTTGCATGTTTGCATGCTGCTAATCAATTTGAAAATAAAAAAAAGTATTTTCATTTTCAACTAAATTATTGCAAATAAAATAGTTTATTATTCGAAACCCTGAAGGAAGTTCGTCTTGCAATGAAATTCTATTCAAGTGCAATTCTTATTGCTAAAGAAAGAGAAAAAAACTAAATGAATTTAAATATGGTTTTTCTTAAATAACTTTTACTTTTGGCAAATGTCTTCGCCACTTGGCACTGCATCACAGTGGTGCAAAAAGTAATTTTTGATAAAACATTCGGAAAAAAAAATCCTTTTAAATGGAAAATTATAATAAACAAGAAAGTGTGCTATATTATTACTAAAATCGCGGCCAGTAGCCAAAATTTTACCAATTTTTCCGTAACCGGGTCTGTTTGTAACCGATTTTGCAACCGGGTTTTTATGCAAAAAGTATATTGTGCATATCTGAAGAAAAATTCCATTTAAGTCGTATATCTTTTATCAATTTTGTTAGACAATATCATGCTTAAAAGTCTACCACAAAAAAATCATGTGGCCTATTAATATATAGAGAGATTTTTAATATATAGAAAAATACATTTTTAATTTTAACTAATTTTCAATAACAATCGGCTTAAGAAAACTATTTACACATCAGTCCAACGCCCAAGGCTCCAACCCATCTAATAGTTTTGGAAATCACTTTTTAAGTAAAGACAGACGCACAGGCCTCATTTAACTTTCCTATCCAAAAGGTTTTCCAATAAGAGTAATATGATTTCTTTACAAAAAAACACACGCTTATTGTTAAGGAAATTCAAAAGTTTTTTATTTACTGTGAAGTACAATCGATACAATTAAGTTCTAAATAAAATGTCATTCAAATGGCCTCCACGACCTCTTCTGCAGGAACGACTTCGATGAACCCAATTTTCGAGCACTTTTTCCACTAAATCAAGTCGTATGTCATGAATGGCACGTTCAATATTGACTTGTAAACCTTGAAGAGAGTCTGTTTTATTTCGAAAGGCCAATGACTTCAAATAACCCCACAAGAAATAGTCTAATGGTGTTAAATCACAACTTCTTGGAGGCCATTCAATATCACAATTTCTTGAAATAATCAAATCTCCAAACTTTTCTCGCAATAATTCAATTGTTGCATTTGCTGTGTGGCACGTAGTCCCGACTTGTTGGAACCCAATGTTGTCCACTGGCTTCAGTTCTTAACTGAGAACAAATTTTGTACGGATGCAAACCCAAATCCTTTCTCAAAATCCACCAGGTTGTGGCTTGACACAGTCGCAATTGTTGAGAACATCTTTGAATCGACAAAATGCGGTCTTCAGCAACACTTGCCTGAACGGGAGCAATATTTGCATTACTTTGAGCGGTTCTTTGTCTTATTGGCACTTCAAAATTATATAAAGAAAATGTAAGCTCAAAATTTTAAACAATTCGGCGAATAGCGAGCACACTTGGACGATTATTACGATCATAAAATTGTAAAAGCACACGAAAAGTTGCAATTGGAGAACAATTATTTTGATATAAAAACCGAATAATGTGTAAAATATTGTTCTTTCCATGATGAAATTGTAAACACTACTGAAGGCAATGAAAAACAAATGACAGATCATGACATATTACAAATGACCGAAGTAACTTCAAAATCATATCATTCCTATTGGAAAACCTTGTGGTCCGATTTTGAATTTGTCTGTTTTGAAGTCGGATTATTTTTTGTCAGAATTATTACATTCATTTCAACAGATCTGCGTTAAACTGTTTTGTTCGTATCTAGGGTTGTCGAGTCTTGCGAGTCCGATTCCCCTTAAGCTAAAGATTTCAAACTTAAACTCAATAACACTTTCTTAAATGTCATTTGAAATTTTATTCGAATGGGACTGCCCGCTTAGAAACTGCTGATTTATTTCCATTTCTTTCCAAAAAAAAAAAAAATCCTTCAATGTGTAACGAAGGGAAGTACCATCACCCTCCATATAAAATAGTTCACAATACTTCTACTCCATCGACTTCTGTAAAACTTTGCACACATATTGGAAGCTTCTCAGAAAATATAATTGTGTGCTTGCGAAAGTGACACACACATATAAAAAAAAACCTGTTTAATATAATGCTTTTTACCCAATTTTATATAGTATTTTCTTTAATTCAATGATATAATTGAACTTCAATTTGTGTATACAAACAGCATAATAAATATCAGCAAAATGTCTTCGATTGTCGACTTACTGTGTTATTGATTGATTTCAGTTTGTCCTTCAATGTCCTAGATATTAAGAATTTATTAACGAATTAAAAATGCCAGCACTTAATTTATTCTTATGAAAGAAAACATTGTGGTTACAAGTTCTCCTTTAAAAAAAATACAAGTTTTACAATCAAATTGGATTTCTTTCATTCATTCTTTAAATGCGACGACAATTAAAATTGTTGGACAACAAAGAAAAATGTTGGAACGTAAATCTTGTGGGAAAAGAAACAGGTGGTTGTTATGTTTTTATGTGCGTAGTGGATTTAAAAATATTTTCAATTGTCTAAATGGATGATGGTACATCTAGTCCTCTGTTGACAAATTTTAAATACTATCTCGTACTAATATTGTAAATGTGAAAGTTTAGAGCCTTAAATATTTATTCCATTTTAAACGATGAATGGATTTGAATAATGTTTGTTAGATGGATACTATTTGGACCATCTTAAAGCAAATCGTACTTTTTAAGGGGTGAAAAGGGGAAAAAAGTTGTAATATTTTTAAACAATAAAATAGAGTGTACTTTCTGGGGACTAAAATGAAAAAAAGCAGGTACCTTTGGTACCATTTTACTTTCGGTACTTTTTTTCTCTTCGATAAATTTTTCATACAGATTGTTTAGTGTGAACGAAATCACTGGTAAAAATAAACCTATTACAAAACTAATGATATAGAAGTCCAGTAACTTTTTGTAATTCTGTAATTCGACCTAATCAGCCATATCAGCGGTATGTATTCCCTTTGGAGAATTGAATCCAAAATGAATTCAAATTTAATAAAACCAAATAGATTTTTGATGAATCAAAATACGGCCTGAATTCAGTTTCCGAAAGGGAATCAAACTGTGTGACATGGCTGTTTGTATAAAAACAGTTTCTGTCATGGCGTAAACAAATTTCCAAATCACCGTAGAATTTTTCCATTTGCTTACGAATCCAACACTTTACAGCACTGGCGGCGTAAATCGAACTGCTGTCGGCCCATTTTTGTGGCCAAATAAGATTTAAAATTTCCAATATGCTTTTGGTCGATGCTTAAGTAATTTTTTTTAATTCCTAAAGGACACTTCTTCCGCTCCGCCTTCTCTGCTTAATATTCATTACAAAGTTATTTCTTCTTTTCTTAAGTCGTAGAGATTTTTCTGAATTTTTGGACACACTACTACTTAAATTAACATTGGCAAACATTTTCCCAAAAAACTTAACCTTTTGGTTCAGAAATCTTTATTAGGTTAAACCGTTTCTCACATAAGGTGTAGAAAATTTCATAGAATTCAATATTATTGGAAGCTGTTTATCTAAATAAATGTGCGTATAAATGAAAAAGTTTTTCATTGGTAGGTGGCGGTTACACTCTTTTGGGGCAAACATTTGGCAAATGGCCTTATATGACAGTACCTTTACAAATAATAATTATGAAATCATTGAAAAACATAATGAAAATTAAAAGTCTTTGCTGAGTATTGAACACGTGCCATTTGTTGTTATTCTTGTATTTATGTCAAGAATTTTACTCATTCATCTATTCCACATTCATTTCGTTATCGGTTTTAAACTTGGTTTTGCAAACTCGTATACAAATCAAAAAAAAAATCTACTTTGCTTCGGCAGGCGTTGAACTCCACATCATCTGAATAATAAGCACAGACACTTTTACTTTCTTGTTTATTTACTAGTAAGTACTCAGTGTAAATACTGTAATGTAATGCAGAGGGTATATACTTTGTGCGTAAAAGTATACTGTTGGATAATCGCAATACTTCTAAGTTTTTGCTGTGTAGGAAAAAAAAGATTTTTTTGAAATTCTGTCCTAATAAGGAAAAATTACTTAAGTCATATTTTATATTTTTGTACAAAAGTACTTTTAACGCCCGTTTCCACAATGTTCAGTGAAATGTCTGTTGACAAAAAATTAACTAATTGCTGGTTAGGCTAACGGGCATTATTTAATCAACGGTTAATTATTTTCGTTTCATCATCATTCGGTTAACTAACAAAAGAATTTAATAAAAATGTGGCAATACTATCGTGTTGTTTTTTTATTAAAAAAAATAATATTAAAAAATGTGTTTGAAAATAAACTTAAATTTAACTAGCAAAGATTTGAACCAAAAATTTTAGTCAAGCCAATTTTGCAGTTAACAGAGCACTGTCAAAAACTCAACAGTTGCATTTGAAAGTTGATCAAACTCATTTCGTATGAATATTAGTGGATATTATGGAAAAATGGCGATGTATCCCACTATCTACAAATGGTAGTCCAGATGGTAGACTATCATGCAGAAAAGGTGGGATATCTGTAATAATCCTGAGACTATAAAAAACTGCAGTTTTAAATTTTCATATGAAAAAAATTTCAATTGGCCACAATGGCCAAAATCCCTCAGAGATCTCATGTATAAATAAAATAAAATTTAAATTATCGATAAATTTAATTACCTATTTTTTTTTTTTTTTTTTGGCAAAACAACAACTATTCCATGTTTGGCTAGAATATTACTTGGTGGCATGTATTAGGAAGCAGTATTGGAATTAAATGCCTCAAATGAGGGTGCAGAGGAAGCACTGATGCGTACAATGGAAATTTATAGTAACACCACACGTGTTGCATCTGCTTGATATACAAGTGAAAAAATCATCGAATGAGCCATGCTGCGTTTTACGAAATTATCTGATGCCCAGGTTATTAAATAGAAAATTTTAAATTAAAAATATTACAAAAATATAAATATTGATTTGTATCTCTATCTATTTTGTCTTATTTTCCGCCAATTAGAGTGCTAACCGGCAAATTTTCTTCGGTTAAATTTAACCGGCACTTAATTGTTAAATAGTTTTAGTTAAAAGTTAATCATACATATGTTGTGTAATACAATTTTGCCAAAGTTTCGGTTAAAGTTACAATTAATTTTTAATCAAAGATGGTGAAATCGGTCCTAAATGTTTAAGTGGTTTGTTAAAAATTTTTTTCACTTTGTTGATCATTCCTTTTTCAATTCTTGCGACACATGGCTCTGTATACTATAACAACGATACTCAAAGGTTATTCCATATTTAGTAATTAGTTGGAAAAAGGAAAGCAGCAATTCATTACTTATAAATACAGTGGTGATATTAACTCAAAATTAGCATATCTCGACTTGAGTACTTAATCCTTACAGCCTCTATATTCATAATATGAATGTAGTCTTTGAAATATCCCAATATATGATTTAAAATATGCTTTCGTCTAAAATTCATAAAACTCTTAATGTATTAATTAATTGATTCCCAGGGTGTATGCGTATGCGTGTGCGTGTGTGTGTGTGTGCTATATAATTATTAATTAATTAATTAATTATTCTAAATATATTTTTACTTACCATCAGGATCACGCTTACGTCGTCCACTACTGTTGGCTATTTGACCATTCATGGGTAAAACTGTAATCAAAATTTAAAAAAGAAACAAGTAAAGTATTTATAAAAACACTTTAAAAAAATAAAAAAATTACTAGAAATAAAATCGATAAAAAATATTAAAGTACAAAAAAACACATGATTTGGGCAAACTTTAAAAAGTTTCTTTTAACAAATGTTTTCTCTCTAATTTTGTTATTCATTCACACGAATAATTGCTTTTAGTACTTTTTATGCTCTTTTTTTGCACTTACAAACGTGTGTTAAGTCAGAAAGCCGGCTAACAACTAAATCAAAATGAAGTTCATAGAACTTTTTAAAGCCAATATACATACATACATACATTCATATATACATATCTGTATGGGTGTAAGTATGTATGCTGGAGTATCCCGCTTGTCCGCGGATACATTCCATAAGTCATTATACCATTATGCACAAAGCAATGACCTATACTTGCTCGGCAATACCTACGCAGTGCGTTTGAGTGACGAATTTAACATGGGGCTGTCATTGGAAGTATATAATCGCCACCCTCTCGCTTACATTCCGTTGACGAAAACAGTGACGAATATTCATCATAGTTTTCATTCACAAAAATACTACGATGAAAAGAACACTGAAGCCGGAGTTAAATAATGAACGGTTTCGTTAAAGTGGGATAATCAACGTAAGCAATAGAATATGACAGAAAAAGAATTTTGCTCGCTTGCTTATATACGATCAACGAATTCGTATAATATATTGGTACACGAAGTAGCTACTGAGCAATTGTGAGTGACGAATTTATTACAGAAAAAACGTCAATAGCAGCTTTGCCGAACAAGCGGGATGTTTACGTCTACATTCCGCTTATCCGCGGATACATTCCATAAGTCATTATACCATTATGCACAAAGCAATGACCTATACTTGCTCGGCAATATCTACGCAGTGCGTTTCAGTGACGAATTTAACATGGGGATGTCATTGGAAGTATACAATCGCCACCTTCTCGCTTACATTCCGTTGACGAAAACAGTGACGAATATTCATCATAGTTTTCATTCACAAAAATACTACGATGAAAAGAACACTGAAGCCGGAATTAAATAATGAACGGTTTCGTTAACGTTGGATAATCAACGTAAACAATAGAATATGACAGAAAAAGAATTTTGTTCGCTTGCTTATATACGATCAACGAATTCATAGAATACATTAGTACACCAAGTAGGTATTGGCAATTGTGTGTGACGAATTTATTACAGAAAAAACGTCAATAGCAGTTTTGCCGAACAAGCGGGATATTGTGGGGGCTTAAACAAGAATACACATACATATATATATGTGTGTGTGTTAAATAGGACCTGCCAGTTTGTTGTGGACTTTTATTGTTGGTCAATAGTCAAACGAGTTGTTAAAACAACAAAATGTACAAAACATTTTTAAATTACCAACTGAATCGAATGGGAAATAAGCGGCTGAAAAACTGTGGTAGAGGATTTATTGGTTGATTGCAGATGATTAAATAATGACGTTGCCTAATTGACTTAAATTTTTATCAATTTTAACATGTTTGAAATAATTTCTTCAATTGGTGAAATAATTCTAACTGAGAGTTTTTTTCTTTTTTGTAATTTTATCATTAAAAATATCTCGTAATTTTTTTCCGATAATTAAAGTGATTTTCAACTAATAACACTCTCAAATGCGTCATTCTAGTTTCACTGTACAACGAAAACGAAACAAAAATATTACGCACCAAATGACTGAAGATAAATTTCAACCCTTTTACACATTTTTATAAAAAACGGCTAAGGAAATTTTGTAATCCTTATATCGTTGGCTTAATATAGAAAGGTCGTATCTCGTTTTTTTTTCTTCAAAATCGGTTTTTTACATGTTCTGGTAGACAATACTCAAATACACCTCCCTAAAAAAAATTCAGCTTCCTATGTTGACGAATAACAGATTTACAGTAATTAAAAAAAAGCCCTACCTGATTTAAAACAAAAAAATAAATAAAAAAAAACAGAATTTAATTTGTTCGCTGTTTTAATAAAAATCTGCTTCAGAAAAAAAAAATTATTTTTTCAGATTTTATTGAGTTTTTTCTTTCTCCTGTAAAGTAGCTAAAAGTTGAGATACGACCTTTCTATATTAAGCCATCGATATGTAAAGTATAAAATATCAGCAGCATTTTAATATAAAACACTAGATGATGGAATTTTATGAAATATTTTAAGTCTTTAGCTCCATACTTTTAGGGTCTATATAAAACGTTATTGAAAGAAATTGTCGCAATTATGTCACTGCAGCAGCGATTTAGTTTTGACCAAAAAAATTTATCAAAAAGAGAAAAAGTACCAAAAGCAACGTGATACCAAAAGTATAAGATTTGTCTAATTCTGCGTCCCAGAAAAGAAATTGTGCATAAAAAAAGTTATAAAAACAAACCAAAAAGGACCAAAAGTACATTTCCCCTCCTTAAAATTTAATCTAATCATTCAACTCACTAACCTGCAAACTTTCTGACTTTATTTAGGAAGTACAATTATTTTATTAGTATTGCTTTAAAGATAAAATGGAACTCAATTAGACAATTAAGTCTCAAAAAGAATTTTGATAACGCGTCTCTGTCATTGAAATGTTGTTGACAACATTCAAAATAATCTATTAGCTGGTGGTTAATTGACAGTTAAATTGATGTGTGACAATATTCACAAATACCGTTTTTTTTTTATTTAGTTACTCTATAGTAAAATGTTATATAAATATCTGTGTTGTTAGTGGCACGTGTTCTACTTCCAAGGACTTGATTGTTATTAAAAACAAAGATAAGTGTAAAACAAAATGAATTTCTTAGAAACTAAAATGGACGTTGCCGTATTTAAATTAAATAAATTTTGCTGTTTGTATTCCATTTTTAGATACATTTATACAAATAAAGTCCAAAGTTGCACTTGACGTATGAGCATTATTTGACATTTCATTATTAATCATACGCCTGAGTAGCAGCCAAAGACAATTCAGGGGCCAAATCACCGCATTCGATATCGAACAAAATTTATCGAAATTTTTCATTTTGGTATTATCGCATACGATATCGAATAAATTGTATCGTAATTTGACGCATCGTATGCCATAATTAGCTTATTGGACACGTATCGTAATGTTATTCGATACGATAGTTAATTCGATATCGTATGCGGTGATTTGGCCCCAGTACTACCCAGCAAAATAAAATTGAATAAGTTCTAAATGAAGTGATTTTTCATGACTTTTTAAGAATGTATTTGTTAAATTGCGTTCTTAATGTATTCATAGATTTCATTATAATTGTCATTGTCGAACTCCTGAAAACCCCATTGCAATTGTTTCATATGAAAAATGTCTGTCACGTATTAGAACTGATATATTTGACTAATGAAAAAACGTATCTAAATCATCGATTTTGCATTGGTTTAGTTCATGCGTTCTGAAGTATTGCTTTTTATTTAAATTGCTGCATAAACACATGATCTCCAATGTCACGCCTGTGTTAAAATCATGCATGTTTCACCTAAATCGAACCTGTTCGTAGCCATTCAAACACATGATTAAACTACTTTCTTGTCACGCAAGATTTTGCTGGGTACAATTATTTATTTATTAATCATACGTCACAGTGTTGTGTGAAATGTAACGGTGTTTAACAAAACAAATAACAATTAATAATTTTTTTATGCTTAGAGAGCCTCGAAATTAGCCTTCGATGATTTTAATATGACAAAATGCTACTTTGAATTTCTAATATTTCTGGCAGTAGTGATATTTCTCCCATAGCAAAACATTTCTAATAGAATCTTAATAAACGCTGTTCTATGATCTTTGTTCGATTAATATAGTATACATTAATTTTTAATTAAATTATCCTTTTAGTCGTAAGAAACCTCTAGAGTTTATAATTTAATTATTGAATACTAAAAACACATAACAAATAATGTACATGCAATATTTTTGCAATAATTAAAAAGGGTTAAACAAAAACATTCATACACGCAACCAGTAGTTGCCACATAGGCAGAAAAGAAACAATAAAAATAAACCTTAATTCAATAGTAAGACAGAAAAATAGTGAATTTCCGAACCATTAATATGAAAAAACTTTTATGGAACTTGTAAATGACTCAACAGAATTAAATAACTCAACGAACTATAACTCTGACGATAAGACCGTTGTTACTCTCTAAACATCATTATATCAGTTCAACCTTCCGTGCAGTAAAAAATTTTCTGTTCAATTATTATGAGTTCTAGAGTTTTGTTTGTAATAAAAGAAAATAATTTAATAAACAATTATATTACACGATCTTAAGCCGAAATTATTAAAAATTTTTTTTGCATTAAACACCATACAGTTTGACTAAAAATTTATAATAATATTGAAATTTTTTCTAATTCTTGGCTGAAACTAAAAAAACGGTACTTCGCAAGTTGTTTGAGCGTAAAATTAGGAGAGAAATAGATATACAACAACAAAAATAAAAAAACGTGATTAATTGGATCAGAAGCTATAGATCAAATTAATCATTTGATATTAAATTGATTTGAAACTGAACTAAATTTTTCTGAAACATTTCATGTATGTATGTTCAGCTCGATCAACAGCATCATCCTGAATAAGACTCAGATACAAATAAATTTATAAAAGAATAATTACATATTTGGATGTTTGTTTAACCTTCAAAGAGCTTAAAATTTTTCTAGTTCAGGGTTTGGTAAATTACGGAAAAACGAAATAAATTTTTCAATGATCTACAACACTATATAATTAGCTAAGTTGATGATAATATAAATGATTATAACTAATGATTTCTGATGTGTGTGAAAATAAATATGCCGAGTTAAATATGTTTTACGTAAGAGCTTACGTCATGCCATATTTAACTCAATAGTTAAATATGTTTAGTCCGGACATTGCCAAAATAGCTCGATGGAACTTTTTGTTTTACATCTTTGCTAGTTGATATACATAAATGTATCTTGAATAAGATAATTTTCTATGATCTCAACGGAAATTTGTGGGCACATATTTGTTTGTCACTCATTTAGAACAATTGGAAATTAAAGGCAAGGATCCATACTTATTGACTATTTAAGGCCGATTTCTCTATATTATTTGAGAATTTTTCTATAAAATCTTGAAAATTTAAATTATGTAAATTTTGGATGATCTCTGAGAGAATTTGACCGTTATTTATATATCATTAGAAAAGTTGATTTTTTTTTTAATTTATTGCTTTTTTTACACTTATAGTGCATTTACATTGTCTCGAAATCTAGTACTTACGAGATTTCGAGCTAAATCTAGTTTTTTTTACTAGATTTCCCATACAAAATGAAATCTACTATGTCACTTGATTTGGACGAAATCTACCTAAATCTAGTAGTACTTAGTGATGCAACTATGGTTTCTTTCCAAATTGTACCAAAAAATACTACGCTGTACAATAAAAAAAAAGAAAAAACTGGAAGTTATTCTCTATATGTACTTACATGTACCCATTTCATTCTGCTGTTTAACAATTGTGTGTAGCAATACATTTGAATTGTTTTCTAAAATTATATATTTAACAGATGCTGGCGCTTCTTTTTGGATTTTTTTTTCGCTCTGGATGAACAAAATACTAATAAATGTTCTATATTTTTCATTGTTGTTTATTATCAAATACAATTTGAATATACATATGTATAGCAATATTTCTTTTACATTTTAGTCAGCTGTTTTTGTTAAGAATATAAAATCTAACTAATGTCAAAAACATGCAATGTAAACGAGCTAGATTTTGAGAGAGATTTAAAATCTAATCCACTAGATTTCGAGACAATGTAAATGCACTATTAAACCATCATAACGTAAACATTTGTTAGCCGACTTTAAAATAATCTAACTTTACAATACACAATTTACAGTTAAAGTGACGAACTGATCGTTCTCTGTTTGCTACAATAATATGGAATTGGTACATGATAATCCCTGAATAAGTATGCATGTATGAAATTGTGGTATAGATGCTCCCTTGCCCCTAATGAGGTTTAACAATGCCTAGATTTGACACGAAAATCGATGAGTTATTAGAGAAGATCATATAACAAATTTTTCATTTAGTAAAGGCGGTCTAAATCCCCACAGGAATATAATTTGTTTACAAATGGTAACATTATGCGCAGTAGCTCTGATTTTTTTTTTCTGGCAGATAGTTTTCAGTATTTGGCATAAATTTTATGCAATTTTTAATGTAAAAGTTAGAAATGTCTTAAGGCTCTGAGGTTATATTTTTAGTTTTATACCTTTAATGGCAATGCCATCACGTGCCAGTAATTATGTCTAGAATATGAATTTCCTGAAGGCATATTTTTTGTTTGCTTGCTAATAAAAAATTACAAGAAAACATTCGTTAATTTAAACATAAATTTCTTATAATTTCATGTCAATAAATCCCTGTCAAGCAACAATCACTTGTTGCTTTACCAATTAAAAATGATTTAACTTGTTCTCGTATCTATTTCTCAAAACATGTTCAAACGTGTTTATTTATGGGAATGACAGAAATAAAAAAAGAAAAAATTACTTAAGACACTTTCAATTGGCAACCAGAAATGTTAAAGCATTTTTTCCCCCACCTTTTTCGGAACATTAAATTAAAAAAAATAAACCTGCACGCAATACATAAGTTTTCTTACTGGGTATAGGGTGACTTTTTCTTATGGCATTTTTAAGTCTTCAGATAATGGGAAAATTTTGGGGAGTTTCAAATCAGATTAGAATGATCATGCTATTGGAATTTTTTTATTATTTTTGTCATGGCTTTGATGGATCAAAAATTCACTTGTGGTGCAGCATTAATGGGTCAATACCCTTTTAAAGAAATTAAGAAATTTGTTTCTCTAGAGGGTATCTTATCGTATGTAGTCCCAGAAAACCATATCAATCGATTTAAAAAAACAAACTCAATGAAAAAAAAACTCACCTGGTTTTCAATACAAATATTACAGTTTTATTAAGAAACCCCAAGAGAGAGAGATATGACTTTAATAGAAAAAAATGTCAACGTCAAATGTCAAATGTCAATGTCAATGTCAAATGTCGTAAAAAAGTTGTAATGCTTGCCTTTGCATGTTTATAGAACATAAAATCTACAAAATGCTTCAAATTAAATTGACAATTAACTAAAAGTTATATTGTGGTGTAAGAAACTTTTAAAACTTTTTAATTCCTATTCAATAAATTATAAAATTATGTACTTTTAATTAATTTGAAGTACCATCACAACATTAAAGTGGTTGTGGCAGGTTATAAACCAGATTAGAGTACAGAACACAAAGCTAAAGTGTAATTTAAAATTTAAAAATGAGAATAATCTGTTTATATAAATATAAGTTAAGTTAAGGGCAACTTTGTCTTCAGAAATACATCGTCAGAGCAAAATTAGTTTTGAATACCTTTTTGTTGTATCCAAAAGTTGTTCCGTGATTTTTTTTTTTTTTTTCATTCATTAAACTACGAAATAAATTAATTTTAACTTCATTCCATTATTGGAAATTCACTTTAATAATTTCTCGCTTTTTTCTTTTTTGCTAAGATTAGCGACAATAGTGTGGAAAAATAATTTAATTTTGGTCAGTCTAAAATAGAAAATTTTATCTTCACTGTAAGTTACTCAATACACGACAGTAAGTTAACATATGCAGCAAAAGAAGCCAGTTTTGAGACACAAAAAAAATTGCATATGCGGCACAAGACAAAATTCGAGCCTATGCATCAATAGACGTGTTCTATGAATTAATAATGCAGCATTAATTTTCATATTGTTCTTCATAATGTATAAGAATTACATCTAAATAATTTATAAAAAAAGGTGGGCCAAAAGAAATCACCCTATTGGATGCTCTTATTTTTGCAAATGGCGGCCAATTTCAAATCTCTTTTGACATTTATGAACTAGACAGATGTAGAATACAAGTGAACTAGCCATGGCGCGATACACTCCCCAAGAACGCGGAATAATCGTGTATATTTTTTTTTTTGCGTAACAATTCGTCTGTGGTGTTGGCGCAGCGCGAATTCCGTCGCCGATTCCCCGGTCGTCCGACAACGATTGCGCAAACACTGCGCCGTTTGGCCACCAAACTTGAAGAGTGTGGGAACACACGAGACGCTGCCAAGAGTGGCCGGCGCCCGTTCTGCCGAGAATATCGCCGCTGTTGCCAAGGATGTCGAGCTGTCGCCATGCCTTGCAATTACCCATCAGCCGGTCGTCTCTAAGGCGATTTATGGTCAAAGACCAGTTTCGGTTCGATTTTAATGAAATAGGTCTTGTTTCGTTTGCATATCAATTGTAATTTTTAAATTACTACGAACTGCTTTATTATTATTAATATTTGTTAATATTTATAAAGGCTAAAGTTCGAAAATGTTAATAATCAGAGAAATATTAAATAGACATTGGGCACGTTCAGCAGAAAAACCTGCTACTAAACAGTTTAGATTTACCAGCTTTTGAATTGATTTATTTTTCTGAACGATCTGCTCACGTTTTTGTCAAAAATATCCAAAAAATTGGACTTTTCAATTAAAGTTATTGAGTTTTATTTTGTAAAAAGATTTCATAATATTTATTTGTGAATTGAAATGAATTACAATTTAAAACTATATTATGAAATTTGATTTAAATGTCAAACTGCACTGAAATATCGTAATTTGATGAAATGGATCGTACTTTTTCTTTGCTACATAAAACAGTGAGCGCTCACTCAACATGTTCGCGCTCATCGCTCGGTAATCAAAGCGTTTAGCATATTGTTAAGAAATAGTTGTGTAGCAAACTATGTCTGCTGAACGCACCCATTGTTAACATATTTTAAGCAACAAAGGAAACAATTTTAATATTTAAACATTCCTTTAGATTTCAACTACACTGGCCGAATAATAGAACAAATGTTGTTTTCGCTAGAAGCCACTAAACTTCGTCAGTTTATAGTTGTCTGAAAATCGTGATATCTCGTAATTGTTTGTTAATAAAATAAAATCAAAAGTTATTCATCGATTTTCATAAAATATTGCTTGTTTTAGTTGTAACAAATTTTCATATTTTTAGTACAAGTTTTGAAATATTTCTAGGCAAATTACCAAACATTTAAATAAAAAATTAAATAAAAAAGAAAAATCGACTCCTGCATCGAAGTCTGCACTTTAAATTATAGAAGAAACAACTTTCACTTGCTTCATTCGCGTCTGAAAACTTGTGTAATCTTTTGTAATTAAAATTGTTTGGAAAATACTTACCCTTTGGTGGCGATGAATGATAATATAAACCTTGAAATCTCCGCCTACGCTTTGGTGGCATACTGCTGTTAATTCCTTTTGGCTTCCGCTTTTATTCTCTTATTTTGAATATTTTTTTTTTCAATTCAAATGAAAATTATATTACCAACGAATTTAGTACGATTCGTAGGAAAATTCCTACAAAACTAAAATATTTCGTTGTCCAGCTCATTAAAAATTTCCGTTAAATTTAATCGAGTTTTGCGTTGTTGTTTCTTTTTCTATTCTAAATAAATTACGCTGTTGTTTCTTTTTCACAAATATCGTGCCTTAATATAATCTATCATATGTTACAAATGATGAAAAAAAAAATATATATAACAGGTCACTCATTTGCAAAACACATTATAATTTAAATTATTTATAAATTGTTGTTGTTGTTGTTGTTGTTATTGTTATTTATTTTACAATAAAATTTTTCAATTTATTAAATATTTATAATTTTACTTGAATAAAATAATTATGTTGAAATGCTTGCACGAATAAAATCAAATACACATACAAACTTCCTCCCTCTCTCTCTCTCTCTCTTTCTCTTTGTTAGAAATTTGTATCAAAACACACAGGAAAATATACCGTCACAAGGAAAATCCATAAGATATTATCACAGAACACTAATTATATATATTAGTTATTTAATATTAAATTGTCTTTGCATTTTATTAAGAATTTCCTTCCGCTTAATGTTCACTTTGCTGTCAATTTGTTTAGTTTTCCTTCCTCGAACTGTAGGCGTTGAAAGTCTATAACAAAATGTCATTTATATTAAAATATTCACCATTAACTTCCGTTTAGTTCGAAAACTAAAACAATGAATATTCATTCATGCACTAGATAATATTCGAAAGAAGAAAAACAACAATAAAAAAATATACACACTCATCGTCGTTGGCTATGTGGTCATTTGAATTCGAAAATTTGTCACACACACACACACACAGTGTAATACTCGTTTATAAAAAAAATTGGATAATTCTATAGAAGAAAAAAAAAAACACAACATGAAAATAGAATAAATGTCATTTTAAAAACTCATTGAACTGCTACTTCTGTCTCTTTGTATGTTTGTAAGTGTGGCAGGGCCAATGTGGACATGCTCTCTTTTTTATATACTTTCTTTCGTTTTTGCTATTGATAAATTATTCGTGTTTTTCTAAATTATTTTTTTTTTATTTTATTTATGTCCTTTTTTTTCGTTGTAATAACATGTTGCATTTGTAATGAGCTTTAATGACACACATACGATTCGTCTGTTGACAAAAGTAAGGATATGAAAAATTGGACACCGGTTGGCCAAACGCAAAAGTTCAGTGAAATTTTAATGACCAAAATGTTGATATGAAATTTTTTCAATGTTTGCAACACAATAACTTTTCTGTCGACTAAAAGAAAATTAACTTCCGTTTTTTTACAAATTCTCAATTCAATTGAAATTCTCAATTTAATTTGAAATTTTCTTACTGCCTGTTCGCCGATGTCGAAGTAGTTCTTTCTTTCGAACAATTACATATAAAACAAAAACAAAATTTTTGAATTTGTTTTTGTTTCAAATGTAATTATTCGAAAGAAAGAAGTTCTTCGTTATCGGCGAACAGGCACTTAATTTTAAATGTAAATTTTCAATTTAATTTGGATTTTTCTGAATTGCATTGCAAAAATGGTGTAGCTGCGATCGCCGTTCTAAAAACGAGCAACATGTCCGACACAAATCTAGAATGAAGCAAAAGGATTAAAATATAAAATACTTGACACAAATCATAGAACTTAACAGAGCTCTGCTAACAGGTTAACATTGCTTCGTGAATGCACTAAAATTAGTTTTTTTCTTTCGAAGGATAAAATTTGGGTGGAAATGGAAATGGCTCAATGCCAGGATATTTGGCGAAAATCAATCGAATAATTTTTATACAATTAGAGGCATTTTAGAGGCATCTAAAAATTAAAACAATTAAAAATACAGCTAAAATTTTTATATAGAAAATTTGTCGAAATAATTATCTGAAGAAAATAGTGTAGAAAAAAACCCTGTTCACAAAATAGTACCAACCAGCACTGGTTATTGCTGACATTCATACACCCAGAAAAAATATTGGTTGTAAATCAGTTTTTTCAATAGACTATCTGTAGCATAGGCTATATATCAGTTATCGCTACCAATGTTCTTTGGGTCCAACCAATATTCCATGATCATAACGATCTTACCAAAAATGTGACCAACATAAGGGTATAAAAATTCTTAAACTGATTGGGTCAACCGAATGCATTCTTTTGCTGCTACTAAATGCCAAAATAGTGAGCATAACTGAATAAATGGCAATGAATAAGGTTTGCCTGATACTCTTATCCAATTATTCGGTTGGCATAACCAATTATTTTAAAATACTCATGAGACTGAGTTGTCTAAGGCGATGTGTTTCAAACAAGTGAGTTCTATGTTAATAATGGACAAAAATAAATTTTAAATTCCAATGAGTAACTAAAACAATTTAATTTAGTTGAGTATTAAATATATCAATTCAATTGTGTACTGAGATAAAAATTAGCAGAAATAATCCTGATTGGCTTCTATTTAAAATTCCCTTTGACTTGTCGCAACCAAAAATTCAATCGTACTACTCGAAAATTGTAGTTGTAGCAACCGAGAATTCTATAATAGTTGGTGCAACCGCCACAATTCGGTTGTCGCAACTAATCTGTATTCTCTGTGTATCAACGTACATCTCAGAGTCCTGCTTTAGCAGAATCTATTACTTCACATAAAATGTTGCTGACATTTTCGCATTAAATTTACGTAGTTCAAAAACAAACAAAAACGTAGCTATTTTATTAATGTATTAAGTGGGCGTGACACTTTCAATATCTGATGATATTTATGAACTAATGCAACTAACGTCTTGAAATTTTATGCGCTTGGCCTATTCTATATTTGTTTAAAAAAATATTTAAAGTGAGGCAAGTCGGTGTATGCCACACTCTCACGTGATAATTTTTATATAACCTAGGAACTGATAAAATAAATGTTCTGAGATCTTATAGAACTTACTTCCGTGATTTAGACAATTATTCTAGAGAAAAATAATTGAAAACAAATTAGTGGGCGTGGCATTTGTAATATAAAGAAACTATTTTTTTAAGATATCTAGGGAACTAATTCAGCAAACCATTTTAAATTTTGTGCGCTTTGTTCTTTTTATATTGGCTTTAGAGTAAAATTAGACAATTGGGCGTGGCACCGCCCACATAATAAATTTTATATATCTTTGTAACTACTGAAGTAAATGAACTGATATTTTTTAAAGAATAATAAGATTTTAAAAAAATATTCAGAATAATGTGAGTGGGCGTGGCACCTTACTTAAACATTTAATGAAAAAGTAATATCGGAATAATTTTTGAACTATTTAAGTAAGAAAATAGAAATTTTATGTAATACTTCTTAAACAAAGCGTAAAGATTGGATAAATGGGTGTGGCACCTCCCACAAACAGGAAATATTTAATTAAATTTAAAGAATACAGTTTATTAAACTGCTAGGCGGTATTGCCTGAGTGTTGTTTCTCTTGAAAAAAAAAACACATAATCACAAAATATTTAGTATGAAATTTAATTTTTTAATTTAATGGATAGAAAATAAGTCCTACCTACATTGCACACATTCTGTGTCATAAAATTTGACACAATTATTTGATCGTTTTTTTTTTTGTTTCAGCAAAGTGTAAGCAATTAATTAGTGGTATGCACACAAACGTATGCAACGAACCCACACTTTGTATTCACTTGCATTAATTCTTGATGAGCATAAAACTGGTATGTTTCCTTAATCATTATTTCTAAAAAAGTGTACATTTAATGAACATACTACTCGTATATCACATACTTCGATTAATAATGGAACTTTCGACATGTAGCAGCCCCTGCTAACATACCACTAGTTTGCTATTTGCTGTTTATGATACTCGCATTTAAAACAAAATCAGATATAAAAAAATTAAGCACGAAACTTTAATTTTATGTTTTATGATACAAAGATTAGTTAAGCGGCACAAGCAAACTAAATGGCCTGACATATTTAGTTAAAATTATATAGAGAGCAGTTTTAAAAAATCGTGGAACATCAATAAACAACTAGAAAATTTCTATAATTATCAAGATGAATAAATGACTAATTTTATTAAAATTAATAGAGAAAAGTATGTCAGTCAAAGAAATGGAGAAGTTTTGTTTTTCAGCACTCGACGCAGTTTTTATAGAAAATTGTTTCCAATTTAAAAATATTATAGCAAATTGTCAGTTCGGAAGATAACAAAAAAAATGTTCTATTGAAAATCGTGTCGAAAAAATTATTGAATAGAGGGAATTTTTCAATTTCAAAATGTTGAAAATTTTTTTATTAAAAATTGTGCCGAGCAAGCATTAAAAATTTTTCAACAGAAAAATCTTATCAATTTTAAAAATTGATTTAAAACCCTCGAAAAATTCTCTACAGAAATCGAAAAATCGAAAAATTTTCCATAGAAAACTAATTTGATTTCAAAATATCGAAAATTTTCTGTAGGAAATCACAAAAAAACCCTATAGCCAATTAATTATATATAGAGCTTTCTTTATCTTAATAATTTTAATTTTTCAAATTCAAGTATAAATAATATTAATTTTCGAAAATAAGTTTGATTGAAAAATATAGAAAAATTGTCTGCAAATATATAAACGATTTAAAAATATCGAAAATTTTATTTAAAAACTTGTATAAATTTGCTTCAAAAAGGAATGGTTTAAAAACATCGAGAAATATTTGTCCCATTGAAAAAAAAAATTTAATTATTTTAAAAATAATGAAAACTTTGCTGGTAACAACAAGAAAGAAAAGTGAAAAAAGAAAGAAAAAGGGGATAAATAGTATGTATGTGCTCAATTTTTAAAGTATTTTGCTTATCATGTTAAATAATAAAATGTGCTGTTACGGCCTTCTGGATTTTGGTTGACGATATGTAAGTATAATATGATCACACGAAATTATTCTTTACAAACATAATTTCATATCAGCGAATCGTTTTGTAGAAACAACTAACCAAATGTTAGTAATCTTATAATGATTCTTTAACTTCATTTTTATTTAACCCTACGAAGTTTAAGGGTTTTTGGGTTTTTTGGCGCTAACTGGTACAACTAGGTCTGCGCAGACCTACATGCTGTTTATATGTAAAAACATATAGGCAGGTGTTCTAAAAGATTTTAACGGGTACCTGGAACACAAACACGGTCCCAATTGCTCATGAGCATATTCCAAATGTCGTCAATAGTGGCCGATTTGCTTTCTAATAGCCGAGTAGTTCTAGTGTTGCCGTTGTCGAATCGAATATACTGTAAAATAGCTTTATATCGGTGAGCTGACATCGTTGCACTATAGATAGGGTTTCCGTTCTTGCCCCAAAGCTCATGAGCAGGCTGACTATTTGACCCGAATATGCCAGCAAACAAAGTTAAGCCAAAAATGTGTATATTTATACAAACAATTATATCTGCAATTAAGTCTGCACAGACCTGGTTGAACCTCCTAGGGTTAATCCAAATGAGAATTATATATCACTTTATTTCAGAAATTGTGGAAAATGCAAGATATTCATGGGTTTTTTTCAAACACTTTTCATTAGAAACTATTACAACTAATATACTAACAAGAAATATTTTGTTACGTGCAACCATGTATTGTTTGCCACAATCATACTATATTGTCACAAACATGTAGCAAATGTTCTTTGTTAACTTTAAAAACACAACATTTTTATTTAAATTTTTTTTGTATTATTATTGTTTTTGCTCATTAAACTGTTTCGTTAAAAAACAGTAACTAATTTTATTACGTGAGAATCATCGCAATTACTTTTGTTTTTGCATTTGTGTCTAAATTAACTAAATTTGTTTCTTATTTTTTTTTTCTTGCGAACAATGTAAATAAAATAGAAGGTTATTTCAAAGAACTCAATTAAATTACCCTTAATTGTGACTTTAGTTGTGTCTGTGTGTGTGTGTGTGTTTGTGTGTGTGTGTGTCTAAAAGGTAGTCAATCAAAAGGACAATGATCTAAGAAAGTTATTGTCTTTCGTCTTTCTTTTTTAGCCGTTATTGCATTATCTGGCACACGCATAATATTATTCACGTTAGTTGAATTGACATGTTTTCTTAACAAATTTAAGCGACTGACCTATATTGGTACACTAAATACACACTCACACACCCACACACTATTCTCTTTAAGTTTGATTATATTGGTTATTGTTTTTGGTACGTAATTATATAAAAGGAAAGTAAAAGAAAATATATGAGAAAAACTTAACCTTGAATATAAACAAATACGCAGGAGTTATGGAAAACGTGTGATGGATGGATTTTTAATACTTTCCTTAACTTTTTTTTTTATTTTTTGTGTCCTTAACGTTGTTTCTTGTTAAGAATTAAATTGCTTTAATTTCACAATCTGTTCTTCGACATACTAACGGAATCTTAAAAAAACCGCATGTTTTTTATTTGTTGAAATCTTAACAGTTAAAATTTAAAAAAAAAAAGGGTATAATATTTTGACATACTTTTATAATATTAAAACCATGACTCAAGTTTTAAATGTAATGTTTGGCTTTATGAAAAATTAACCAAACAGGAAATGAAAATGACCCCAAAATAGGAAAAATTTCCTCAAAAATTTAATTTTTTATTACAGTAGACGCTCGGAAATTCAAACCACTTTGTTTTTAGGGCGATTCGAATTTCCGAATTATTCGAATTTCTGGACGGTTTTTTTATACAAAAATTTTGGTAAATTTGATCATAAAGATATAAAAAACTATGTTTTTTTTCATTTTAGTTTATTTAGCATAAAAACTATAAAAAATATAACAAAAAATAACAATTCAGTTCATTTGACTTTAGTAAAAGAAAAATTTTTAAGAAAATTTAAAATAATACATATTTTGAATTCTCACTCAGTCTTTGTTAATCATATAATCAGTAATATTAGTCTGTTTTTTAGGTTTTTGTGTTTCCGACAAAACAATATCATTACGGAGATCTAAAAGGTTTGACAAGTGCTTAGTGGAAAATAATTCACTGCTTTTGCACCACTGTATTAAATTATTTGCACTTGCAGTAGCTTCGGAAAAAGAAATATTAGGTGGAACTTCCACATCACTATCTTCATCTAAAGACAAACTTTCGCTGTCAAATATATGGAAAGGTTCATTCTCAAAGGCATCTTCATTCCATCTTTCGATTTCTCTGACGGATAAAGAATTATTCGGATCAATTTGCGTCAAAAGATTTTGACTTATTTGGACAACGTCATTGTAATCCTGATCTTCTTCCAACAACCGTGATAGAGGCAAATCATCACCACTATCGTATTCGTCAGAGTCCCAATTGAACAACTTTGACCAAGAATTTTTTAAAGCTGTTTGCGTGACCTCATCCCAAGCTTTCTTTAATAAAATTATTGCATCTTTGATTGAATGCGATTTTAAATTTTTGTTTAGTTCACCATTCTCAGCAATTAGTTTGGCTAGCAATTTATTTCTATAAATAAGTTTGGTTAGCTTTATTGGATTTTGGTCCATGGGCTGCAGCGCTGCTGTAACATTTGGTGGAAAGAAGTACGCCACTATGTTTCCATCTTCGCTTTGCATTGCCTCAATGGGTGAGTGGGCGGAGCAGTTGTCAATAAGTAAAAGTGCTTTTGGAGGCAAACTATTTTCCTTGGAAAAACGAATGACCTATTAAAAAATATTTTAGAATTATGGAACTTATAAATATGTATAAATAACGTTTGCACTTACTTCATTAATAAAGATCTTATGAAACCAATCATAAAAGATCCGAGATGTCATCCAAGCATTTTTGGAAAAATCGTAATGTAGTGGGTTGTTAAAATTTTTGAAACACCTTGGATTTTTGGCTTTTCCAATAACCAATGGCAACAGCTTACAGGAACCATCAGAATTTGCTCCAAGTAAGATAGAAATTCTTTCTTTTTGGGTTTTGTGTCCCGGAGCACTTTTTTCGGAAGCTGAAACATATGTTCTATCTGGCAGGCAGCGGTAATATAGCCCAGTTTCGTCGACATTATATATTTGAGATTCCACTAGACCCATTTCTGCGATTTTAGCACGAAGTCTATGAATCAAAGGAGTGACTGAATTAGTGTCGCTGGATAAAATCTCGCCACTAATTTTTAAAAGGCGAATTCCATGCCGCTTTTTAAATTTGGTAAACCATCCATCGCTTGCCCGAAAGTCATTCTCAGCTTTATCGGGATATTCTTGCCTGAAATTTACTTTAGCTTTCTCCTTTAACATGGGTCCGTTTAATGTCGCCTTTTTTTCACGTTGATTAAGAAACCATTCATAGAGACGACTTTCCATTTTCGGATATTCAGCACTATGTAAAGTTTTATTGGATACGTGTTGATAAGTGTTGGCTACAGCATCCAATATTAATATTCTATTCGATTTAATATAGCTAATGGTAGAAGTAGTTACATTAAAGTCCAGTGCTAAACGCTTTCCTTGAACGCCTTTGTCAATTTTTTCCAATATTTTTAATTTGTCTTGTAAAGACAAAGTGTTTTTCTTACGTTTGTTTGGCATTTTTAGTCCACTTTCTTATTTTAATAAATGTTAAACCGTATACATATACAAACACCAAAAAACTGACTTTTAAACTCTAACAACATCAACAACATCTGTAAATCATCTATTAAAATAGGATTCCCCTTTTTACTTTGTATTGGTTAAACTAAATTGTCAAAATTTTAGTGTTTACAATAAAAAAAAAAAACCGCTCGGAAATTCGAATTTTGGATTCTAATTTTAGAGCGCCAAATGTAATGAAATTACTGATTCGAATATCTGGAAATTCTAATTTCTGAGAGTTCGAATTTCTGAGCGTCTACTGTACTTGCAATGGAAAAATAATTGGTCAACTCTGAAAAACAGTTTCCTATATTGCGTTTCTCAGCATTGGTGGACTTTGGCTAGAATTACGCATTTTCTCTATCATTGTATATTTCGAAATTTTTTAGAAAAATTCTCAAATACAATTGAGAAATCGGACTTACACAGTCAAAAGGTATGGATTCTTGGCTTTAATATCCCATTGGTCCAAATGAGTGACAAACAAAAATGTGCCGAGAAATAGCCAATTTCCCGTAGAGATCATACAAAGTTATTTTACTTAAGATTAACATTTATATCAACTAGCTAAGATGTAAACCAAAAAGTTCCATCGAGCTATGTTGGCAATGTCCCGACTAAACACATTTAACTTTTGAGTTAAATATGTCATGACGTAAGCTCTTACGTAAAACATATTGAACTCGGCATATTTATCTTCATACACATAGCTGTTACAACCTTATTCAAATCAAATGTAAATAATTCTAAAAACAACTACATACTATGGTTTTTATTTTTAAATATTTTTTCAAATTATATTAATGTATTAAATATTTGTATGATTGTTCTAACTTAACTTTCAATCGAGACGACACGTCTTATTATTGGATCCTTGCTGTAAACATTTTCTGAACTTCAACATTGTGAAATATCCTGCATCCTCCAACAATTTTCTATGAAGGCTATTGCGAGATATATCGTTAAATTTCGACATACATATATTTAAAACGTTTACTATTTTCTATAGAACATTTTTAAATAATTTTGAATCGACGCACTTCTCTGTGGACACTTATGTGAGGTTTTGATTTGACACAAAATTTTCAAGTTTTTTTTTCGATGTTTTAAGACACCGATATAATTTTTAATAGAAACAGTTGGATAATGATAAAACGAGTTGTTGGTATTGTAGAACCACTTTTCCAATACTTGCATACATACATACTAGCTTTTACGTAACTTCGTTCACGCTACATATTAATCAAAAAGCAAAAAGTATCACAAAAGCACCAAAAGTATTAGCATTTCCTCATATCACCCCCAAGAAAGTACAGTTTTTTTCTGATTTAACCCCCCAGAAAGTAGCTGTAAGACAACTTAAAAAAAAATTATAAAAATCAAAAAGTGTAAAAGTACCAATTCGTCCCTTTTTTACACCCTTTAAAAAGTACCCTTTGTATAACGTGCCATAAGTAAAAAAACGTATCAAAAGTAACCATTCGTCCCTTTCTTTACCATTTACGGTATGTTTCAATCTGGGTCAAATGCTATTCCTCTGGCAAATTTAATCCAAAACATTTGAGAGAATTTGTCAAGAAAAAAGAAGTACTAAAAGTAAAAATGCAGCAAAAGTGAAATAGTGTCATAAGTAAAAAAGTACTTTATATAAAAAAAATATAAAATATTAGCATAAAAATAAAAAGTACCCAGAATACCAATTTGCCCCCTTTTTATCCATAAAGAAGTATTACAGTGCGCTCGCGATAATATGAACTAATTAAAACCAAGCCAGTTCACTTTTGCAAGATTGTTCATATTTGCGAATGGCATCTAATTTCCCCTTAGAAACATTTTTCCCATAAAAACAAAAGTTTATTATATTAAATTTTTTACTGTATTGAAGCAAAATTTATTTACAACCCTGTTTACAAAGATTTCATCACTGTTTCGATAAAAATCCGTTTAAAAATGCAAAAATAAGTTGTTCACTTTTTAAAGCCTTTCGCAATGAGTTCATATTTCAGAGTAGCCAATGGAAGAAAAAAGTGTTCATATTTTGGGGTGTTCATATTTTCGCGAGTGCACTGTATATATTTTAATCTGGGTTACATGCTACCAAATTCTACTCAAATCCGCTAAGAGAATTCCTCAAGAGAAAAAGTACCAAAATTAAAAGAGTACCAATCTGTCCGGAGAAAATATGTTAATTTATAAAAAAAAAATATAAAATATTAGTACAAAAAAAAAGTACCAAAAGAACCAATTTATTGCTTTTTTTTACCCCTTAAAAAGTGCCCTGTGTTATCCGCCTACCAAATTCTATCCAATCCATTAAGAGAACTTCTCAAGAAAAAACGCGATAAATTTTTTATAAATATTCCTGATGTTCTTTTCCTTGTTTTTTTTCAGATTAAAACAATTATTTAAACAGAAAATTTTGAATATTTTCAAATTATTATTTTTTTAAAACGTAGTTTTATACTCATAACCAATTTATAATTTTGTAATACTTTTGAATTATTCAGTATTTCTATAGAAATTATATTTACAGCTGATAGTTTTCTTACATGTCGTTATTTTCTCAACAAGTTTCTTAGAATTTATTTTTTTTTTCTTAAAAAGTTTATTAGAATATTAACTATTTGGATCTCTTAATCTCTTTACACTTTTGTCTTTGTCTAGACAAATTTTTTTTTTCCACGCAATTGTTTTTTTTTAAAACTCAACAAACGGAAAATAGTTAAGTTGAAAATATTAAAGTCGCATTAAAAAATTTTACATTTTCTTTTGCAGCAGAAATATACGTCGTTGTTATATTTTACTCACAATTTACATTTAAGTTTTGCATCTAGATCTTTGTAAAATTATGAAAACTAATTTATAAATTTTTATGGCTTCATGATAAGGTCCTCAAAATGCTTTTGGTAAAAAAAATTATATATTTTTACATAAAAATAATCACCATTCACTGAAAAAAAATATTTTTGGACACATTTATTCCGCTGCATTAAAAATTTATCTAAAACTTTTTCACTCACTCACTGCCAATGCCGAAGAATTTTAAAGAAACCATTTTTGCATTAAAAAATAATCACAATCGATTTTTGAATGATTTATTTTCTTTTTTGACTGCACACTTAATTTTAACAATTTTCTTACACTTTCTTGTACAAAAAGGTTCTCTTTTATTATGTTTTTTACAGTGACCCTGGCCATACGAACATGGTCAATGTCCTTTTAAATTTATGCAAATTTTATGCAGTTTTTTGCAATGACCAGCACAGCAAATCATGTCTTCAAGTTTTTTTTTTTCTTAACACTAAATGAGTTTTAGTACATTTTTAGTACAACTGTAATATATTTATTTATTTCTTTAGTTTTTTTCGTCTTTTAAGTTCGCGTATCCCTTGCAGACTGTGTCATATCCGGTTAAGGCCTGGGTTTTTTATCTAATTTTTCTCTTGAATGAAATCACATTGTTTTACTTTATTTTTTTATTTAAAGGAAAGCAAATTTTTCTATAACATACAAGTGGATATGTGTGTGTGTATATGAAAGAGAAGGAGTATATTTTTCATACGATATGTGTACATTTGTAGGATGGGTGGGTCTATGGGTGTATAGTTTTACAATTTTCGCGTCTATAGACTGAGCGTGAGTATAGTGCATTCGACGTACGTGCATTTGTGTCTGTATAAACTTTAGCACTTAAGCTGGCGTAGGTGAAATATTAGATATCTATTTTTGTACCTTTTCAGGGTTTGAATATGTGTGATGAGATATTTTCGTGTACCGCTTAGCTCTAATTAAGTCTAAAATACAGCCCTTTAAATACTTTTTAAAAAAAGTCTCTTGCCAGATTCTTTACTGTATATAATAAAACTGAACTTAAGCCTAATAATAATAATTTATCATTTAAACATTATAACAGTTCAAATAATAATTACGTTTATTCGTAATAATAATATAAAATGTTTTATATTCTAATTGATTTTCTTGTTAAAAAAAAAAGAAATACGTACAAATCACATATGCCGATGGGAATAGTTTCAATTCCACAATTATATTTTAACGGTATCAAGGCGCACGGTAGTGCGCCAGGCCAAGTTCGGCCACACAGTGTGTATATTTATTTGATTTAATAAAGTTTTTTATACCCACAGGCGTTTGCTTGAATTATTTTTACTAGTAAAGCTGTTTTGTTAATTGACGCTCCTAAAAGTAGGCTTGTATTTTTTTCTACCAATAAAATTAGTAGAAAAATCATTGTCAATTCCATTTTAAATTTTGTAAGTGGTTTGATTACAAAGAAAAATTTTCGTTTATCTCTTTATTCAGCCTTAACGTTCGGAATTAAAGCTACTTTCGATCGAAATTGTGTTTTTGACATGGCTGATGGTGTATAATATATTTCTAATTTTGGGTAGGTTTAAAATTTCTATATAAAATAAACAATTCTGTAAAAAAAAAACAAAGTAACACCAGTATATTTTTTTTCTATTGCTCACATATTGAAATTTCATATTATTTGGATTTAATTTGACCAGTTGCATAGTTTAGACACAAACTTTTCATGTGATTCATATTAAGATCCCACTATCCGCGCAAACAACACAAACTGCGACAATTTTTTTAATGTTATATCGGCACAGATGTAAAAACATTGCACAATTAATTTTTGGGCGGTCCCATATCGGCCAAATCTCAATTGCGACAATAATCGGTACAATTCGATCACATTATCGACCATTATTGGGCAAATTAAATCTTGTATGTACGAGTATGTATGTATGTGTTTGTTTATTTGCTTGTTAGCAGATACAGTTAAATTTTCTGCATTTATTACTATGAAAAAGAGAAAACTTCTTTGACCCTATATATTATGTATAGAATTAATGTTTTAATAAAAGGTTTTTCAATAAGAGTGATATGATTTCTTTTAAAAAAAAATCACACTTATTGGTAAGGAAATTCAAAAGTTTTTTATTTAATGTAAAGTACAATCGATACAATTAAGTTCTAAATAAAACGTCATTCAAGTGGCCTCTACGACTTCTTCTGCAGGAACGAATTCGATGAACCCAATTTTCGAGCACTTTTTCCACTAAATCAAGTCGTATGTCATGAATGGCATGTTCAATATTGACTTGTAAAACTTGAAAAAGAGTCTGGTTTATTTCGAAAGACCAATAACTTCAAAAAACCCCACAAGAAATAGTCTAATGGTGTTAAATCACAACTTCTTGGAGGCCATTCAATATCACAATTTCTAGATATAATCGAATCTAAAAAATTTGCTCGCAATAATTTAATTGTTGCATTTGCTGTGTGGCACGTAGCCCCGTCTTGTTGGAATCAAATGTTGTCAAGATCAACTTCTTCCAATTTCGACCATAAAAAGTTGGTTATCATCGATCGATTGTGGTTTGAAACAGTCCCAATTGCTGATAACGTCTTGGAATCGACAAATTGCGGTCTTCAGCAACACTTGCCTGAACGGCAGCAATATTTGCATTACTTCGAGCGGTTCTTTGTATTATTGGCACTTGAACATTTTGTAAAGAAAATGTAAGCTCAAAATTTTAAACAATTCGACGAATAGCGAGCACACTTGGACGATTATTACGACCATAAAATGGCAAAAGCGCACGAAAAGTTGCAATTGGAGAACGATTATTTTGATAATAAAACTGAATAATTTGTAAACTTTGTTCTCTCCATGATGAAATTGTAGACACTACTGAATACACAATGAAAAACAAATGACAGATCATGACATATTACAAATGGCCGAAACATCACTTCAAAATCATATCATCCCTGTTGGAGAACCTTTTAGCTGTAGACCAATTCATTGCAAAAATATTACTGAATGCTGGTCCTAATAAAAAAATAAAAAAATTGAATTGTGTCGAACCCGTTCAGTAATTCCTTTGAGACACAAAGTCCAATTGTCAAACTTATTTAAATTACATGAGTTTGATAATGAATTTGTGCATCAAACGAATTACGAGTTCGACACAAGTCTCAAATAGATTTAAATGTAAATTATTTTTGTCTAATCTTAAATACTGGAAACCTGATAAACACCAAACTAAATTAACTGACTTCCTAAATGCATGTTGCTTTATAGTAATACATTGTAATGTGCTCATAAATGCAACCCTGAAAATTTTAACAATGTATTTTGTTCCCATTTGCAACACTGTTGTAGTTAATACGCAAGAAAAAGCAAGAAAGGCATCTAAATAGATTTAAATGCAAAATAAATACAACACGCAGCACAAGACAGCAAGTCGTTTATGTATTCTTTTAAAAATGTTTAAAGCAGTATGGGAACTGGAGTTTCCTTGTTCGCACAAATCAAAAAAGGTTTTCAATAAAATATACTCTTAAGCCATTGTCCGATTTATTATGAATGATACATTGCAAATATATGATCTTAAACAATTTCAGGATTGCAAAGTATTAGTGTGCAACGTATTAAAAAAGTAACTACACAATGTATCAACTTGGTATTAATACTGTATTGATACATTGTAAATACACATTTAGGAAGTCAGAGGTATATTCCGCACCCTGATATTCGGTAATTGCTAAAATTACATTTGTTCTAATTATTGTTTTTGTATAAGCTATCAAACATTCTTCTTGTCTAATGGAAATTCTATGTTAGCGTGTCGTAGACTTTAAACAACATGTGGGTGTTCGCATAATAGAATAATAAGAGCAGACAATACTTACGTATACAACCCACTTACCAACACTGAACATGGCAGACTTAAATGCGAACAGAATTGCTGCGACGGCGGCAGTTTGAAAGAAAATAAAACTGTTGTTACGTTTCATGAGATTTTTAAACTAGTAAATATATATTTATCTAATTATTGATTCATTTGTTTTCAAATATTCTTTTTTTTTGTTAATTTAATATTTGTTTAAATTTGTTATCAACTAAAATATCACGTCTTAACAGCAATAAGAAAAACATTAGTAATATCCATATTAAATACTAAATATATCTATACAGATAAGCTTAAGATTAATATTTAAAAAATATATAAATATAAATCAATTTTCATTCAGTTCATCCATAGAATAATGTATAGGATTTGTAAATTCGATGTGATCATTTAGAAGAGAATCGTCTGCAAAAATTACAAAGAAAAAATTCTCTTTATTTTATCCATTTCCAAATAAATAAATTATAAATTTCTATTTACCTCTTAGTTGTTTCTCTTCGAATGTTATAATACTGTTAACAATATTATTGATAAATTCTTGTGTTAAAGTTTCTGTTATATTAACCGGTTCATAATAGAGAAAACTTCTTTTAGCTCTTGCAGAATTTTGTTGTTGAATTCGGTTACGCTTTAACGATCGTCTTGATCGGAAAAGTGCTAAACTAATATGTGATTGTTTGAGAGGAATTTTATCTGATCCGAATTCTAAACATTTGCCTTGTACGCAATAGCGATCATCGTTATTCGAACATTTTGTGCCAAGAGGAAAGTGTCCATAGTTACCATTCACCAGATAGAAACGATGATGTATGGATTCATCTTGACAGCCTACACGACAACTTCGATCGGGATCCTCTACACTGGCCGCTATTTGAGTGCCATGTCCGGAGAGGCCACGTACCTTAAGTTTGTAACGTGAACAAGTAAGATCCGCAAATTCAGTGGTTGACTGTAAACGTTCGCATGGCTATAAAAAGAAATTGAGTTAAAATAAAATATTATTATATTCTCTCAACATTATTCTGTACTCCAACTATCCTTCTACACTCAGCCAAATGTCTTATAATCGAACTAAAGTTTTATAATCAGACTGGGTAAGACCTGACGTGAGTCGCTACTCCACAAACTTTTTGTGATGAGAAGAAGAATAAAACTTTGAATAAAAATTTATTTTTGTTCTTGTTTAATTTAATTAGGATTCAATTATTGTGATTTTTTTACAGGAGTGTATCTGAACAAAAATTAAATATTTTCTCTTTGTGGGAGATGCCACACCCATATGTCCAATCCTTACTCCCTTTTCTGGGAAGCATTACACAAAATTTCAAGCTTCCTACTTAATGAGCTACAAAAATTATCCAATATTATTATTCTTAAATGCAAGTGGAATGTGCCACGCCCACTCATATTATTCTGAGAGTTTTTTGTTAGAATAAATCTTCGGATTAACTCCTGAAAAATCTGCGGTCATTCCTTTTATTAGTTCCTAAGATTTATTAAACTTATTATATAGGAGGTACCACGCCCACTCCTTAGTAATTCATCGTTTAAACCATTAGAGAATGGGTAATGGACCCTTAAATTTTAATTATTTAGCTGCCTTAGTTTAATAAATAATAAATATTATCCAATGAAAAGTTACTTTGTATTTGAATTGCCACGCCCACAAATATATTTCTAATTCTTTTTTCTAGAATAATGCATTACATCAATGGAGAAACTTCTAAAAATTCAGATAAGTTACTTCATTATATAAAAAATTAGTATGTGGGAGGTGCTACACCCGCTTGTTCAATTGTAATTTTTTTTTTAATTAATTTACAAATTTTCAAGTATTTAGCTGCATTAGTTCCATAAATATCTTCTTATAAAAAGTTCCTTTATATTGCAAGAGCCACGCCCACCTAATAATAAATGTTTTTTTTTCTCGCCTGCTTTGAAAATCGCTCCGAACATCAATGTTTTTAATGTTTTTTCTTTGCGCTGTACCACTTTGAAGCTGTTAGTTTTTACATAAATGTAAATTGCCGAACAATTTTAGCGTGCTTCAAAGTTCACCGTTGCTTTCTTTTGATGCATCCATGGAAGCGCTTTAAAATTGCGCAAGCATGAACTTTTTTTACTGCTTCCAGAAACTTAATGACTTTCTTTCCTGTGTTATTCCTGTGTTAGTTTTTATTGAAATTTCGTCCAGTATCGATGCCGTAATTTGAGCCCAAATGAATTTTCTTATTCATACCAACATCTCTTATACTCAGCTCTTATTTATTCAGGCAACTCTCTTATACTTAAACTAATCTGTTAAATTACGACCAGCGTCTCCTGTCCAGACAATCCTTTTACACTTGTGATGGAGTAAATTTCAACGCGCTAATTAAGAAGGACAGTAAAAATGTTAGTAATGAGTCGCCTATGCGACATCTAAAGAACATGAGTTCTCATACGATGTCAAAGAGCAGTCAGTTGACTTCTACGGGATGGGTTATGTCCTATTATGTGACCAGCCAGAGGTTTGAAGTTTCGTGTACGCTGTAGGGAGTGGTAAAAAATTCACTTTGGACTAGTTTATTTATTTCCTTTTTAAATCTAACATCGCCTTGAATTACAGCAAGGAGGCATGTTTTCTCTTTGTAGCTGCTTCAGTACCAAGATTGACGGCAAAAATCCCATCAAGATGGCCAATCATCTGACAACACTTGGAAGTAACTTTTCAAAGCACCTGCTACAAAAATAGCGCACAGATTCTGTCTTATACTCACTTCACACTACCGCTGTTAACTCGGAGAATTTCTTCTATCCACTTTTTTAATTTATAGTAACACCAGCATCTTATATATAGACTACCATCAGGTTATAGTACTTCGTATCGACAAACGTCATTCGTGTACTCAGGATAATCATTGACGCGCTCTACCTTTTACTCTCCTATTCCCTTCTATATTCAATTTAGCATCTTATACACAGATACCATCTTATACACAGATGCAATCTTATACTAATACTACAGATTTAATGATGAAACAGAACACGTCCGCAACTTGAAGCAAAAACGACTCTCAGAGAAAAAATGCCCAGAATTGAAGCGTCGGCTTCAACTTCATTCACATTTCCAATTTTTATCCACAAGTCTTGTTTTTGTACATTGATTACTGCAAATTATATATGAAATCATGTTTATGCACTTCTGCAATCAATTTTTCGACAATATTACTCATATTATTTACAAATTTAGAAAATTATAATTATATTGCTCTTTCAAATGTTGTTTTGATTTTCTTTTGTTCTTATTTTTCTTTGGTTTTGTTTACAAGTTGTATGAAATATAATAAAAGTGTGGTAGCATTGTTGAGAGAATTTTACTCTGAGAGTGAGAGCATAAGCAAAGTCGCTGGCAAAATAAAATAGATTCTATCTCACGACTGCTTTCAGCCGCGTCTTTTATATGCCAAATTGTATGAAGAAAAACGTCAAGCCCCAGTTCTGTTTCATCATTTACACTCAGACTTTTCTCTTATATTCAGCCTACAGAATCTGCTTTATAGGTAGGCTAATCTCATATCGCCACTATGGACTTATACTCATTTTAAAGTCTTCGGTGCTGTTTCCACAATATAGACAAATGACTTGTGTAGACATTTTGTATGTGAATCACTCAGAAAACTTTGTGGTTTACATACAAATTTTGTACTCAAACCAATCGTTTGTATTATAGAAACATCTGAAGTGGTTAGCGCGTTGACTACTAAGCAAACAATGACTTGGGGACTGGATTCAAACCCTGCGCAGTGCAAGTCAATCAACATCATTAATTTCTCTAATGTGCATTAGTGTGGCATTGTATTAATTGTTATCGGACTATTTAAGTGATGAAAGCATAACACTGGTCACTAAAAAACTGTTCCGACAGTGACTGAAGCTGTTTTCAAGCGAATTTGCACAACATCGCCATTCTTCGTCGGTTAGCAGAAACATCGGCAAAGTAAAACAATTAATAAAATTCCTGCTAATACAGCTTAACGAAGTTAATGCGTCTACTTAACACCGGAGGTGCGCCTCAACAATGCTATAAAAAATTATCATAACGCGCAAAACGGAGTTGTAAAAGAGTTAGGATATCTACATTTTCAACATCTATCTTCTATACCCTGAGTCCCACCACAATGCACTGCATACACAGAAAAAAATATTTAATTTTTTGTTCTCAATTACCCCTTTAATTAAAAATATAAAAAATGTTATTAAATATTTAATTTATTTAATTAAATTTTTAATTGTAATAAATAATTTTAGTTAATAAATGTATAAAAATTTAATTGATACTATTAATTTGTTTACTGGTGTAAATTTAATTAAATTTTTAATTGATATCATAAATTTTTTAATTGAAATCAATTTCTATTTTTTTCTGTATACGTAGGGGTTATCCCCAGAGTGCTGGTCCTAATTAAAAAAAAAAAAATATCGTCATATAGTTGAGAGTATTTAATTTTAATGAAATACCACCATAATAAAACTTTTGAATCGGCCCAGCTCACCTTTATTGAATGTGTACAAAGCTGAATGTTTTTTACTCCCGTTTCACGGTGCACAACCACCTGAATACCTCGTGATCGAGCCATACAACTTGAATGACAACCAGATCTTACAAGCCAATCACTGCCTTCAGTGTGTACAGATGAAATCATTGAAGTTGATTTCGGTTGTGATGTTTCAGCAGGCATATGATCTTTTAAGTGATAATTATACTTATTCCAAGGTGAATATGATGATTCCGTTTTACGTTTATATGAGTTATTATCTGAAATCTGCCCATGGTGTAAACGCAAGGCCACCTCTGAAAGATTTTAAATAATTATCATAATATTTTTTATTTTTATTTTCTATAATTAAGAGGAGCCCTCACCATTTTCGTATTTACTCCTGACCGTTGTCGGACCAAAAATACGATCATTGTTAGCAGCTCTATTTTTATTTTCATAATAATTACTATTAATACTATTGCGGTATTTATAATAATCATTACGTTCTGGATAGCCGGCATACGGTGACGATGTTGCTGGTATATGGTTACTAAAATGATTCGATGATCTTCTTATTGTTTCATTCTCTATAGAATTTTGTTCAGTTTTATCTTGTCGTTTGCAAAATATTGCATCAATTTTATAATAATTTCCGGTAGAATTATCACATGAGAATTTCTCACATCTACCCTGAATACAATACGAGGGATCATCGTTGCCATAGAATTTCGAACGACACGTTGTGCCATCCGGAAATGTCCATGATCTTGATTTTGTACCATTCGCTTTAGTTTTACAATAAATTTTACATGACTCCTCTATATTGCCAACAATCTGTTCACCATCTCCCGTCAAATCCATATCGAATTTTTGTGCTCTTTCACAAACTTGTCTAGCGAATTTTTCAATTGTTATTATTGGCACTTTGTAGCACTGTTTTGCCACACACGTTTCGTATTTACGATCGCGTCCTATGCAACGACGTTTATAGTCGATGCATTTGCGGGTGTGTATTTTCAGACCGGTGCTTCCCTCACGCAAACGTTTCGAGGGCCCATAAAGGCAACTGGAATCACAATCGATTGGTTCACTCCATTCGCTCCAACTGCTTGAGGGCTTAATAAATCAGAATTCATGCACAAGCAAATGTATTGAATGCAAGCAAAATTAATTGTAATTTAAAAAATTTCTTACCTTCTGATATTCATGCAACAAATGCCCCATTTTTGTGCTCTCCAAAAATCCAGTTTTATCGAAATTTGTTTTGGCTACTCCCGTACTTTGTTTCGCAGCCGCATTGGACTCTGTACGTTTGATTACACAAAAACCACTGCGGCACCACTACAAAAGAAATACTTAATGCAAAGAACTTTTGACACAAGAATTTTTTTTTACTAAATTACATTATTGTCACCACAGAAAGTACCCTCCAGGGCTGGATGTGAAGTCCAAGTGTAACGATCTCTTTGACAATGTAAATCCCGACAAATATCGGATAATGCTTGGCTTCTGGCTCGATTAGAGTCTTTGCCATATTTCAACATACACTGATGATTGGCATCGAACCGCTCACCGGGCAATATACCCTCAGCCGTGTGATCCAGAGTTTGTTTAAAGTCTCCAAAATTAAACAAACATTTGGCTTGTTTTAATCTTCAACAAATAAAAATTTATTTTGAAATAAAAATTAAAACAAAAACTCAATAAAAAATAATTTATAATGAATAAATTATTTACTCCAAAAATTTATTTAACGAATCCCTAGAGCACTGCGACCATGTTATTTTGCCACTGCCCAGTGTGGGCGACATTATGTGCGATGTGGGATCACAGCTTTGTTCCATTGTATCATGACGCATACCAAGACTGTAAGATTTATTAAAGGAAACAATCGTTAATTGACTGCAACTGCAATTCATTTTGCATATTTTCTTGTATAACCTACTTATGTCCAATTTCATGGGCCACAACAAAAACACTTTCAAAGTGTTTGCCCTCATTGATGGTGCACGATGATGTTGGTATACACATGCCAGCTACTGGTGCGAGACCAACAACTTGACTGATCACTTTGCCATTTTTGCCAACAACATACAAATCAAGACCTTGAAAGAAAAATCAATAATAATCGAAGTACGAGTTTTCGTAAATTAAGTTGCATTTTAAGAGAAATCTTCTTAATGTTGTTTAAATTAAATGAAGTACTTGTGTGTACTTTCTAGTGGTTATTTATTCAATTATATTTAAATAATTCTTTTCTATTAAGACAAAACTGTTATGCTCTAACTAATTAATGTCTTATACTCAGACTAACATATTATTTTTAAATAACAAAATTATACTCATAACACAAGCACTAGTACAGTTTTATTATCAGATCACCGTCTTATAACGGGTTTAGTTTTTCACTAAGCCGATTAGATCACCGTTTTATACTGGGTTTAGTCCTACATTTCTTACTAATCCGGACTTCTTTAACTAAGTACTGTATCTATAATACGTATTATATACAGAGGCTGACTTCCTAAATGCATGTTGCTTTTCAGTGGTACATTGTAGCGTGTTCATAAATGCAACCCTGAAAATTTTAACAATGTATTTTGTTCCCATTTGCAACACTGCTGTAGTTAATATGCAAGAAAAAGTAAGATAGGTATCCAAATAGATTTTAATGCAAAATAAATACAACACGCAGCACAAGACATCATGTCGTTTATGTTTTCTTTTAAAAATGTTTAAAGCAGTATGGGAGCTGGAATTTCCTTGTTCGCACAAACCAAAAAAGTTTTTCAATAAAATATACTCTTCCACCATTGTTCGATTTATTATGAATGATACATTCCAAATATATGATCTTAAACAATTTCAGGATTGCAAAGTATTAATGTGCAACGTATTAAAAAACTAACTACACAATGTATCAACTTGGTAATAATACTGTATTGATACATTGTAAATATACATTTAGAAAGTCAGCCAGACTTTCTTTCTTTACTACTGGTATAAATGTTTTATACTCTAAATAATGTCTTATACTTAGCCTTCCGTAGTATTCTCAGGCTACTTAGAATTCAGGATACTGCTTTGTATTTAGTCTCAAAATACGGTCTTATACTACGAAATAACCGCAATTATATTATAAAATTATTTTCTTATACTCATCTTAGTATTTTAGTTAGAATGAAGTTTTATACCTAGTCGTTTGCATTATTCACAGGCTGTCGCTTAATATACAGGCCACCATTTTGAAGAATAAAAAGAAATTTATAATAAAAAAAAATATATAATCGGAAATTTGTTGGCCACAGTTTTATTATAAATTTAACGTCTTATACTCGGCATAGTCATCTTTTATTCAGTATTTTAAATATCCTACTTCTTATATCCAGACTATCGTATACTAATTCCAACAACTTTTATACTCGGCATTAATGTTTTATAATCTAAGTAAAGTCTTATACTATGAGTATTGTTTAATATTCATGCTACCTTCTTATACTCATACAAAGATCTTATTTTCAATAGTGATCTTATACTGAGAGCATGCCTGACTAAAGGGTTAGTATCCTTACGGACGTTTTTACAAATATCTTCTACTCTAGGTTAACTTATACTTAATTACTTTTAAGCAATTTTCTCCGCATAGAATGATCATTGATCAATTATAAGCAAAGATACTCGTTTGATCCTAAAAGTGGAATTTTTTTTTTTTCTATTTTCTGTCTCCTGTTTTTATTTTAAATTTAAAAAAAAAATTACTTATAAAAGGTTTTCCAATAGGAATGATATGATTTGGCAATAAGACAAAGAACCGCTCGAAGTAATGCAAATATTGCTGCCGTTCAGGCAAGTGTTGCTGAAAACCTCAATTTATCGATTCCAAGACGTTATCAACAATTGGGACTGTCTCAAACCACAATCGATCGATGATAACCAACTTTTTATGGCCGAAATCGGAAGAAGTTGATCTTGACAACATTTGGTTCCAACAAAACGGGGCTACGTACCACACATCAAATGCAACAATTCGAGAAAAGTTTGGAGATTCGATTATTTCAAGAAATTATGATATTGAATGGCCTCCAAGAAGTTGTGATTTAACACCATTAGACTATTTCTTGTGGGTTTATTTGAAGTCATTGGTCTTTCAAAATAAACCAGACTCTCTTTAAACTTTACAAGTCAATATTGAACGTATCATTCATGACATACGACTTGATTTAGTGGAAAAAGTGCTCGAAAATTGGATTAATCGAATTCTTTGCTGCAGAAGAAGTCGTGGAGGCCATTTGAATAACGTTTTATTTAGAACTTAATTGTGTCGATTGTACTTCACATTAAATAAAAAACTTTTGAATTTCCTTATCAATAAGTGTGTTTCGTTTTTTTAAAAAATCATATCACTCTAATTGGAAAACCTTTTACTTAAATACAGCTTTAAAACAATCAAATTTTTAAATCACAACTAAAAATTTCATAATCTACAACAAATTAATGGTTAAAAGGGACATTAAAGATAATCACTCACCTGTTAAAATCACAGCATGATCAAATCTTAGCCCTGACTGTTCCGATGGATTTAAATCATTTTGCCATTTACAAAAGTTACTTAAATATATATCAATATCACTAGATCGGCGCAATTCTGGAGGATCTTTTTCTAAAATTTCCAAACGTTTTAAGACAAAATTCACTCGTTTACCCAGCGATGGATGATGATATAACAACTGAACACCATTGATCATGGCCAATACAAAACGTATTAGATGAGCACTTGTATCTTTGGGAAAGTTTTTCGACATGTGATTATACAAATCGATATCGACAAAAATGGCCGTTTCAATGTACAAAACATCGGGTGTATTTGAGTATTGATCGTTCGAGTATTGTATATGACGTTTGCGGCGACTCTGAGAATCTTCACGATATTTATGATGATGACCACCGAATGAGGACTTTGACGTGTGATGATGTTGCCGCACATGATGCTTGTGGTGATGCCTGGGCTTAAAACGTAAATTCAACGGCATCTGATGATGATGCTGCTGTGACATGTGATGTTTTAGATTATTTTTTCTGGCATTCTCAATATTCCTCGTCGTTCTCATTGCGTCCATATTTTCTGTAGAATATAAATCGAAATTTATATCAATAAAATCAGCTTCCTCCGGCTCAAATTGTAAATTTTCATCTAATATTGAAGAGTTTTTCCATGAACTATCGAATGTCCGTCCTTCAGATTCCAAAATAATATGCGACTTATTGCCAAATCGTTCCGGTAAAGGATGTATAATAAAGTCAGTATTGTTGTGATGGAATACCCCACGCTAACAATAGAGAATTAATTGAGGAAACATTGTGTCTGTTGTTATCTTTTCGATCATTTTAACCACTTACCACATTTTCCTCATCGCAAAGGTCAAGTGCTGAGTTTTCATTGTGATAAAAACATTTTTCCAATCTCATCACTAATTTATGCGAATTCTCTATCAGTTGCGAAGAGTTGGCATTGCGTCGTATGAACACAAACGAATCGTCAATTAGTTTCGGTGCTTGTTGCAGTTTTAAATTGACCAAGTGCTCGTTATCTGTGTGTAGAAGAGAAATAATTGAAATTTCATTAGAGCAGAGCATTTAAATAACACTTTTGTTGTTGTAAATGTTTTGGCAAAAATGAATGAATCGACGACGGATGGTTGTTTGGCTGTTTGGTTGACTGGTTGCATTCAGGAAAAATGCAAATGTTATTGAAATGCATTGACCGCAAACCATTTATGTTTTTTTTCTTTCTTGTTAATTTCCAGCTCACTAGAAGAATACAATAAATTCGAGATGTTTAGACGGTACTAGAGATACTTTTGATTTTTTTTTCTTTTGTATCCTACACTAGCCAACAATTTTTGCAACGGGGTTTCGTAAAGAACACAATGAAATATTTAATGAAGTGTTTTTCAGGAAACTAAAATATTTTAACTTCTTTACGGCAACCTTTTCTTGGAGCAACTTTTTTTCTAAACATGTGATTTAACTACTACTTTGCTCTGAAAAAAAAACTTTGTGTAAAAAGTAATCTTCTTGAAAGGCACTTTTTTTAGTTTTTTTTTTTAAATAAATAATTTCTTATTTCAAAAATAAATTTTTTATTAAACGAAATTTCTCTTAAAATGTACTTTTTGTGAAAGGTACTCTTTTAAAAAGTACTTTGCTACAAATGTACATTTTCTAAAAATGTAATTGAAAGATACTTTTTTAACGCGTTACGTAATATATGCACAGCCCCTTTTTAAAAAAGTGCAATTTTAAAAGGTTACTTTTTTTAAGGTATTATAGAGAATTTTTGAAAAAGTACTTTTATTTAGGGGAAAATTTCTTAAAATTAAAATAAAGTTTTTTAAAAGAAAATTTTTCAAAGTATGTATTGTTTTTTAAAAGGAGTTTTTTTTAATTCGTTTTTAGAATATTCTTTTTTAATTAAAATATATGTAATTGTTTTAAAAAGTACTTTCATAAAAAATTACCTTTTTTTAAAGATTCGTTTTTAAATTGTTATTGTTAAAAATATACTTGTTTAAAACGATACTTTTTTGAAAGGTACTTTTTAAAGGATACTTTTCTAAAAAGTACATTTTAATCTTTTTCATATGGTAAAGGCCACGTTTTAAATGGTACTTTATGAAAAAGTAACTTTTTTAAAAACGCTTCTGTTTTTATTGTGAAAAAGGAATTTTCGAAATGGTACTTCTCTTGAGGTGCTTTTTTTATAAATTCGTTTATTAAAATAGAATTTTTTTAAAGACAACTTTTTAAAATATTGATTTTTAAAAATAATTTTTGTCAACAATTCTTTTTTTAAATATTCTTTTCTACTTTTCGTACTTTCATAAAACGTTTATTGTTTTTAATTATTGGATATTAAAAACAAATTGTTAAACTAATAAACGATAATTTTTAAAAGGTGTTTTTTTAAATGGTACCTTTCTAAAAGGTAATGCTTTTTAAAGGGTACCTTTTTAAAAGGTATTTTAAATTGTACTTTTTTTTAAATATGTCCGTTTTTTCATAATTTTTAAAGAACATATCATCTTTTTTATTTCCTAAATATTTATTTTCCAAGGTTTCAGTCACAGATTAATTTTTAACAAACTTATTTTTTTGAGATAATTTAGTTAAAGTACATATCTAAAAGTAATCTATTGAAAAGTACCTTCTTAAAAAATATATGATAAATAAAAATACTTAAGCTAACTCAATATATCCGGAGATAGTTTCTTAAAATTTAATTCTTTAAAAATCAAATTGAAAATGTACTTTTAAAGGTTATTTCTCTAAAAGGGGACAATTGTCAGTTCGTGTTATTAATTTTTTACGTGTATTCTCTCAGAACTTTGTCATTAATAAACCTATTTCTGATTTTTTGTTCTATATTTCAAAAATAGTACTTCCAGATTTATACCTTTAACAATTTGACCACGACCACACTGATATAAGACATCTAATTTTGAAGTAAATTATTTAACCGATTCTGATAAAATTTCGTATACACATTAAGCTCTCCTTGCAATACTAAATTATGATTACAAAAGTGGGCAGTACCACGCCTATCAAAAGTAAGTAATAATTTGCGACAACTTCTACTTTATCTATTCTTTTGAAATTAATGCATACAAATTTAATTGCCTTGACAATAAAATAGAAAAAGTGATCAGTTTGTGGTCGGTTTAATTTTGCACGAGGAACTAAAATTTTTATTAACAAAATTCTATTTTTCAGAAGATTTTTGTTCTGAAAAATTGTTGTTGTATGTGAAAGTAGTAAATTATAAATTAAACATATTTTTAAATTTGGGACGACATAGAATGGTGCAGACAAAATGCAAATTAGCGCACAACATGAATTTGAATTATTAACACACTTCAATTATGTTTTTATAAAATCTTGTTCGTTGCCTTTTAATGCCCAAATGCTCCACTGGGCTTAGTCGGAAATATTTGCAGTAAGCAATTGAATTTTTTTTAAAACTTGAATTAAAAACTCAAAGGAAAATCTTAAATCTTATTTTAAAATTTTATCGTCAAACAATTTAAAAATAACCCCTCCCCCCCATCCCCGCCGACAACTCTCGCAAACACAAGAAAACAGGTCAAAATGTTAATCGTATTTAAATACAAAAAACAAATACAATAAGAAAATCAACAAAAACGAACAAAATTAAAGCGGAAAAATAAACAAACTTAATGTTTTTTTGTAAATAAAGACATAAAATTGTTTTACCATGAAAATAAACAGTCAGTGTCAAAACTGGAAAGATTGTTTAAAATAGATTATGCAGTTGATCTACAATTGATGCTAGTTTTGCTTTCACAAGTGTGTTAAGAGAGTGCTAATTTGACAGTTGGGATTATTGAAAATTTAATTTTTCAATTATTTTATTAAAATTTATTAGAAATAGTCTGAATAAAATTCTAATGTAATGAATAGTTTTTTACGCCAATATTTTGGCCGCCACTATTCAACATTTATACCTTTGATTTTTACCGATACCACTGGCACTGTTGGGGCACCACCTTCACGTTTGGGTAGTGTCGTGGTTGTTGTTGATGTTGCTGCTGCACTAAGTGATGCAGATGCCATACTGTTAGATCTCTTCAAACGTTGTCTGCCTGCTTGAGTGCCACTTTGCAAATTTTTATGGGCCACCAGCACCACCTTCTTTTCATCATCATCATCATCATCATGCTTATTATATTTGTTTTTTTTATTAACAACATTTTTCGCTTGTGCCTCTACCTCTACCTCTGCAGCTGTTTTTGCTTTTCTAAACTGTAGATGCACCAATTTAACTGAACGTTCTGTTAAAGTAAAATAAAAACAGTAGTAAATGAAAATGTAATCAATTTAAATTGTAACGAAAAATACACGAGAGTGCTACATTCGGCTATGCTGAATTTTATATACCCTTCAACAAGTCATATAAGAGTATTTTTTATTTATAAAAATATATTATTATATATATTATTTAAATTTTGCAGATTTTTAATAGCAATTATCTTAAAAGAAATCCTGACACTTCAGTCCTAAATTCAAATCTACAACTGTTCTAGCGGCTTCGGCAAACCGATTTCACGTACAGACACGGCTCATTAAACTTCCTCATTTATAAGGATCCACCATATATATACTTTATGGGTATCATATGAATATTATAGAAATTATACACCGAATGACAAACCTATAATTACACTTAACATATTTGGTGTAGAGTATTAAAATTAATTTTTTACAAAATGTTTTGATGTTTATTTCCTCTTAAGTTCTTAAGTTCGTGCACAACGAAAACAAAGTTTAAGGTTGTTATGTTTATGGTTGCGTCTGGTATATTCGTATGAAAGATATACAGATAGCAAAGAATTATAATAAATATTTTCTTTATGATTATAATCTCTGGACTTTATTACCGACAATAGAATTTCACAAATGTACACTGTTTCAGAGATTGTTTCACTTAAATCATTTAATTGAGAAATTTGTATTTTCAATTAAATCATTTAATTAGTTATTTGTATTATTTGGTACGATTTTTGTTTTTTTTTTTTGCGAAAACGTATTTATTGCATATTTTAACTATACCAATCGTTAATGAATACCGAAGTTGAGTTTGTGTTTATGCATTGTAATTTTCATTAATATTTCGGGAATTGTTTCATAAATAAAGAAAAATGTTTAACATTGAATTATAGACTAACGATAAATTACTTAAATTAATTAATTAAAAATGCTACTCTTTTAATTTATTGATTAAAAATTTTATATAAAACTTGAAAATATTTCAATTAAATTTTTCATTGTTTCAATTAAAGTTTTAATTATTTCAATGAAAGTTTTCTAGTCTCAATTAAAGTTTTCATTGTTTCGATTAAAGTTTTAATTGCTGATATTAATGTTAAATAAAAAATAATTTCAATTAAATTAAGTGAATAAAAAAACTATTGATATCAATTTATTAATACACAGAAAAGAAGCAAAATCGAGAATTAATGAAGAAAAACCAAGAATCAATTAAATAAAAGGTTTTCCAATAAGAGTGATATGATTTATTTAAAAAAAAAACACACTTGTTGTTAAGGAAATTCAAAAGTTTTTTATTTAATGTGAAGTACAATCGATACAATTAAGTTCTAAATAAAACGTCATTCAAATGGCCTGCACGACTTCATCTGCAGCAACGAATTCGATGAACCCAATTTTCAAGCATTTTTTCCACTAAATCAAGTCGTATTTCATGAATGATACGTTCAATATTGACTTGTAAAGCTTGAAGAGAGTCTGGTTTATTTCGAAAGACCAATGACTTCAAATAACCCCACAAGAAATAGTCTAATAGTGATAAATCACAACTTCTTGGAGGCCATTTAATATCACAATTTCTTGAAATAAGCGAATCTCCAAACTTCTCTCCCAATAATTCAATTGTTGCATTTGCAACGAGAAATAGCGAGCACACTTGGTCGATTATTACGACCATAAAATGGCAAAAGCGCACGAAAAGTTGCAATTGGAGAACGATTATTTTGATAATAAAACTGAATAATTTGTAAACGTTGTTCTCTCCATGATGAAATTGTAAACAATACTGAATACAATGAAAAACAAATGACAGATCATGACGTATTACAAATGGCCGAAACGTTACTTCAAAATCATATCATCCCTATTGGAAAATCTTATAGTTAATTACATTCTAAATCAATCATGTTATAAATCATGGTATAAATAATTAAAAAAATATTTTAAATTTTCCCAACTATTTTGATTAAAATAATTTTTTTATTTATTTGCTCAATTAATCATTTTGTTGTCATAACGAAATCTCTTGCGGTTTCTTCAATGCACTTGAATGATTTTATTATGAACAATTTCAGTAGCAACCATGAAAATATTTTGATTTAAACTATTAGTTTTGGACTATTGATATATAATTGCAAAATATTTCAATTAATTTCGTTATACAAATGTAATAGATTTTAACAATTTTTTTACTGGTGTAAAATTAATTAAATTTTTATTTGAAATTAATTCTTAATTTTTATCTGCGTTTTTTTTTTCTACTCCATATTCATAATTGAAAACTTTATGTTTGAAGGCCAATAAAATAAAAGCTCTGGCAACAAATTGTGTCACGGTCTATTTGCATTAAAGAGAAATAATAAAAAAAACTCTAGTGATTTAAGCAAAAAGGGTCAACAAATTGAAATTCAATTTATTACAAATAAATAAGTTCACTAATTAAAATAATATTTATAATAGATTCTATTGAAGTAAAAATTTGTTGCGGTTTTAACTAAATTTCATTATTTGATTGACTGATTAATTGATTACATTGTTTTCTTTTCGGTTAATTTATTCCAATAATAAACCAAGTGTTTTTTTACATGTAATTTAATGCTTGTGGTATGTTGCAAAATAACGATTTCTATTAAAATTTAAAATTATGTATTTGTGTTAAGACAACTTAATTTATTTATTGGGTAGATTTTTGTGCGAAAAACTTTAATGTTGTCAACACTGATACACTCGTTATAGTCTTTTGGTCTGTTCTTGTTTCATACTCAAGCAGCAGAACACTACAACACAAGTTTGGCCACATTTCACTAATCTACTGACTGAAGTTATTGACAGCCTGGTATCGAGACTCCAAAATATCAGAAAATACAAAGAGTGACATCTTTATCAAACCTTCTTCAAAAATTCTTTTTTCGTAAATTTTATTTCAACAAAAATCGTTGCAGTTATTATCAATAAAAATTTAAAATTGGTCAAAAAAATTTACTTACTCTTTCTGGATTTACCGAAAATCAAATCTTTCTCGTGATCTTCTAAGTGATCCAGTATATTATTCTCATCAATCTGTAATTAAAGTATGAATGAAGAAAATTTATTAATAAATATAAGCAAACTAACAAAATTGTAAATTTTTTTTTAAAAAACTGTTGTGCTTTTGCTTTAGTAATTCTCGGTTATTGCTTGAGAGTTTGTATAAGAAAAAGAGGTTGGAAACTTTTCAGTCATGGTGGTGAAGATCTGCTCTTGAGTTGGTATTAGTAATCAATAAAATGCAGCACATACGAGTAGATTAGCTCACTTATAACAAATAAATAAATACTTGAACTAAGATTTGAGTATTTACTTATTTAATTTTTTGACTTATTCGGCCATGTCTCAGACTATAATTCCGATCTAAAGAAGGAAGTTTCAATTCAAAAAAAATAAAAAATTTTAGAAAATGAAAGTTTTAAAATTCAAAATGAAATTGACAATGAATTATGCATACTTTGTGGAACGTCAGTAAAATAAGCTTTGTACACAGAAAAAAATAAAAATTGATTTAAATTAAAAAACTTGTGATATCAATTAAAAATTTAAACAAATTTGCACAAGTAAACAAATTAATAGTATCAATTAAATTTTTATACATTTAGTAACTAAAATTATTTATTACAATTAAAAATTTAATTAAATAAATTAAATATTTAATCAAAATTTTTTTTTATATTTTTAATTAAAGGGTTAATTGAGAAAAAAATTAAATATTTTTTCTGTGTATGTTAATAAAATAAGCTTAATTTGTGTGAGCTTTGCTAGTAAAAACAATTTAAGCAAACGCCTGTTGGTATAAAACACTTAATCGTTTTAAAATCAAAATACAAAATAAACGGAATCTGAAGAATATAAATCAAAGACTTGCGGAATAAAATTTTATTGTAGTAAATTTTGATAAGTTTTTTAAATATAATAAGCTTTTGTACGTGAAATTAGTTTTGGTAAAAAATGTTTTATGTATTTTAAAAGTTTTTCTTGTACACAGAATTATGAAGCGATGTTCCGAAAGTCGATCTTAGTTTTGCAAATTCAAACTAAATTTTGAAATTTGGAAATTAATTTGTTTAATATTCGAAACTTCACTTTTCGTACTTCAGCTTTTAATAAAGACACAAAGCTTTGATTGTACATATAATTGATCTAGGCTTTTTCTATATGGACATCGGTTATGAAAACAGTAAACTTCATAAATTTAAAATCTTTCACTGGATTTTTAGGTTACTTGAAAATTTCACAAAAAAAAAAAATATTCTCTGTGTTGTCATTGATGACCCCATCCATTATAACAGATCTTTGACCAATTTTTTTTAGATATCTCGCACGAGGAACAAATTTTCATTTCAAAATTTTTTTTTTATTAAAATTTTTTATGCAAAATTTGGAAATTAATTTTCAAAATTCAAAACTTTTTTATTTCCACAGAAAAAATTATTGTCAAATTTTTTCCCATTTACTTTTTACTCAGATCTATAAAATATTTTTCAATCAATAATTTAATTGAACCAACCCTTATTTTAATTGATTTTACTTATTTTGAAACAATCTTATCAATGGAGTTGAATTTATGCCTCTATTTTTTTATAAATAAATTAAAACTAGTTTTCATTTGTCCAGTTTGAATAGTTATTTTGAGGATGCAACATTGCTCCCGGGAAAATGATTAGTTTAACTATAAGATTTTTCAATAGGGGTGATATGATTTTGAAGTCACGTCTCTGTCATTTGTAATATGTCATGATCTGTCATTTGTTTTTGATTGTCTTCAGTAGTGTTTACAATTTAATCATGGAGAGATATACGCAAGAAAAACGTTGATGATTTTGCCTTGGAACAACTTGAAAACGATAACGATTTTTTTAAGAAAATCATCTTCTCCGATGAGGCTCACTTTCATCTGAGTGGTGCGGTAAATAAACAAAACTGTCGATTCTGGTGCGAAGAAAATCCACAAATTATTCCCTCTAAGAAGTTGCGATTTAACACCAATAGACAATTTCTTCTGTGGTTATTTGAAGTCATTGGTCTTTCAAATAAACCAGACCCAGTCAATTTTGAACGTGCCATTTATGACATACGACTTGATTTAGTGGAAAAAGTGCTCGAAAATTGGGTTCATCGAATTCGTTCCTGTAGAAGAAGTCGTGGAGGCCATTTTAATGACGTTTTATTTAGAACTTAATTGTATCGATTGAACTTCACATTAAACAAAAAACTTTTGAATTTCCTTCACAATAAGTGGGTTTTTTTTTTAAGAAATCATATCACTCTTATTGGAAAATCTTTTGTTACCATTAACATTTTAATTAAATTTTCACCTATTTTCTTAAGCAATTTAAATTCACTCTACAAAATTTATTAAAATTATTAGAAATTTAAAAAAAAAGTTAATCAAATATAGAGATTTAAATGTGTTAAGCTTTCTAACTTTGAAATTAATGACCTTTAGATGAAAGATATTTGGGTGCCCTTTTATTAAAATGTACCATAGAGCGGATGTGTATATAAATACAAAAGTAGTCTATATTATCTTTTTTGCTTCTTTGAATTATTACAATAAACATAAAACGATTTTATCGTTACACAGCAAAAATAAAGACAAAAGTTATACAAAAAATAACTTGTTACTGATGAAGTCAAAAAACCCTTAACAACAGACTAACGCACAAAACATACAACAAACGTCACTTTCACTTTAATCTTTACAATAAAATCTAAAGACAGCAGCAAAGCTCTACTTTAATTTCAATGAAAACTTTTCTTTCAAAAAAAATTTTTCCAACTGACACAATTATAACAAAAAAAAAACCTACGTCTCAGCATGAACTAAAAAATCTTTATTTTAACTTAAAAATCTGAAATTTTTGTTAAGTTTTTCCAAGAAACTTAAGTAAGATGAAAATTGCATGGAGAGCCATAACAAATAAATTAACATATTCGAAATATTTTATAAAGTTAAATGCTAATTTAAGTCTTAACACCGCTTTAGAAACAAACATATGATTAAGTTAAATATGTATTGAAACAAGAGTGGAAAGTAATAAATCAAAATAAAAACATTGTAGTTATGAATAGTGAGGGGGGTGATCTACCTCTAACCAACACTATCAATAAAATAGAAAAGCTCACGCTTATGCGTATTTAATTCAACCATGCAGAAATTTATTTTATTTATTCACATACGAGACTTCTTTTTTGTTTTGTTTTGTTTTGTTTTGTATTGTTGTTGCTGCTACACTAATGTGGTGCCCCAGTCTAGCTACATCTACACCTTTATAGCATTACTAAATACATACTACAAGCATCCTCCACATATGTTCAATACTTTACACTTGTTTGAAGTTTTTTACTACATTAGGGCAGCTCTACTCACAAAAATTATTTATATGAGAATAAAATATTTAAAGAATTTTTTTTTTAATTAGCACCAGCACTCAGGGGATGACTCCTACGTATGCAGGGCACTGTGCCGGAACTCAGGGAAAGGGATAGGGTAGAGAAGATAGATGTTGAAAATTTAGAAGACTTAACTCTTTCACAACTCTGCTTTGCGCGTTATGTTAATTTTTTTTTTTAAGGCAGTGTTGAGGCTCCGCCAGTGTTAAGTAGACGCATTAACTTTGTTAAGCTGTATTATAGCAGCCATTTTATTAATTGCTTTACTTCGCCGATGTTTCTGCTACCGACGAAGGGCGATGTTGTGTACATTAGCTTGGAACAGCATTAATCGCTGTCGTAACTGGTTTTAGTGACCAGTTCTATGCCTTCATCACTTAAATAGTCCGACAACAATTAATACAATGTCTCACTACTGTACGTTAGAGAAATTAATGATGTTGATTGACTTGCTCTGGCCAGGGTTTGAGGCCCCAAGTCATTGTTTGCGTAGTAGTCACCGCGCTAACCACTTCAACCAACACCACCCACAAGTGTAAATTTATGCCTCTTGAGTATTATGATTCGAGAGTTTTGCAAAAAGAAAAGAATAAAACCAAAAATTAATTTTAGATTTGTATTAGGATTAAACTAAATATCATGATCAATCATGATGTTATTATAAATTCCGAAATGAGCTTAGCGTTTTTTTTTATCACTTTCCATTTAACTTTTTATATTGGATAAGTGAAATAGTGCAATAAATTTTAAAAGAAATTAGATGGGAGATATATACCTCCCTAATATTCATTCAATCAGTGAAGCACATGAATGGTTAGCAGCTATTCGTGTTTAATTTTGATTTTTTTTTATGTTTTTTTCTAAACGCCACTAATTTACTACAAGAGCACTAAAGGTAAAAAAAATAAAATATAATGTACATGAGAGTTGTATTCTGGTCATCATAAAAATATAAGAAGTGAGCCTTATAAAAAAAAAAAAACCAGCAACAAGTAAAGAAAATTATTTTAGCAATTAGATGGGCACTTCACTCCACAACTAATATATCACACACGAAAATTTTCAATTATTGTGATGGAAGTGCTAAGAAAGAAATCGTGTAGGAAAGTAGTCACCCGTTATGGAAATGGCAGCTAGAGTTGGGCTAACAATCGCGAATGTCGGAAGCACACCAACGTTCAGGCGTCCCGGCTGCGAAGGTACTATTCCCGACATAACCCTAGCACCCGAGGGAGCAATAAACAAAATAGATAATTGGAAAGTCTTAGAGATATACACGGCTAGTGACCACCAGTACATCTCATTCACACTATCAACGACCGGCACCACTCTAGAAAGAAAAACAAATGCATGCACGCACAAGTGGCACGCTCTTATGGCAGAGATCGAAAGACGCGTACAATCAACAGAAATGGAAGGTGGCGCAAACGACATCACGAAACTCGTGACTGGCTTTATAACTTTAGGATGCAACAAAGCAATGCCGAAAGTTAGAAAGCCAAAAAATAAATCTGCAGTACACTGGCGGAATGACTCCATAGATGAACTTCGACAAAATTGCATTGGGCAGTGGCGCAAGTACACAAGAGCTAAACGTAGAGGTGACGCGGATGCGGAACATACTCATTATAAAGAAGCAACTTCGGAACGCCATATATAAGACCAAGAAAAAAAATGGGAGAAACTCAGCGAGGGCATTAACCGAAATCCATGGGGTCTCGGCTACAAAATTGTAATGAAAAAGTTAGGCAGAAAAAACCCAGTGAAAGAAATGGATGAGAACACTACACTACATATAGTAGAATCATTGTTTCCTAAACATGAAACGAGGAATTTGGATGAGGAAAATGAACACAGCATCAACATCCCGCTTTTTACTCAGGAGGAAATTAAAATAGCCGCCAGTGGCCTGCAAAATAAAAAAGCACCTGACCCAGATGGCATCCCAGCCGAAGTTCTAAAAGTGATTGTAAACAAAAACAAAATTTTTGAATTGCTCGTAAGAAAGAACTTCTTCGATATCAGCGAACAGGCACTAAAAGATAATATATATCCCAATAACCTTTTTATTTTTTTTTTTTCAAAAAGCACTTTTTAAGAAAATTATTAGTAAGCTGTGACGTTGATCGAAATGACATACTTAGGAATTAAACCTTGAGCAGCGCCAACGTCCGACTATGCAACAAACCGCAAGCGACTGCCGCTGTTAGAAAAACCATGAGGGAGAAAATACTTGCTCCAAATAAATTAAGTCCCAAAACAAAATAATTTGATATAAATCTGCCCAAAGTTGTATATGCTGCTCGGTTTTGGGGTCGAGAAGGTTTGGTAACCATCGCCGTGTCTTTTTTTTGCTTTAGGACCATTTTTAATAGTTCAGTTTTGGGACCATTTTTCAGTTTTGATTTTAGGGGTATGTTTAATTTTACTTTGTAAGTTTTTTATAAAATGACAAATGGCTGCAAAATAAAGAAAGCTAAAAATGAAAAATAGTCCCACAGAGTTGTTTTTTTTTTTTAATACAAAAAATTTGGTGACATTTTTCCTTTATTGAGGCTACTTTTCGTATTTAAAAATAAAACATGAAAAATTAAACCAGAAAATAAGCAAATATGGCTCCAAAATTCGTGTTGTTGTGATTTTCAATACAAATTTTTGGGTAATTTTTCATTTTTCGTTGGGGCAATTTTTTTTTTTTTTTTTTTTTGTTTTTTGGAGACGTGTTTTTATAAATTTATGACATTAATGAAATGTACTCTACTACATACATATTTTCGTCTTATTTTATTATTTTCTTTAATTTTGTTATGGTTCATGAACAAGTCAGTAGTTTCCTTCTGGTTTGTCATTTGTTAAATAGAAAATTGCAGAAAGCTTTTAGACCAACAACAATGGTAACCGAGAATAAGAATCTGTTTATGGCTAAAGTGGTTTGGGTCTTGTTAACGATTCTAATTATATTTAAATTATAATTATCTAATTGTATACGAACATAAGAAATGAAGAAAAGACACTCACTACAGCGCAGCCGCACGAATCACATAACATTTTCAATGAGAGCAGGGTTTGCGTACTGATTGTAAAGGGGAAATCTTTAAGGGTTATTTCGAAATAATGAAAGAATTCAAAAACACATTACACAAAAAGAATTTGTTGAACAACATTTTAAATAACGTACAGTGTTTTTTATGCTTTATGTAATTTGCGAAAATGTCTCTTTAACAATTGTTATGGTTTTTCTACTTTTATGCGGCATTTAACCATTTCACGCAATTTTGCATCATATAATTTGCTAATAATTTAATGGCAAAATATGGTACGACTGCTTTGGTTTTTTTTTTTTGTTTTCTTTTCTTTTCAAACATAAATTATTATTCTGTAATGTGAGTAATAATTTCAAAAGTTAACTGAAAAATATTTATGATGTAACCACATAATTAATGTACAAGCACAAGCATATTTTATTCAAAAAAAATATTACATTTGATTGTAAATAATTGCACTTAAAAAGGTATTAAAGCATAGAAAATTTATTTATTTAATAATGATATGATATATTTTTCTTTAAATTATATACAACAAATGTGCATAATAATTATGGGAAGAATTTTTGCAGCAAAATTTAGAGCATACGAGTATGAGCATATTTAGGGAACACTTTAGCAACATTTTAAATGATCAAATTTGAATTGATTTAATAGCTGCATGCAGTATCCTCCTAAAGTCTAGTTATTTGGAATTTTGTGCTTGCAATTCTTTTTTTTTTTTTAAATATCATCTTTTGATTTTTTTGCACAAAAAAAGTCCATCTTTGACGTTGAGCTGATCAAGTACTTTTATAATTTTCAATTGAAACGCTGAACAATGTGCATGATTAATGTTCACGGTAGTCAATTGTTTTGCACATCATATTCAATTTTCTGAAGAATAGCAGAAGATATCATGATATTTATTTTATTTACACTTGAGGCATAATTATACCACAATATACTAAACACAATAATTAAAGGCGATTCATAGAAAATCATGAATACATGTATTCTGCATGAGATACGTTGCATTTTGCACAAAATGCATATAAAAGTACGTACTTGTAAATGTCTCTTTTTTTGTTTGCTTCTTATTTTGGTCTGTCTGTGGGTGCGCTACTTTGAAAGTAGCAACTTAATATTGTTGATCAGCGAATTTGGAGAGGTGGCCACACACGCCTTGCTTTGCTGTGCCATCATTGCTGTTCCTATATAACACATGAGTGCTGTTTTCGACTGTGTGTGGAATCATATACCTTTCACCAAACTAAAAAAAAAATAATTGGGGTATTCACACTGTAGTCATAAGTCATATGTCATAAAATAATAGCACATCAAAATATGACAAGTGTGAACACCCCGTCATAAATAAGTGTGCTATGTCATAATTGTGCCAGCTGATAAACATTTAACATCGTTCCATTTTTAGTCGGATTCCTGCGCATACGTTTGCATTTCGGCTTAAATGTAAATGTTTTTTAATTGTTAATAAAGAAAACAATAAATTTCCTGTAAATTTTCTAAAATGTCCATTATCAATTAAAATTTAAAATTTTTTTTATCTAAACGAACTTGCTAAAATAAGTATAATCAAAAGCAGCTGTTGCCGGTGACATGAGCTGAACTATTTTTTGGACGGCGGCAAGTGCAAAAACGTTCACAAGCTGCCAGGCAGATCACTTACACAAACACATATTTTCAATTAAGGCGAATTAATTATAAGGTGGATGCAGTTGTTACATATTTTTTGGCGCCATTTTAATTTTTAAATAATTCCCTCTTAAAAAAAATTGCCTGTTTTAATAACTAACTTTCTGAAGAAGTAAATTTTTAGGAAAGTTCCTATATTCCATTCTTACAAAAGTATCATTTTAAAAAAAGTACACTTTTAAAAAAATACTATTTTAAAAAAAGTTACCTTTAAAAAAGGTTACCTTTAAAAAAGAACTTATTTGAAAATATTTATATAATTTATGCTCAACATACTTTTTTAAACAGCCATTTTTGAAAGATTTACTTTTTTTAAAATATAGCGTCAATTCCAAAATGGTATTTAAAGAAAAAGTACTTTTCAAATGTTACAACATCCTAAAAACCTATATTTTGCTGCATCAACAGGGAATATTTTATCAAAATTTTTCAAAATTGAGGGTGGTGTTGGCTGAAGTGGTTAGCGCGTTGATTACGACTTGGGGCCTGGGTTCAAACCCTGGCCAGAGCAAGTCAATCAACATCATTAATTTCTCTAATGTACAGTAGTGAGACATTGTATTAATTGTTGTCGGACTATTTAAGTGATGAAGGCATAGCACTGGTCACTAAAAACCTGTTCCGACAGCGATTGATGCTATCCAAGCTAATGTACACAACATCGCCCTCCTTCGTCGGTTAGCACAGACATCGGCGAAGTAAAACAATTATTAAAATGCCTGCTAATACAGCTTAAGAAAGTTAATGCGTCTACTTAACACCGGAGGCGCCTCAACACTGCGTTAAAAATTAACACAACGCGCAAAGCAGAGTTGTGAAAGAGTTAAGTCTTCTAAATTTTAAACATCTACCTTCTCTACCATATCCCTCTCCCTGAGGTCCGGCACAGTGCACTGCATACGTAGGGGTCATCCCCTGAGTGCTGGTGCTAATTAAAAAAAAAATACTTAAAAAAGTTTTTTGTTTTTATTGTATTTAGAAACTGGTGGATTGCAAATCATTTTTAAAAAGAAATCAAACCTGCATGCTTGCTGGGATATACTTACATAGTACATTTGTACTTACCTGCATATGCGCGTTTATATGGTTAAACTTTTTTTAGGATCATTAACCTTAAATTTGCCATTTAAAAAGCAATTTAAGTTATTATAGTTCATTCTCTTAGTTCGAATAGTAAAATATAATTTTAATTTTAACGAAAAAGTTCTAAAATGTTAAAGAAAAAAACTCATTATTTCATGCATGGAATTTCTATCTTGTTATTCAAAACTATTTTCCCAACATAAAGACTAAGTTGTAATTAGAGATTTTTGTATGAAATATTTTTGGCGACAATTTATTTATTTAAATAAATAACACGTGCATAACATTCATCTTCTGTCCAGTTTTTTTTTTTCTCATTTTCTTCTTCTGAAATATATTTTCGCACATTCAAAGAAACCAAAAATTTAGTTTTTTTAGGTCTGACAGCTGCAAAACTGCATTCCAAAATTTAATTCACTACATTATCTATGAACATCTTTAGGTAAATAATTTCAAATTATAATGTAATTCGATTCTGGTTTTTTTTTTATACATTTGTATGTATGTATGTATGTACGAGTATATACAATTTTTTAAATGTAAAACAGCATGATAACATGAATAAAAGTGTTTCATAATTCTTTTAAATTTTCAGTATTTTATTTTTTCTAAATATAAATTTTTACATTTAAAATTTACCAATAGACATTAGCCATTTAACAGTGGCGGACAAAAATAGCCGGATAAATAGTTAAAGTATTATTTAACTTTCAACTCTGTGAAGGAAATTCCAGTGCGGCCAAAAGTGCAACGGTGAAAAGTTTCAGAACAAAAGAATGATGTTGATTAGATGGTGTTTGATGTCTAAAAAAAACAGCAGGGAGTTAAATTCGATTCTTGTTTCTTCAAAAATTATCTTTGTGTTTTAATTATCACATCCTTATTGACTAAATACCTCTCCACTCCCTCTTCCCCTATCAACTTCGTCTTTGTATGCTTCCATCTTCAGTCTCTCTTCACAGTGTAACGAGTTATAAAATATCAGTTGTAATTTCTTTTGCTAATTTTTCTTTTTTTTTTTTTTTTTGCTGGTAGTTTTATTATTTATTGAATCTTCAATTATAAATTGAAACATCAAAAGTTTTTCAAATCTTAAATCTAAAAATACATAAATATATGTTTAGCCAGTGCTAAACAAAATTTTTAATTCCAACTGTTGATGTTTGATGTTTTACATCTCTCGTGTACGGCTGAGAGAAAGAGTATCCCTCCTTCTCAGCCGGGTGTGGCCTCTATAATTTAGAATGTTGCGCGCAAGCGGATTTGGGTGCAATACTAGTTTTTCAATATATTTTTTAGCGTGTTTTGAAAATACTGTCTTCACCAACGGAACATCAAGATCTTTGTGAATTCGCTGATTTCGGATATACCAGGGGGCTGCAGTAATTGTACGTAGAATTTTGTTTTGTCGCCTTTGAATTTTTTCTACACTTGATGCTGAGGCAGTGCCCCATAGCTGGATTCCATAGCACCATATTGGTTTCAGGATCGCGTTGTATAACAAAAGTTTACAGTCAAGACTTAATATAGAATTTCTTCCCATAAGCCAATTCATTTGGGCTGCTTTTAATTTCATTTGTGTCAACTTTGCGTCTATATGCGATTTCCATGTTAAACGACGATCAAGATGAACGCCTAGATATTTTACTACAGTGTGTTGCGGTATAGTCTCGGTGTTGATTTGTATAGGCGGGCATGTTTCCCTGCGTAAAGTAAAAGTAACGTGTACACATTTCTGCTCATTCACTTTTATCCGCCATTGTTTTAGCCATGTTTCCAATTTTGAGATGTACCCTTGTAGATTCCGAGAAGCTTCTACAGGATTTTCATAAACGCTTAGAAAAGCCGTATCATCAGCAAATGTTGACGTGTGAATGATACTGCTTAACGGTAAGTCAGAGGCATATATTAAATAAAGTAAAGGACCGAAGATACTGCCTTGAGGGACTCCGGCTTCAATCGGCTGCGGGGGGCTTAAAAAATTGCCTTCCTTAACTACAAATTTTCGTTCCTCTAGATAGCTTTTTAAGAGCCTGACGATGTTTGCGGGTAGATTTTGTGTTAATTTGTGGACAAGACCTTCGTGCCATACTTTATCAAAGGCCTGTGCGACATCAATAAAAAGCGCTGAACAATATTTCTTTTTTTCAAAAGTTTCTCTTATAACATTCACAAGTCTGTGAGTTTGTTCAATAGTGTTATGCTGACTGCGAAAACCGAATTGATGATCTGGAATACATGCACTGCTAGTTACTATAGGAGTCAGCTTGCTCATGTACAGTTTTTCAAAAAGTTTCGACATATTGGACAATAGACTGATAGGCCGATATGATTCAACCTTTGTATGATCCTTACCGGGCTTTGGTATCATAGTAATCATCGAAACCTTCCATTCTGCCGGATAGTATTGCAGTCGTAAAATACTATTAAAGATGAATAGTATTATTCGTGTTGCAATGAAAGGCAATTCTTGCAGCATTTTGTTGCTTACTCTATCAATACCTGGGGCTTTTTTTGAGTTTAGACTTGTAATAGCCTTTTGAATATCCACAATATTAAATCTTAGCGGAATTTCTGGTAAAGCGACGACTGGTGGCAGTTCAATAATATCAGCAGAAATATTTGGAGTAAATACTTTTTCTAAGTGTTTAACAAAAAGAGCACCTTTTTCAGCATCAGTTCTTGCCCAGTCACCATTTGAAGCTCGTAATGGAGGTTTACATATCACCGGCCTTTTAAGACCTCTGGCTAATTTTTCTGTTTTTTTTTTTTTTTTTTTTTTTTTGCAAAATGACTTTTATGTTATCACATAAAAAAACTGTGAACATATGTTAAAGAAAACTTGATGACGTTGCCGCTTAAATGTCTAGGCAAATAAAATTAAACCACAATGGCTCAAATTAATTAAAACGTTTTGTATTCAAACATTTTTAAATAATTTTTTTTTTTTTTCAAAATGCTTAAACTGCAATTTAATTATTGACAGAGAAAAGAAGAAAAATAATGTGATGTCAAAGACAAAATGTCAGAAAAAAAATTATTTACATATTTTATTTAATTTTATATTGAGTCATTGACATGCAAAAAAAAAATACGACTTGAAATCAGCATAATTTTTAAGCAAAGAATTTATTGTAGTAAAAAAAACGGTAAAAATATCGTACGATTCTTGTCCGTCCGTCTCTCGGTCTGTCTGTCCTTCAATATGTCAGTTGTGTTTTACGGGTAAAAGAAGTTGTTTTCTGCTTTTCAGCATTAATTAATTGGGTCAAGATTTTATAATAAAACTGTCACGGTTATTTGCTACTCGTATGATACAAATTGAATTAAAAAAAAAAAAAATAATAGATGTGATTTAATTTCTTGTCTTTCCTTTTTTCGTATGCTTAAAAGGGGCTGTGCACATATTTCGTAACGCTGTTTTCAGAGATTTTATACCCTTCGCAACCGCTTTTTACTAATTTTGGCAGTGCAAAATTTCCAAGCTGTAACAAATCTTTCACAAACAAGTCCTCCCCTTCCCTCCCCCTAGCGTTACGTAATATGTGCACAGCCCCTAAGACCGGATTTCCCCTACAAAATTCCTACATTAAAACATCACTATCTTTATTAATCGTTTTTGAACATGGCGGTGTATGAATGAAGATAAAGATAAACAATATAAAATAAAGGATATCACAGCAGATCCTGTTTTCCGAATTCATATGCTAGCTCGTTCTCTACACTAAAAGAGCGTCACACAATACATCGAGCTTTTGCTGTAGTTGTCCTAACGATGAAATAAAAGATAAAAAAAATATACCGAACGTAACACTGGGCCTTTGTGTGTTAAAACAACTGCAATAATATTAATTTGATAGGAAGGTAATTCTCGTATTTAAATTCCTTACAAAAAGCTTCAGTTTATAAAAAAATGCAATCACGATCTGCAGTTCTACCAAACAATTACTGATAAGCATGCTACACAAGAGCCATTGGGCCATGGTGTTGTGTGGCGACTTGCTTTAACAACGTTTTTCTGTTCTGCTGTGTACTCCTATATTACAAATGAAAATCATGTCGATTTTTCTCTTATTGCTTGAATAAAATCACTTTGAAAAAAAGAAAAAGCAAATTAGTTCAAACTTTTTTAAATTAAATTATACAATTTGCTAAACTAAAATATTGTACGCCCTAATACTCTTTTTATGCCATCCACCAAAAATTGTAAATTTATTTACAGGTTTGTCATTGTGTGTATAATTTCGGCAATATTCATGTTAAATCCATAAAGTAGATATATGTATACTGAATTCTTGTAGATAAGAAAGATGAATAATCTATGTCCGTCTTTCTGTAAGTGAAATCAGTTTTCCTAAGCCGCCAGAAGAGTTGAAGACTTGGGTCTTGGACTAATGTGTAAGGATTGGCCTTAAGAGGATTCGAAGAAATTTATAAACATATAGGGTATATAAGGTTCGGTATAGCCGAGAATGCAGCCCTTTTACTTGATTCATTTAATACGAATGAATGTTTTCTCTCTAGAGTTGTACAATAATCAATCTTAATACTTAATTCTGATAATATTTCTAATCAAGATGTTGCACTATTTTTAATTAATTCATATTTTAAAAAATATTATTGTTAATTAAAAAGTGTTATTGCAATTATACAATCTTTTGCACATACAGAAACCATTTAATAATCAATAGTTTTTTTTTTTTGCAAACACGTTGCAACTAACACGTGCATCTCCCCTAGAAGTGCATACGACTTACAACTTATGTAAAACTTTTATTTATTGTTCTCTTGTTTCTTTTTTTTTATTAATATTGATTACAATAATTACCAAAACGACAAAAAAAAAACAATTATATTTGTTTGAATTGATTGCATTTCAATTGATTTTTAAATTACTGTGTTATCATCAAAAGCAATACAGATTTAGCTTTTTATTTGTAATGTTTTGTAATCATTAAACTAATAAATATTTTATAGGTTTGTACATTTTTGATTTGAACACTCATTACAAGTGATTCGCTTTTTTTTTTTTTTATTAAAAATTTTATTAATAGACAATCGTGAGTAAACTTTTTCTCAAATAATGTAAAGTGAAGCGAATACTTGTAACAAGAATTTGGGGTAAAATTTAAAGATATTTTGTTTCTGAAGCAATAAAATAACAATTATTTTACTCCTCCTTCAGCTTCTACTGTTCTAATTTAGCAGAGAATTGTACTAGTTTCGAAGAGAGAGCTTTCAAAGCTTGATATTGTGGCTCTTAGTAGCTTTCACGTGTAACAAAATAAAAAGCAATTAAATCAAATCATTTTACTTAGTTTTCATCATTTAAAGAATTTTCTATCAACTTGCAACTTGCGCACACATTAACGTTTTCATGGCAATGGATTTTGATGTTTATAAAAGTGGGCAGTGCCACACCCATATATACTAAAAAAATGTGTTTTTTCGACTACTTTAACTTATATGATTACAGTGAAAACTAGCCAAAAATATTGCGTTTCTCTGGAAGAACAATTTGTTGCTTAGAAAAGTGGGCAGGGACACGCCCATTGCTGTAAATTTATAATTTTAATTACTTCCATAATCGACTAAAAGGATACTTTTTGCACATATTAAACTAATAATGCAAATTGGTGATTATAAAAATGGACAATGCCACGCTCATACAAAGAAAAACGGAAGTTATCAACGACTTCTATAAAAACTATTCTTATGAAATCTGATAATACGGTTCTATGATTAGGAAAGTGGGCAGGGTCACGCCTATGCAATGTAAATATGTATTGTCAACTACGGTCACTTAAACGATTCTATGGAAACTACACACACACACACACATTAAACTCTTCTAACAATGCAATTTAGTATATATAAAAGTTGGCACTGCCACGCCCCATCCTAAGTAAAAAATAAGTTCTCAACTGCTTTTTTATAAAAGATTTCTTTGAAATTTTCGATACACTTCTGCCTAACTCCTATGAAAATAGAATTTTATATTTACATAAATGGGCAGAGCCACGCCCATACTAACTAAATATAAGGATTTACCTTCTTCTATATAAAATATTTCAATGAAATTTGGCATAAACATTATATTCATTACACAGTACAATTTCATAATAAAAAAAGTGGAAAGTGTCACGCCTATGCATTGTAAAAGGTCTTCCAATAAGAGTGATATGATTTCTAAAAAAAACACACACTTGTTGTTAAGGAAATTCAAAAGTTTTTAATTTAATGTAAAGTACAATCGATACAATTAAGTTCTAAATAAAACGTCATTCAAATGGCCTCCACGACTTCTCCTGCAGGAACGAATTCGATGAACCCAATTTTCGAGCATTTTTCAAGTCGTATGACATGAATGGCACGTTCAATATTGACTTGTAAAGCTTGAAGAGAGTCTAGTTTATTTCGAATAACCCCACAAGAAATAGTCTAATGGTGTTAAATCAAAACTTCTTGGAGGCCACTCAATATAACAATATCTTGAAATAATCGAATCTCCCAACTTTTCTCGCAATAACTCAATTGTTGTATTTGCTGTGTGGCACGTAGCCCCGTATTGTTGGAACCAAATGTTGTCAAGATCAACTTTTTCCAATTTCGGGCATAAAAAGTTGGTTATCAGCTATCTATACCGCTCTCCATTGACAGTAACTGTGTTACCAGCTTAATTTCGAAAGAAGTACGGACCGATGATTCCGCTTGCCTGAACGGCAGCAATATTTGCATTACTTCAAGCGGTTCTTTGTCTTATTGGCACTTGAACATTTATGTAAAACAAATGTAAGCTCAAAATTTTCAACAATTCGACGAATAGCGAACACACTTGGACGATTATTACGAGCATAAAATGGCAAAAGCGCACAAAAAGTTTCAATTGGAGAACGATTATTTTGATAATAAAACTGAATAATTTGTAAACGTTGTTCTGGCGTATACCTCACCGTGATGAAATTGTAAACACATTGGGCTCATGACACGCCCTTGCCAAATAAATGTCTTTTTCAAATTTAAAAAAGCTGGTTTCAGTGTTGCTTTTTTGTCTCTATGAATTTTGTAGGTATACATCACTCTAATGTGCTCAGATCTTTTTTCTAAAAGAAACATAGTGAGGACTAAGCGTTTTTGAAAAATACTAAATAGATATTTAGATAAACTTGTTTTCTGCTATCAAAGATCTTACTTTGGCGAAAACTCACTTGGCGCTTACGTGCTTGTTTTTCTCTCAGCATCTCCTTTTTAATGAAATGAAATTGCACTTAAAAAATTTTTTTATAGAAAAAATACGTATCTATTTACAGATAATAAATGACTTAAAAAACATAACAAACAACACACTTAATTGTGTGATTTAATGCGATAATCAATTACTAAATTACCTCTAGAATATTAAAAACTCGTACTCGAAAAAAAAAATTCAGTTTATAAATCACTTATATTGCTTATACATTTAGCTACGCATTTAGACGGTGTTTGCAACAACCATACAAACCTCAGCAAATCAATCATAGGAGAAGTATGTATGTAATTTATGTCATGACTCCTAAATAGCATATGAATTTTTTAATACCCATAATATGTTTAATACTCGTATGAGTTTGTGTATTTCTTTAGGAATTTATTGCAATTTCTAACACCTTTTAATCACTGTCTGTAATCTAGTCTACACACTCGTGTGCCTGCAATTCACACAGTATGTGCAATTCATGTCGCTTTAGCTCACGTGCTAAAAACTCAACTACAGATGCTGATACCATAAAGATCTTTGTATTTAAATCTATTCCATTTTGTTATTAAAGATAAAGTCAAAAATTTTAATAGATTTAAAAAAATTTTAAATGGAAAAAACTTGCTGCTGTTATGCACGAGTACAATGTGTCATGTGAATTAAATAAAGAATTTTCCAAAGTTGATTTTTTATAAAAAAAAAAACTACAAAAACTGAAATGAAAAGGCAAAAAATAAAACAAATAAAACACACCTTTTTAAATGGTCACGATATTAAGGTTAAACAACGACTTTTAATACATTTTTATTACAATTCTTAATTTGAATGTTTTTTTTTTACATTTTTGCTTTGCGAAAATTTATGCTAAAACTGGTAAAATTATGCAATTTTATTTAATGACGAATATTTTTGAAAATTTAGATTTAATTTAAACTGAAACTGCAAGTATGAGTTTGGGTTTGCTTCATTTACATGTAATCAAATTAAGTGATAAATGAATAAAAATTAGACACATGATTACTATTTCCAAGGAACATGAATTTAAATTTCAACCCATATAAAGGGTGTTTTTTATAGAGTGCACAACTTTGAGTTGGCATCACTGCCTTATTTGAGCACCCATTGTAACACCTGATAGTTGGTTTTTGTTTATTTTGCTTTGAAATTTCATTATGAATCGACTTACACCAGAGCAACGCGTGCAAATTGTTAAAATTTTTAATCAAAATAATTGTTCTATTCGTCAAACTCATCGTGCAGCGGGCGCTACAATTGATTTACTCAAAGAAACTTTTGATGAAAAAATATTTTCACGTAATTTCGTGTGATTTAACCCCTTTAGGTTATTTTCTTTGTGGTTATGTTAAGTCACTTGTCTACGTCGATAAAGCACAAACAATTGAACACCTGGAAATCAACATTCGAAGTGTTATCGGCGAAATACGGCAGCAAATGCTGCAAAAATTTGTTGAAAATTGGTGTTCCAGATTGCGCCTTCTGCGTGGCGGCGACATGGCAGAAATCATATTTAAACATTAATTTCATAATTTTTTTTTCCAATAAAGCCAGTTTCATTGATATTAAAAATATATTTCCTTGTTTTATTATGATTTAAAAAAAAACACCCTTTACATGGAGCTCAACAAAACAAAGTTGTTTTGGGAAATCGTTTTAATCTACTGGAAATATTATTTTATATAGTTTTAACAAATTACATTCATTGATCTAGATTCATTAATTTTGTTAAAAATTTCGTTGCCTTAATGTAAGCATACGTTGTTTCAATTAAAATATTCATTGAAGTTCAATGTAAAACCATTTCATTGAAATTAAAAGTTGTTGTTATATATTTCTTAACAAAATTAATTAAATATTTCATTGATTTAACGTATAAATACATTAGGTTTTAGCTAATGAACAATTCGTTGAAACAATGATTTTTTTTCTTGAATTTCTGTTTTAGTGTATATTTTAATTTAAATAAACCAATATATGTTTGATAATAACACATGGAAAAGGAGATTTCAAAAAATTCGCACATTAGCCACCAATCAAGCAAAAATATTCGGAACATTTTGTGATTCGAAAATTTTCAATCTAATTTAAAATATTCGGAACTCATCACAGACACGATATACTGTTCAATTTTCGGATCCACTGATATACATATAATCCAACTGGGTGTTTGAAAATCTAGTTTTGTAATCCTTTAAATTGTTTAGTTGTAGATTCAACAAAATTGCTAAAGGTGCAATTCTAATTAGTTCTTATACACATCAGCGGGCGACTTTAAAAAATAGTATTGTAAAGAAATATAAATTTAAAAAAAAAATCTTACTGTTTAATACTAAATAAAAACAAATTTAAATTTGAGTGAACCAACACCAATGAAAGACAAAACGTGTTTGTCTTTTAAGTAAAATACGCTATTCTAAGCCATACCAAAAAAAAAGGTTTTTTTTATTTAACAACAAGCGGTCATCAGACAGCAATACGACAATGATTTTTGTCTTTTTTTTCGTTTTTTTGACGGATTTATGTGTTACGAGGCTCGTTTCAGCACGTTTTGTCTTATATCGTATTTACAATACGTAACTTTGTTGCATGCAACTCTCTTTTTTCAGTTACAAAGACAAATAAAAATATAAAATTTAACATATCTATTTCATCACTCTCACTTAAAATAAAAGTTGCATGCTACAAAGTTGCATAATATAAATACGGCATTAGTCTGTGTTGGCATGTTGTATCAAACCACATGTAGGACCTGTTCGTAAATGCAAAACTGCGCTGCATATTATGCGAAGTACGTTCATATATGCAAACAGTGGCAACTCTGCAAAAGGTATGCGTTCAAAAATGCATTGCTGAAGTATATTATGCGCAAATAAACACAAAACACTAATCATAAAAATGGCTGATGCAACGGATTAGTATGTGTCAAATTTTTTATTTTATTATTTGTTTTATTTATTATTTCTTAACCTTTTTCTTTCGTGTTGATTAGATAATTTTACATCATTAGTTTTATCGTCCAGCTCAAAAATTTAATTTATCATTAACTTTTCCATTTTTGTTAAATTTTTTGGTTCATAAATGCAAACACTAAACTGCGCAAAAACAAGCATAATCAACAGCTGATTAGCAGTGGCAGTGCAAAATAATCATATTATGCAGCGCAGTGATGCATTTACGAACAGGCCCGTATTTTCTGCAACCAATATTTTGTCGCAATAAGTCAAAAAGACAGTTTTGCGGTTGTTTTGTAAGAACTAATGTTCTGTTGTCGTATTTGTCACAAAAACACAGTTAAATCTTACGTTGGTGTGGGTTCTGGCTTAATAAAAACAATCACTAATGTGGCAAAAATGTATAAGAATGTTTTCCAATGAAAATCATTTCGATATAAAAAACGAATTGCTTTTTTTTTCTTGAAATTATTCCGAGAAATGTTGTGCAATAACAATGACACCAACTATTTTCATCATAAACGAAGCAGCCATTTGGGTCATATTTTTATATAAACCAAAAATAATGACCCAATTAGTATGAAATATGGTTAACAAGCATTAAGCCAGAAAAGACAGCACTTTTCTTCTCTTTCTTTTTTTTTATCTTAATTTATAAGAAAATTCAATAAAAATGAAAAAATTAAAAAATCACTTTTATTTCTTAATTAAAACGAAAAACCAACACCCACAACATGAAAATGCATATTTCAAAAACTGCATAAATATTAATTTCACAAAACTAAAAAAATATCTCAAAACAATCTTTTGTTAAATGTACAAAAACAAAAACAAAAAAACAAAGAATACCAAGAAATGAAATACAAATTCACACAACTGAAACAAACAAACAATAAAAGTAAATAAATATTTTTAAATAAAATAGAAAATATAACAACAAAAAAAAAAAACTACAAAACTTACCACAATGCCATTATAATGGATTTTATGCTTCCGTGTTATATCAATAAACTGACCATCATCATCATCTCGGGCAGGGGGGCTGCTGTTACGTTTACTCTCACCCGCACTATGGGTTGGTAAAACATGTTGTGTATAGCGGCGATGATCACTACCTTGTGCAATGCTATAATTTACAGCTGGCGTTGTTGTAAATGATTCCGTATGTTTGAGTTTAGTTCTGCTCAAGTTTGTAGCTGCTGGCTTTGTTGTCGTTGTGGCAGCATTAATATCAGCTTTGACTGCCACACAAAAACAAGCACAATTATAAAATAATATTGTAATTAATATACAAATTATTGCACTAAGTGAACACATCATATACGATTTGTGTATTCGTTTTTCTTTTCTTGTGGCAACTGGCAGCAGCAGAAATGTTACAAAATTGTTGTTGTTGTAAAAAATAAAATATTTTCAAATTTTTGTTGTTTTCTTTTACTTTTATAAAATTTAGGCCATTTATTTTTTTATTTGCAAAATCACTTCAACACTTGAATACACTTAATACACTTAATACACTTAATTGGCCCATAGTCTTGTTTTTAAAATTATAAAAATTTTATTAAACTTTTGAAATAATTAAAATATTTAGAAATTTTCTTGTTTTTTTTTTGTAATTTTTTCTCCCCTCTTTAATTTTGTTACATTGTTTCTTAACAAGAAAAGTAAATGTAAAAATTGTGAGGAAAATTTTTCTTTTTGGTGTTTTTTCTTTTTGTTTTTTCGCCGTTTTCAAAACGATACACTTTTTTGTTTTTTATAAATATTTTTGCTTTTTGCTATTTTGAAAATACGACTGCTTGCATGTTGTAGCAAAATTTAACGGCAGTTAATTATTTGTAGGTTTATGCACTAATTAATTGTAATATTTAGGTTTAGTTGAACATTTATTTCACTTTGGTTTAGTTGGCTGTATGTGTATGTGTGTGAGTGTGAGGCTGTGTGCTGGTGTTTTGTTTTTCTTATTTTTTCTCTTTTGCTTTTTTTTAAATATTTATGTATGAAATTGTAATTTTATTTGATTAAATTGTAACTGTTGAAATTCAGTTGTTTCTGTTGTTGTTATTGCTGTGGTCTTTGTTGTAGTTGCTGTTGCTGTCGCCTTGCAAGAATAATGCTTGTTGCTTTAGTCTTTCGTTTTATTGTATTGCAAATAACAGACTTTTTTTTACCCTACAGTAAGTAAATGGGGCAAAATTTAAATCCACTTAAAATCTGGTTAAAAAAAGCAGGACTATTTTGCGTTTAACTGCAGGAATGCAGTTTTGTAAAAAAAAAATCATCAACAAATGGATTAACGTAAAACGACAGGCTTGAAATTTCATATATAAAAAAGGGATAAAATTTGGTAAATTTTACTTTATATCTTTAAATCGAAATTAAAAAAAAAAAATCATAAATAATTGAAATAAAAAGCGAAAAATTTTTGGTTGGTACTTTTTTTAAAATGAATCATTTAAGGGCTACAAATTTGGTACTTTTTCTAATAGTTCAATAATCTTCTAAAGGTAAGAGATGATGTTTGAAACAATCAAACTCGTTTTGATACTTTTTTGAGACTCGAATATGTTAACATTAAGAATTTGTATATATGTACATACCAGTGAGCTGCAACAAGTACGATCGAGCCTACTTATTCCCTAACGTAGCATTTTAAGAACAACACAAACAAGTATTATTCAATTTTATACTCGTTCGCTTTTTATGCACAAGCAGAAAATTTATTAACAAGTGAAAATCATTTCGATCATTTGATGCGAATGTGCAGGATGTGATTGCGTGATACAATGAATATAAGGCATATACAGAAATACAAAAAACACCAACTCTATGTATTTTGTTGGTGGAAAATTTGATTTCGGAAGTCAAAAGTATAAATATGTACATACGAGTATGTGTGCATGTTTCAAACTGTGACAAAAAAATAAATAAAAATTATTTATTCAAATACGAGTACAAAATTACTTTATCAACTGAATAAAACACTTGTTCCGCTAACAACACGTTGGCTTCAATTCAAAATTAGTTTCATACTCTTAACAACACAGTCAGAACATTCATGACAGCACAAAACAACAATTGAATAAAACTGATTGTTTGAAACGAACGGTTGCGTAAATAAGTGTTTTTTGCTTTTGAACAAAAACGATTAAATCATAAAATTCAATGTGCATAATCAAGTATGCCCCAAAAATTAAGCACTTGCTGCAGCTCACTGGTACATACAATGATATACATATGTATTGAATAAATATGTTTCATAATGAACTTAATCCAATAAAAAAGGGAAAACGTCACTTTTTATAGGCAATAAAAATGGAAACGGAAAGCAATAATATAAGAAGAAATTGACTTCATTTTCAAACAGCTGATTTAATTTTTATAAAATTAAGAAAACTGCAATTTATAATAAATTTAATAATACTCGTATGTAAATATATCAAAATAGTGGAACATAGTCAATAAAGGTACTTATTGCAACAAATGTTTATTGGAAAAAAATACTTATAAGAAAAGTATTTTTTGTGTTTAAATTATGTATTTTGAAAAATATTTTGTACAAGTTTTGTATAACTACACAGTTTAAAATGTGTACTTTTTGGCAAAAAAAAAGTATTTTTTTAAAGTACATACAGTACAATCTGTGAAAACAGCGTCTAATAAATACCTAATAAAATGGAACAAAATTAATAAGATATCTCTACGGATTTTTGCAAGAAGGAAGTCTTATTATTTTAATAAGGAAAACCTTATTGAAAAAATCAAGAAGGAAACTTATGGTTTTTATTTATTAGAATGTTTGTTTAAGCAATAGGTCTCTTGATTTAATATATATATATATATATTGTTGTTTTATTTATATTAATTTTCGATATTTCGCTAACAATTTGTTAGCATCTTCAGGAAAATTTTTTTTAAATTATTTGAAATTTTAATATTGATTTGTGTATTGGGTGTCATAAAATTTTTTTCAATAATTTTTTATGGAAAAAGTCTAGGAAAATTTAACTACAGTATATAAAAAGGTTTTTGTATGAAATGTCACAAAAATTGTTTCCAAATTTTAACATAAAAAAATTATTGAAAATGAGTTAAGTATTGGATAGATATAAAATTTTTAACATAGAAAAAATTATTAAAAATGTTATGTTATAAAAATAGTGTTAAAAAATTAACATTGAATTTAATATATCAACACCATTAACATTAAAATGTATAGTATGTATTCGGGCTGTTTTTTAACATAGAAAAAATTATTAAAAATGTTATGTTATAAAAATAGTATTTAAAAAAAAAAAAATTTTTTAACATTGAATTCAATATATCAAAACAATTAACATTAAAATGTGTAGTATGTATCTAGGCTGTTTTTTAAATATAAATATCAAAAAATTATTTACAAATTTTTATAAGCTTTATAAAAGTTAAGAATAATAAAAATCCTACAGGAAATTAAGTTATTATTGGTGTAAAACCAAGAAGCAATAATGTGATTATTTTCCTGTGGGACCATAATATAATTAGATATGTAATTAAACAAAGTAACAAAAAATTCATAGTGAAACAAGAAACAATCATTTAACATTTAGATTTTTACTAACTAAATATCTATAATTCTGTGCTAAATTTTCTGTATCTACTTTAAAATTTATTCTTTGTGTTGCTGGTGTATTAATTATCTCTAACATTTCTAACATCAAACGCTGTTTATAATTATTTTCTGTATTCAGAATTGAAACATTTTCAAAGTTAGGAAAGTGAACTAATCTGGAACAATGAGATGACAACGCTGTCTTCTGTGAATTGATATGCCTATATTTCTGATCTGACTTATGACCTGCTATTCTCGTTTTTAATTTATTTTTGGTAGTACCTACATAAATAAAATTAATAAATAAATTATTTAGTAGAACTAAGGACAAAATTGATAAATGGGATAGATCGAATGTAGTTTACAAAATACCTTGCAAGGGAAATGATGGAGAGAATTGTAACATGGTATATGTAGGTACTACCAAACACACATTTTAATGTTAATTGTTTTGATATATTGAATTCAATGTTAAAAATTTTTTTTTTTTTAAATACTATTTTTATAACATAACATTTTTAATAATTTTTTCTATGTTAAAAAACAGCCCGAATACATACTATACATTTTAATGTTAATTGTGTTGATATATTAAATTCAATGTTAATTTTTTAACACTATTTTTATAACATAACATTTTTAATAATTTTTTCTATGTTAAAAATTTTATATCTATCCAATACTTAACTCATTTTCAATAATTTTTTTATGTTAAAATTTGGAAACAATTTTTGTGACATTTCATACAAAAACCTTTTTATATACTGTAGTTAAATTTTCCTAGACTTTTTCCATAAAAAATTATTGAAAAAAATTTTATGACACCCAATACACAAATCAATATTAAAATTTCAAATAATTTAAAAAAAATTTTCCTGAAGATGCTAACAAATTGTTAGCGAAATATCGAAAATTAATATAAATAAAACAACAATATATATATATATATATATATTAAATCAAGAGACCTATTGCTTAAACAAACATTCTAATAAATATAAAGAAAAGGTCAAATAAAATAGAATATAAATATAAATAGAGAGAGCAAATCAAACAACAAAATGGACTATAGCTGTTTCAAGAAGAACAACCAAACTAGGAAATATACAAACTTGATGAAGTCAATTAGGAATAAATTTGTACGGACGAAGTCAGCAATAACCTTTTTAACAAGATGTAAGAATGCAGGGATAATTCCAAATTTCATAAAGGTCACAACGAGGAATATTTCGAACATTTTCAATAAGGATAGACTACCCAGGATTCAACAACAAATTTCAAAATATACACAGGATATACAGAACAGAGTTTTAAGGATAGCAATAAGAGAAAAACACGAATTATTGAAACATTTTCAAAGGGAAAGGGAAATAATTATTGGTGAATTGAAGAAACATTTCACTCTGGAGGAAATGGTTGAGTTTTTATATTTTGAGGAGAATTTAACGGTTACATATATGAAGAAGGTAAATATTATACATAAGAAGAAATTTGATAATCTTAAAATATTACAATTAGAGGAGTTAAATATTAAGTATAATGAGAAATGGTTTGTTAATAAAACCAATTGTGATATACCTAGAGATGTTCAGTGGATTCTTTCACTCGGGAAAAAACATGCTTTACCAGTAAAAGCAAACGAATTTCCTATTTTAAAAATAATTTCTGAAGGAGAAGAGTTAGTTAGAACTTTTAATAGAAAGGAAGAACAAGAAATAGCTAGAAATAGATTAACAGCAGTTATTGATAATCATTTAAATAAAAATAGATTATCTAATAGAGATAGGTTTATGATAGATAAGGTAAATATAGCTGATAGATTTTTAAAAAAACACAGGGATATATTTATTGTTAATTCAGATAAAGGTAATACTACTGTATCAATTAATAGACATGATTATAATTCTAGGATTAATGATATTATAGGAGATACTAGAGAATATACTTCATTAAATAGAGACCCAACTAGCAAGTTACAAAAAATTAACAATAATATAGTTGAAGAATTATATAGGAAGGAAATAGTATCTTCTACTGAGAAAAATAGGCTTAAAACTAACGTTGCAATTGCACTGCGTTTATATGGATTACCAAAGATCCATAAGGAAGGTTTTCCATTAAGGCCTATATGTTCTTTTATTAATTCTCCATCATATGAGTTATGTAAATACATAACAAATATTTTACGGAATATTACGAAGAACTCTAGATATAATATCAAGAATTCTGTAGAGTTTAAAAACAGGATAAAAGATCAACAGATATCAAATGATGAAATATTGATTTCTTTTGATGTTGTGTCTTTATTTCCCAGTATACCTGTTGATGTTGCGATAAATACCATTGAAGAAAAATGGGATATGATTAAGGATTATACAAATATAGATAAGGATTTATTTTTACGTATTTTAAAATTTTGCATAGAGGATAATAGATATTTTCAATATAATGGAAATATATTTATGCAACAAAATGGTCTTCCAATGGGATCTCCAGCATCTCCAATTGTTGCAGATATAGTTATGGAGAAATTATTGGATTTATCTATTCAAAAACTGAATGCGATTCCCAGATTGATGACTAAGTATGTAGATGATCTGTTTTGCATTATTCCTGAATGTGAAATTGATAAGGTGCTTTTGACATTTAATGAATTTAATTCTAATATTAAATTTACTGTTGAAAAGGAATATAACTCAAGGATCAATTATCTAGATACTAGTATTATTAGAAAAGATAATAGATTATTGATAGATTGGTACCAGAAACCAACAGCATCGGGGAGGTTAATTAATTACTATTCTAAACATAGCAAACATATTATTATTAATACAGCTAGAAATTTCATAGAAAGAGTTTTAACTATAAGTGACAAACAGTTTCACAACAAGAATGAGAGGAAGATAAGAAGTATTTTGAGAGAGAATGATTACCCCAGTTCTTTAATTAATAAATTAATATATAGACACAAACATAAAATAATTAATAATATAGATAGTAATACAGAACAGAGAATATACAAATCCTTAACGTATATTCCTGAGATTTCAGAGAGATTGACAAAATCAAAGATTTTTGATACGAACAAATATAGAATAGCTCATAGAACCTATAACACATTAAATAAATTATTTAGTAGAACTAAGGACAAAATTGATAAATGGGATAGATCGAATGTAGTTTACAAAATACCTTGCAAGGGAAATGATGGAGAGAATTGTAACATGGTATATGTAGGTACTACCAAAAATAAATTAAAAACGAGAATAGCAGGTCATAAGTCAGATCAGAAATATAGGCATATCAATTCACAGAAGACAGCGTTGTCATCTCATTGTTCCAGATTAGTTCACTTTCCTAACTTTGAAAATGTTTCAATTCTGAATACAGAAAATAATTATAAACAGCGTTTGATGTTAGAAATGTTAGAGATAATTAATACACCAGCAACACAAAGAATAAATTTTAAAGTAGATACAGAAAATTTAGCACAGAATTATAGATATTTAGTTAGTAAAAATCTAAATGTTAAATGATTGTTTCTTGTTTCACTATGAATTTTTTGTTACTTTGTTTAATTACATATCTAATTATATTATGGTCCCACAGGAAAATAATCACATTATTGCTTCTTGGTTTTACACCAATAATAACTTAATTTCCAGTAGGATTTTTATTATTCTTAACTTTTATAAAGCTTATAAAAATTTGTAAATAATTTTTTGATATTTATATTTAAAAAACAGCCTAGATACACACTACACATTTTAATGTTAATTGTTTTGATATATTGAATTCAATGTTAAAAAATTTTTTTTTTTTAAATACTATTTTTATAACATAACATTTTTAATAATTTTTCCTTGTTAAAAAACAGCCCGAATACATACTATACATTTTAATGTTAATTGTGTTGATATATTAAATTCAATGTTAATTTTTTAACACTATTTTTATAACATAACATTTTTAATAATTTAAAATTTTACTTATTTGTTGCGGGTTAGCAATATCTAGATATATATTTCGTTGGTAGCTATACCAATTCATCAGTAGATGTTTTACCCTTTATGTTTAAAAAATTCGAAAGCTCATCTTTTTATACAAAAACTCACAAGCATATTTTTGTGAATTACAAAGCATAAAAATAACCTTTAAAAAAATTTTTCAAACACACACAACAATAATTTTCCATTATAAATGTGTTTACTTTTCTACACCTATACAATTAGACAACCGCTGGTTGCCATTAAAAGTGTATATGTAAAATTTTGTAACGGGGAGATTTGCTTTTCATTTTTGCCTTATAAAATACTTTTAATGGCAACCAGCGGTTGTCTAATTGTATAGGTGTAGAAAAGTAAACACATTTATAATGGAAAATTATTGTTGTGTGTGTTTGAAAAATTTTTTTAAAGGTTATTTTTATGCTTTGTAATTCACAAAAATATGCTTGTGAGTTTTTGTATAAAAAGATGAGCTTTCGAATTTTTTAAACATAAAGGGTAAAACATCTACTGATGAATTGGTATAGCTACCAACGAAATATATATCTAGATATTGCTAACCCGCAACAAATAAGTAAAATTTTAAACATAAATACTTGAGTACATGCTCAAATAAATGTAAAATTTTTAATAATTTTTTCTATGTTAAAAATTTTATATCTATCCAATACTTAACTCATTTTCAATAATTTTTTTATGTTAAAATTTGGAAACAATTTTTGTGACATTTCATACAAAAACCTTTTTATATACTGTAGTTAAATTTTCCTAGACTTTTTCCATAAAAAATTATTGAAAAAAATTTTATGACACCCAATACACAAATCAATATTAAAATTTCAAATAATTTAAAAAAAATTTTCCTGAAGATGCTAACAAATTGTTAGCGAAATATCGAAAATTAATATAAATATAACAACAATATATATATATATATTAAATCAAGAGACCTATTGCTTAAACAAACATTCTAATAAATATAAAGAAAAGGTCAAATAAAATAGAATATACTTATGGTTTTTATTTAGGTATTCTTAAGAAGTGTAAGAAGATGATTTACACATGATCATACAGGAACCTAATGAAATCAATAAGGAATACCTTTTTGAAAAACCAATAAGATGGCCTAATGAAATCAATAAGAAATCCCTTTTTTATACAATTCATATGAAAACCTAATAGCATCAAAAAGTTTTTCTCTATGGATTGTTTTTTTGGTGCCAAAAATAACGGAAATTGGGTAAAAAAAATTGTAAATAACTAGTTTTCTTCTTGATTTTATGTATTATCCTTCTTGATAAAATTCAAAAGATTTTACCACATAAAAATAATAAGGAATATCTTTGGAAAAACCTCCCTTCTTTCTACTGGGATACCCCTTAGCCTAAAAATGTTTCATGAAGAAAATCTTCTTGATTCTATTAGGCAGTTTTGGCTCTGTGAAAACGCAAAATTTTATTGAATAATTGTATGTAATTTTTAAAATTGGAATTGTTTTTATTGATATATTTTCATTTTAAACACTTTTAAAGAAAATTGACTTTTAGAGATGTTTTTATTATTTATATTATTATTATTTTTTTCCATTCTTAAGTATTTAGCTTTCTTTAACGTGCAGCGTTTTTAAATCTCTAATTTTTGAGAAATCGTTGTCCTTAAAATATGATGAACTTTTCCCACATTAAGAGATGTATTTACAGAACAAATGCCACGAATAAACTGACAAAATTGAAGATCAAAATCATCCAAAAACGTTAATATACCATTATTTTTGGTTAAATTAAAAAAAAAAAAACAAAAGTCGCGAAAATAGAACTCGTTTTTCATAAACTGTCGTGATTAAAGAACCTGCAATTTTAAAAATTAAGCCGTCGCGATAATGGTTCGTCGCTAGTACCAAGCTTGCACTGTACTTATAAGAAATGGTGATTTCTTTGAAATGGATATTTTAAAAAATCTTTTGAAAGACGTGGTTTGTAATTCGTACTTTTCGGCTAAAGTACTTTTTAGTTTTTTTTTTTTTTTGTTTGCAAAAAAGGAAAATTTACTTTACATATAAAGTACTTATTGGAAAAAGTACTTTTAACAAGAATATACTAGTATACAGACATACATAAATTGAAAATTGAAAATTATTATTTACGTTTTAAAAATTTTTAAAAAATAGTACTTTTTCAAAAGGTACTTCTTAAAACATTGAAAATAGCAGTATTAAAAAAGGTATTACATGAAAATGGTGAATTTTGAAAAAAAAATCATTTTTGAGAACTGACAATGTTTCAAATATGTACTTTTTGGGCTACAGTATGTTTTTCTTTAATTAATATTTTTAATTAGAACGTCGAAATTTTTTTAAAAAAGGTTATGTATGTATATTTGGAAATAGAACATTTTTCAAAAACAAATATTATTGAACAAACCATTTTTAAACATGACGCTTTTGGAAAAAATTATTTAAAATAAGTACTTTTTAAAGAAATTATTGGTGTTTTCTTTTCTACACACAAAATGGCAACTTTTTGAAAGGTACATGAACGAGTATAACATGTTTTGCCAACCCTGTAATAAAGCAACTTGTTACTTCACTAGAATAAAACACAACTTATGAAAATGTGAAACACTCTGTTTTTAACAGCTGACAGCTAAGTTTTACAGGGCACTATCAACACTCTCGATTTTTACGGGGCATAAGCTGCAATGCCTTCCACCATTAATGTGGGCGATTTTTTTAAAATCAAACACACTGCCCTTTTAGAGAGCAAAACATATTTAAGAAACGAACACCAAAGTACATTTTCTGCATGGAGATGTTCCATTTTTTTGTAGAAAAGAAAACACCATAATTTAAAAAAAAAATTACATTTTCGAAAAAGATTTTGGCAACAATTAAAATCTTTAACCAGGTTTATTTTTGAAAAAAGTACATTTTGTTTTAAAAATGTAAACATTTAAAAATCGGAATTACTTTTAAAAAATTAAAATAAAATTTTCTATACTTTTTGAATGAGAAACTTTAAAAAATCGTAATTGAAGGAAATGGTACTTATTTAGACAAGATAGTCTGGAACTTAAATTTCTCTAGAAAAGGATCAAATGTTTTTTTGAGATAAGTACTTTTTGTAAAAGGTACTTTTGTAAAACAGTACCTTGACCTTTGGGAAAATTTGCTTTTTTGGGGAAAATCTACTATGTATGTGGAAAAAAATAGTTTGGCAAAGCTGCTGTGCAAAAAACATACGTTTATGAAATGGTACTATTTTGTAAAATGTCTTTTTCGTTTAGCAGCAACTTTTTTATGTCACTAAGATGCTGTTTCTAAAAGACGAGCGAATGATTTGAGCTTAAAATTTGTATGAAAAGCAATCGGTGTTTTTTTAGTGATTTCCATACAAATTTTAAACTCAAGCCAAATTTCCGTCTTATGAAAAGTGCACCTAAATTAAATTCTATTTGGAAACAAATAGTTGACCATAAATAGCCCGCAGCTAAAACCTATTCATATTATTGAAATATGTATACTCACTGGTCATAAAAAAACAAATTGCAAGAGAAATTCATTATTTTAAAAATTAGCTCTGAGTAAGGCTTAAAGGTCCTGAAGAATTCCTAAAGCTAAAAGAAGACTAAATTGAAAGATAAAATTTAGCCAAAAAAAAATATGTAGTTTCCGAGCGTTATTTGTTCCTGTATTTTTTTTATTTCATTTTTTCTTTGCTATGGCGGGCATAGCAAACTTTTTGCAAGAATCTAATACCATATTATATAGTTTTTGCCACACTTTTCACCATGTATAGGGTTATTAATCTATTCATGTTTACCTTTCATAAAAATATCTAATATCTTTAATTTCTTACTTTTGCAAAAAAAACAAAAAAAAAAAAAATACAAACTGTGCTAAATTAATAATTTCCTTTCCAACACATTTGCACATTTAGTCATATTCTGTCATTATTCAGTTGACAAATATGCCATAGTTTTCAAAATCTCTTATTACACTTTATTAACAATTAGCATTAACATAACATGTAGCATATCGCATGTTCAACACAGACTATTTATTATTTATACCACATCGAAGAACATTAGGATTGCCCCCCCTTTAATCGGTAATTAATTTAAAACGGGCTTCGTAAAAGATGAAATTTATAATTTAAATTTGCAAAAACAGTTTTTGTTGAAAAATGTCACAGGAGAAATTGCTTTTGATTCATTTAATGTTAAATTGTTGCAAATATTTTTAGCCACCTAATAATTTGCACTTTCCTAATGTTGTAACGTAATTCACAATTAATGAGCACTATCATCTATTCGTATACATGTGCGGTTAAATTACATTGTTTGATAATTATATTACATTTGCAGATTATGATTTCAATATTACAATTTCAAAAGTTTGAAAATAATAAAAAGAAATAATTACAAATAACAAGAGTTAGTGATGATTTGATCGCGTTAAATTTTAGTACACCCGCCACATGCAAAAGCAAATCGATCAAGTTTAGTTTATTTTACCAAGTGGTCCCTTGATTTAAGTTTTTTATAAAAAAATATCTGAGCAGTCTAATTTTTCTTTGCCTGTTCAATTATTACGAGCTTCTAGATTTTTCTTTCTAATGAAAAAAATAATTTAATTTATAAAAAATTTAATTTAGAGAAAACGAACTTAAGCCAGACAAATTGAAAATTTCTTTGATTAAACATCACTCAGTTTGAATAAAAATTCATAACTAAATTAATTGAAAAATATTATAGTCTGTTATAATGTGTGTTTATTTTTGCCATGTCGGTGTATATTGAAAATAAAACCTTTATGTTTCATATACAAAACTGCCGTATATGGAGTATTGATAATCCTCAAGTGTATATTGAGACAACGTTACATCCAGAAAAACTGACTGTTTGGTGTGATTTATGGGCTGGTGAAATCATTGGTCCGTACTTCTTTAAAAACGATGCGGTATAGAACGTTGCCGTCAATGCTGCTATAGAGCCATGATTACTGACTTTTTCGTTCATCAATTAAACAACCATGATGTGAAGGAATTGCGGTTTCAACAAGACGGCGCAACATGTCACACAACTCGAGCCACAATTATTTTATTAAAGCAAAAGTTTGGTAACCGGATAATTTCACGTTTCGGACCCAAGATCGTGCGATTTAACGCCGCTAGATTATTTTCAGTTGTTTTGACCACTTGTAGGCCACAAATTTTGGAAAAAGTTCTCGATAATTTTACATTCAGATGAGACTACGTTCGAGCCAGCCGTGGCGGTCATATACCAGAAGTCATATCTATATAATTAATAGACAATTGCTTTTTTGTGCTGCCCTTAAGGCACGTATTATACAACCGATTTTTACAAGACTTCTACCAAATTAAAGGCAATTTTTAACAGAAGTGATCGAGGTATTGTGGGTTTTTGTGGGTTCAGTATTTTGGGATCTATAACCGTTTAAAGTTCCTATAACTACATTTACACGTATTACTCATGCATGTAAGTTAAAGCCAAACAAACAAACAAACGAACAAACATGTGTTTTACACATTTGGGTGAAAAGAGAAAAATAACAACAAGACATCTGTAAATACTAAGATGTGGGAGAAATGTAAGAAAAAAAGATCAGAGATTTGAGTAAATAAAGTAATTTTTTTTTTTCATTTAAACGTTTTTTTTTTATTTTTAACTTTTCAATAATAATTCATACAAATGTGTCATTAAATAACTATAGTTTTAGTTATTGTATGACTGTCTTATAATAGATTTTTTTATGATATTTCTTTCTATGACAAAAACACAATCGATTGGGTCGACCGTTGGTACACACTAATTTAGATTATAATGCCAGAAGATTATCTTTCGAATATAGTAAATTTCATGTTAATTTTAAAAATTAATCAATTTTTTATTCAATACCTCAAAACAAAACACCGTTTATTTTATACTTAATAAAGTATTGATTATTCTGTAATACTTTTGAAAAAAAATCCTGCATTTTAATTTGGAATTACGCCAAATAAAAAGGTTGCTGCCAGCAAAATCTTTCAAAGTCAGTCTCGTTATGAGGGAGCAATGCGAGCATCAATATTTCTTCGTATGCGGTTACACTTTTCATTCTCATATCGCTTTAAAATGTCCCTAAAAAAATGTATTTTATTTCTAGAGTAACCCATATAAAAATTTTTGTACCTCCCTCTTACCAGTTGAAAATTTCGCAGAAAAATTCATTATAATTTTTTGGGAATAACCCACACCGAATTACACTGCTTCTTTAGTTTCTCGGATATAAGAAAATTGTTTTGTATGAAGAGGTTGTCATATTACGGGCTGGACCACAAACAATGATTCAAGTATTATTCGAATACTTCCCAATTTGTGGCTTTTATAATCAACACAATCCAATACGTTCGATCATGTCAAACTTGTCACTTAATGGTTAAGAAAACACAAGCATTAAATTTAGTTTGTTTTTTAATTTAATTTTTTATGTTAAAGCAAAATTTTAGTGGAAACTGGTGGAACTGGGAAAATTGTAGTTGATGTCATAAATAAAATAGGAAATTTTATTGTTCGAATGAAAAGCAACTAATTTCACAAAATTTACAATCAAGATAGACCTGCAAGCTCATGCGCAATCATGCAACTTGTGTCTTGCCTATTAAATATTTCTCATTGATGTCATTTGCTATTATTTCGCAATTGGTTTTTAAAAATATCACTAAAATTGTGTAAAGAAAAATTCTAATAAAGAAAAGAATTTTGCAAAAATTAAATCCTTTTTAACGCGAGTTTATTTTAAGAACTCTTCTCCATTTTAATGTGGCCGAATAAGTATACAACAAAACTACACAAAATAATCATATGTACCAGCAGAATGGAGATTTTTTTAAATTTTTTTTTTTATCAATTGCAAAATATACAGTTTGTCAAAGAACAATTTGCAAAAAGAAACATTCGTATCATGAATTTACAAAGTGAAATTTTCACGAAATGATGAGAAGATGAAGATGAGTTGAGAAGGTTTTTGGTGATTGATTTCATTAACGACTGATCTTTTAACGAAGGTCCAAAGCAAATATACGCGTTTCGGAATTTTTAAAGTTTACTCTTATTGTAAGAGAGACCGAGAGAGAGAGAGAGAGAGAGAGAGAGAGAGAGATAAAGTTAAAGTTCGCCCTCTTTGCTATATTTTTGTTATGAACCCGATATAGAAAATGTTGTTATAATTTCATTTTAGGTATAAGATCTGTTCAGCATTTTAATATGTAACAATTCGGCGAACATTTTTGTGCAACATTTTAACCCTTTAACTTGTTACTGTGTGGGTCTTTTTTGTCTCCTCCTTGAAAAAGAGGCAGAAACTCTGCTTAAAGTAACTTATAGCGGGGAATGAGAAATTATAGTAAAAACAGGTTTTATTTTCTGACGCCCTTTCAATCAATAGGCAACACTTTTTGCAATTTAGCAACTCCTTTAATATGTGCTACATTTTTTATTGTTTTCTCATCAGCTACAATTACTGAAAATAAATGCCACTAAAAAGTCTTTTCGATCTCATTTTTTAAAACAAACGATAATATATTTTAAAAATAAAATCGCAAATTAAAGTTTTAATTTGTATTAAAAGGTACATAATTAACAGAGCTGTAAAAATTGGTCAATATCGCACTAACTTGAAGTAAGAAGTAAAAATTTTATATTATTATTTTGTAATTTATTATTGCAACATATATAGAAAGAAACCTGGGCCCAAATCGTTACATCCGTGAACGTACAAGTCGTCACATAATTTCCCATCTAATTATACAGTTATTACGTGACAAGTCCTACTTTCACGGATGTAACGATTTGGGCCCTTAATTTTTTTTTTTTTCAGAAAAAAAAACTTTAAAGACTCTAAAGGCCAAAATTCAACAACAAGTAATTACAGCTCCGAATTTAAAATTTTTGATTCTTACACGGTTTTTCTTTTCATTTGACGATACATACTTTTAGTTCGATAGTAAATTCACAAACTATTGATTGGCAAACTGTTAATTTTCCTTTTTCCTGTTGATTTTTCATTAGTTAAACAAATTTGTTTAGCCAAACTATACGAGTAAAGTCGCGCAATTATGTTTGAAACTCAATGATTATGAACAATTTTACATGAAATTTGGCGGAAAAGAGTTTTCATATGTAGTTGTTTAGATAATAAGATACATGAATGTACATCATTCAATATGTACAGTGGGCCCGTTCATAAAATAAGTTGCAGTAAATAAATTGCTTCAATTTTGTTTGAATATAGTTTCCAAAGAAATAAGAAAATCTTCAAGCATTATGTTTGCAAACGTTTCCAACCCGATATGATTATAAAAAAAAAACTCTTCACATATAACGCCTAAACCGCTGCTACAGAGATGGCAGAAGCACCATAACCTTTGATCAGCTAAGAAAAATTTAAAATTTATTGGCATTCATTGATTTGGCGATCGGCGGCACCACTGTGCAATTTCCTAAACCAAAACACTGTATTTTAATGATCAACAATTTGTTATTCCTATTGTTGGACAAAAACTAAAAAGCAAAAATAATATTTGAATTTAAACAAAAATACAGCAAACAAACTTTGGTTAAAAAACAAAAAAAAAAAAATAAAAGAATTAAATAATGTTTTAGTTCAACCGTAACATGTGGAAAAGGTCTTTTTAGTTTTATATATTTTTGTTTTTAATAAATATTAGCAAAATTTACAATCAAAACTATTTTCATAGAAATATAATGGATTAAATAAAGATTAAAGTTATCAATTGAAATGAAAATAAAACAATTAAATAGTTGCTGGTGTTAATATATTTTTGCATTTGTTTTTTTTTTCTACTGTATCAAAGCAAAGGTTAAGATTTTTAATTGATCACCGGAAGAATTGATCGTTTTGTCTTTCGTTCTTGAAAAATAATCAACAATAACAAATTGGCAAAATTAAAAAAAAACAGTGTTTGGGTTCAACCCGCAACTTCTCTACTTCAAACAAAAAAAGTATTATGAAAATCGATCTAGAAAACAAGATCAAAACACAAAAATCTAGGGAAATAAATTTCCCCCAATTATGGGGCCAACTATTTGGAAATCCGATCAAATGAAATTATATATTTTAGAAATCAGTCAATAAATAGCGGTTTTATGCGATAAAAAATATTTTAAGAGGAGACCAACAATAAATAGCAAAGTTATGCGATAAATAAATTTTAATGGGGAGTGTGGGACAACTTGCTTCGATTTTTAAAAAGAAATCGTGGTACTATTCATTGAACTGGGACTGATAAATTTAATATGGGTCCCTAAACAAACGTGTTATTCGATAATCGATATTTAAGGGGAACAATTTATCACAGATTTTCCAAAAAGTTTTATGCGACCCAACTGCCAGCAAACTCTTTCCATCAAAAATAGAATTTCGAAAATCGGTGCACAATTAATAGAGTTATAGAGATTCAAATATTAAAAAAAAAAATACACCTTGAATTTAAGTCAGTTAAAAATCTATTTTTCTTGACAACAGCGCTATCTATCGGATGCAAAATTATCACAATTTAAGCTCAGAACACTTTGTGGAGAGATTTCTGCGGAATTTCCTTCTGTTGCAAATATTTCCTTAAATCGAGATGCAGGAAAACATCTGTTCTGACCAACCCTCCTGGAGCGTAAAGTGAATGCAGCTGCGTTTCCAACTTTTGCTTCTGTATTTTCTTATCGATCGAAACTTTTATAAATATACATATACATATATTTATTAATTTCTCTGTAGGAAAATGGGGATGGAGTTACCAAGACCCTCCCACCTTCCCACACCCTTTTTGTTTTATTAAATCGACATAGGAACAACATATTTACACTTTAAGTATAAACTGAGTTCAGCATTTTTATACAAAACAATATGAGAAATATTTTTGTAGAAGATGTTAACCCTCTAACATTTTGACATGCGGGTCTTTTTTGTCCCCTTCCTAAAAAAGTAATAAAAAAAAAACAGCCCATAAACTGCAATTTTTTATCAGACTAAAATACATTTTTATTATAAAATTCCATCAAAAGTTCAAAGACATCGAAACTCGAAATTCAACTTGAATGAGTTTAAGGGTTAATTATAAGCAATTAATACTTAAATTTGACACAGCATATGCAGCAAAAAATAAATTGGTAAAAATATTCTACAAAAATTTTCCACTTGTAACAATGCTGAAAAAAGTGGCTGGCTGGGAAAACTCAACTCCTCCGAAAATAAAGAGTGGCCATAATTTTTCCAGGGAAAAAATTCAGTTAAAAAAAATTTCAGTCTTTTCAATGGAACTCTTTTTGCTAGACTAGTGCTATTTTTGTGTTGCACAGTGTAATTTCATTAACTCAATTAATAAGATTTTTATTTACATCAAGAACATTTTATTTGTATTATAAAATGAAAACCTTCACACTATTTTTTTTTTTTTTTTTGTTAAAAACACAAACTAACTTGTGTACAACAAACTAAGAACTCGCGAACTATTTTTTATTTGTAACAGTTTTTGTAGTCATCCAACTTTTTAATAAATAAATAAATCGTACAAGTAATTTTCAACATTAATAATGTTGCGTGTGGTTTTGTGCAATTAAATTAAAATTAAACAATTATGAAAGTCATACACTTTTATTTAAAAATTATTTTGCAATTTTTTTCTTTCAAAAATTATTTTTTTTTATATACTTTCAAGAATTTTTAAAAACCATTTGAAACATTTCGAATGAGTAGAATAAATTAACTTTTTTAATTCGAAATTTTTGTTGTTGTTTATTTAAGTTTAAATCACTATTTAATTACTTTTTAATTTTTATCTTTCTGTCTTTAAATTTTAATCGGGGAATTTTTTTTTTTTTTTATTTTTTGCCGCGTTTAGCTGTTGAATAGTGCGCTGGCTTAAACGCGAATGATCAAAATAAATGAAAACTCTGCATGAAAATTATTCTTGGGTAAATTGTTTGCAAACGTTGTGCTTTAATTTCTTTTTATTTTACAATCAAAACGAGTGTAGTATCGTGATCGTGAATTGTAATGTGGTGTATGTAAATCATCGTCGGCATCGTCGTCGTTTGTTTGCGGTGTTTGTGTTGTTCAATGTTGTGAGATCGTTAACTTTCGTTTCATGAAAACTTTATTGAAGTTTATAGAACAACGGCAACAACAAAAACAACAAAAGCAAAAGCTAGAGGAAAATCCAACAAATAGTTCTTATAAAACACAGTAATCCCTATTATGACGAATTAAATTTTTTTTTTCGCTGTATTTTTGCAAAGTTCTGAAATTTTTATAAAATAAACAGATATTTATGTTTCTGTTGCTTGATATTCCTTTTTTTACATGTATTCTTTTTTTATATGATTAATCAGCCGTGTCACAGAACTCACATTCCGATTGAAAGTTGTTTCAATTCTGACAGTAGAGTCTTTAGAAAAAGAAAAGCGAATTATTTTTTGTTTTTTGTATACGAAACCACTTTTTGAATACAAAATAAAATTGAAAAGAAAGTTTTCTACTAATTTCATTTGTAGTACTAAATTAAAAAAAAAACATGCATACTTTTAGGAGCGTCAGTAAAAGAACCTTTGAATGTTAATAAAGGAAAAGCTTAATGTGAGCCTTGCTAGTAAAAAAATTACACTAGAGCCCCGACTTGCGTCGTTAATGGGGACCGGAGAAACACGACGCAAATCGAATTACCTTCTTCTATATAAATGCACTGAAATTTAATTTATTGGGGAAAATATTCAAAACAAAGCAAAAAATTTTGTATTTTTGATAAAAAACAAGTATGAATACATTTTGATTTATTTCATTTACTTCAACATTATGACAATATGACTGATATGACAGCAGTGTGAACACCCCAATTGTTTTCTTCTATTGAAGTACAAACTTGATTACTTCATGGTCTCGAAGACTTCTATAATTGACATTTAAATTCATCCGCCTTTCTCGCAATAATTATTTACCAACTCAATATATTTTTATGTAATTTTTATTTTTGAGCACACTTTCCTAACACAGAGTGAGTAAGTGAGTGAGTGAGTGTATGTGTAATACTGATCATTTTTATGACTTGTAAGTTTATCATGCCATTTCGAATTGTGTCTAAACAGCAAAATGCATAATCAGTAACTTCATATGACACTTTTGGCACACGTTAAAATATTAAAGTTTGTCACAAAACACAAGAGTAATATAACACATACTCATATGTATGTGTGTATGTATGGAGTACATATTTATACCAAATATATCACGTGACTAAACGATTTTTTGAACTGTTTTTTTTTATTCAATTGGTCAATTCAATTGGTTAGTCAACTTTAGGGGTGTGTAATCCTACAAATATTTATACACTTTTATTTGGGACAATTATTAATTTAAATAAAAATTCGTTAAATGTAACAACGAAGTGTGTTGCATATTATTTTTGTAACTTTAAACTTTTTGTAATTAATATTGATGTGAGATACAGAGGGAAATATTTATTGCAATGCCGCCGACAAAGTGTGACAATAAAAAACAATTGATTGAATGATTTAATGCTGTTAAACAAGGGCAAACATTTTTGAAAGGTGGCTGGCTAATAGTTTTGTTAAACAACAAAGAATTACACTGCTCAGCAGCAAAATCCTCCTGTAAATAAAACTACGTGGACTATATGGATTTTCATGTGCTAAACTCAAATCCGTTTTCGGTTTTTCTCCATCACGTACGTTTTTTTTTTTTTTTATGGGCGTGGCAATTTTTTCCCATCCTATCCCATTCATCATCCTATGTAAGGTTGGGTACCTGCGGTAAATTGAGAATAAAATCGGCATTTGTTAATCGTTTTTCATGAGTTATACCTTATTTTATTCTTGTTCTCAGAAAAATTTGTAAAATATAAAATAGGGGGTTTTCTTTTTTTATTGCACATTTAAACTGAAAAAAAAACCAATTTTGCTAGAAAAAAATTCGAAAACGATAAAATATAGAAAAAAAATACGTTGAATTAAATATAATTTTGTTACGCATTTTATTTATGAAAATCGGATAAGTCGTTCTCAAGTTAGGCTGAAATACATACATATGTCTTCGTACCTGACTAATTTAGGGGGAAGAAATTGCCACGCCCATAAAAAACCGTACGTGATATAGAAAACCCGAAAACGGATTTGAGTTTAGGACATCAAAATCCATATAGTCCACATAGTTTAATTTAAAGGAGAGACAAAAACTAATTTTTTTGCAGGGCAGTGTTATTTAACTGAATAGAACATAAATATTTCTAATAGATTAAACAGATCTATCAGAAACGCAGTTATTCAGAATTATTCAGTTATTGCTTTGTGGAACTTTTTAGTTTTGAACTAATGGTACTTATGGTACTTTTTTACTCTTGGTACTTTTTTACCTTTGGAACTTTTTTTCTCTTGAGAAATTCTCTTAATGGATTTGTGTGAAATTTGGTGAAGATATAACATGTGAATAATATTAAAATATAGAGTACTTTTTTAAAGGTAAAAACGGGACATTTTGGTACTTTTTCATTATTACTTTTTTTTTTTACTTGATTTATAATTTACTTTGGGGAGGTTAAATACGGAAAAGTTGGTACATTATGTACTATTGGTACTTTTTATATTTTTAGAATTTTTAATTTTACTGATAATATGAGGAAAACTGATACTTTTGGTTCTTTTTTGCTCTTAGTACTTTTTGTTTTTTTTCGCTAAAATGTAGCGTGAATGAAGTCACGGGTGCTACAAGTGCCTGTAAATACGAGATACAAAAAAGTGCTGTAAAATTTCAATTTGTTAAAAAAGGCGATTAAAAAAAAGCATATATGACTGTGCTGAATTTTATATACCCTTAGCCAAGCTACATATGTACATACATATATTTACATATATGAATTTTATATAAATACATATGTACATATAGGTATAGCATGCCGAGGCATTAATATTAATAAGTTGCAAAGTTTAAGCGGCCGGTGGTTGGAGTGGCCAAAATAATATCCATCTGATACTTTAATAATTACTTTTTTTATTGTACGAAATGCTAATGAAAATCATTTAAATCGGAATATATGAAAGGCCTAATTAACAAGCTATTTAAAGCTACATATTTAAAGTGCAATCAAAAACTGAATGTCTGACAACAACAAAGATAAAAGCTACAACAATTCATGATAAGAAAATTTGCCAGGTTTACGCAAGTGTTGTAAATATTAAATAAATAGTATTTGTTGTGTTGATCAAATAGGAAAGAACAAAACGAAAAACTATAAAAAAAAACATCCACAACAGCAGTAGTGACATGCGGATAAAGATAAGATAATTTTTGTTATCTCTCTTTATTTTCAGGGTGACCGGGTAAAAAAGATAGACAAATACATTTATGCCATTAATTTGCAACGTTTTAAATTAGCTTTGGAAAGACCGAGAGGCAAATATTTTTCTATTTCTATTCATTTAAAACATTGCAAAGTAAACTTTGCGTGGCTGAAAGGGGTCTAACTATGAACGTATTAAATCAGGTGACATCGCCAAGCCATGTGATAATTTTTTGCTTCACAATTTTTTTTTTTAACAAACACAAACCCGCAAAGCGATTAGCTTGTCCGCAGAAGACAGAAATAAATAAATATGTCAAAAGCAAGGCGAATTCACTTACCAGCAGGTGGTGGTGTTGCTTTGTCAACAAATTTTGACGTATTGACTTCCATTTTGCACAAGGCGATTTCACATTAAACAACTACAAACTTACAACAACATTTGACATATCGACCCTTTTGCTTGCATGTGCAAGTTTTCACATACCAACCTCTATTTTGCAAGAAAAAAGTAGCTCAGCTGTGTTATTAACACCACCTGGTGCGTCAATTCGCCTTGGTTTAAGAGCAATTTTTCTTCTAAAAAAAATATGTTTGACAGCTAGCCTTTTTTTTCTCATGCTGCCAAGTTCATTTTTCCTCCAGCTGCCACCTTGGAACAGCACATGATGATCGATTCAGTGGCTATATTTGCTTTACTACGCACCAATAATTGTTTAACTTATGGCTTACGGCCCAAAACATTCTCGAACTGTTTCTAAGCATTGAACCCGGAGATTCGATATATATTTTCATACACAAAACCTATCATAACTAAGTATTTGGTCACTCTATTGCAAGTTGTTGGTAAGTTTATGTTTTTAAACTACCAATAAATCACAGCAAACTGAAGAACTTTAAATACATCAGCATACGACGGCTGCAGCATTAAAATTCAACTTGTAGAAATAAATTCTTTAACGTTTCCTTAAACAATACAAAAATAACTTTTTTTTTCTATTCTTAATAGTTTTTGGAATTTAAAAAAAAGAGAATCTATTGTTTATTCTATTCTTTAAAACGAGCATTGTTCTGGTCAAGTGATTTTCCTGTTCAACTCATTAGAACGAATGCAAATTTCAAACAATAATACCAGACAATTATAGTGAATTACACCCACACATACAATTTTATTTACTTACAAACAAAAAAAGGAATGCAACACAGTATTTGACCACAAGTTGTATGTCAAATCTTGACACTGATCATCACAGTTGATTTGAGAAGATCTCTTTTAACGAAGAAAAAGAAAAAAAAAACACATATTTTTTTATTTATTCTTCAGATGCATATGAATGCAATATTTTGAAATGTATTTTATACTTGTGGAAGTTTGAAAAAAAAAATTACATTTTCATTTTATCGTATGAAAAGCTACTTGGTCAGAACTTATATTTCCTCTAACGGAAAAATATATTTAAAAAAAATATTTTTCAAATGCTAAAAATTTTAAAATTTTACGCAATTTGCCAAATTTGTCAAGATATTTTTTTTAATAATTCGAAAATCAATTTATTGTACATATGCAATAAGTACATACATACATACATATGTACATACATACATACATACATACATACATACATACATACACATATACATACACATGTACAGAAATAATTCTTGTCATTTTAAAGAAAATTCTTTGGGGCTGCAAAAAATAGAATAAAAATATTTGTTTTATTTCGAAAATGAAATTTTTTTAATATATGTACATACATATGTATGTATGTATATTAACTTCCTGTTTTTTATAAAATGAAATCGTGTGAGAGACAACAAAAGACACATTCGTATTTTGTAAGTGCTTGTTCGCCGATATCGAAGAAGTTCTTTCTTTCGAGCAATTACATTTGAAACAAAAACCAATTCAAAAATTTTGTTTTTGTTTCAAATTAAATTTTTCGCGAATTTTCACATTTTACCTGAACATGTGTCATTTACTATACAAAAAAAAAAGGGAAAAACCTTAAGAAATTAACAAAATCAATTATGCTTAACATTTTAAATTTATAGATTTTAAATTTATAAATTTTTATAAGAATATTGTTGCATTAGCTTTGATATATGGTGATAGTTTTAGCGGCAGGTAGTCTTATCCCTACAATAATAAAATTCCCTGTTAAATTTTCTTCCAACTATCAAAGCAAATGTGACAATGTAATAGAAATATATAAAGAAGACTAACATAATAGAGGTGTGTAGCTCCTGAACGAACTAGTTCAACTAAACGATTCACACAAGTGAGCTAAATGAGCCGCTCACCTTACTGAGCGTTTTTAGCTCAGTAAAGCTGGAGTTACATACCACGCGTTACACGCGTCGACGCGTTTCATGCGTCTGTCAGAAAAGTAGAATCAGTGCATTTGCATGTGATAAGTTACACAGCACGACGCGTAGAACGCACGCGACGCATGCGACGCGAAAAGTAGATCTACTTTCTACTTTTGTACGCGTCAGACGCGTCATATAAATAAACACAGCTGTATTTGTTAGTCATGGATGGTAAATAATATTCAATTTCCAATGTTATCGATAAATATTTTTGTGTCGTGGATAAATTGTTTATATTTTTTTTTTCATAAAAAGTGCTGAATATACAAAAATCTTTTGTAATTAAGCTTGTAAATATTGAACACAATAATAAAATGCATTTTAATGCACATTTTACTACAATTATGTAATCAACAAAATTTGCATTTAATTATCGATAACTTTTAAGTTGTTTGTAGCATCTCCATTGTATGTTTATTAAAAACAAGTGTAAATGGAAGAGCAATTAATAAATTCTATTAATTCTTTTAAAACATCGATTTCACTGTCCAGTTTTGCCAAAACAATTTACTTTATTTAACTGGTATGTATGTATGTATAAGTAAACAAGTTCACTTTACTTGAACAACAGCTGATCAATACGAACAGTTTGGAGCATAGAACGCGTTGCATGTAACTTGAATTTCAAAAAAGTGTACAACGCGTACAACGCGTAAAAAGCGTAGAACGCGTGACACGTAGGACGCGTGGTATGTAACTCCAGCTTAAGTGAGCGCTCTTTACAATCAATCAATTCAATTTCATGTATATGACAATTGGATTTTACGTACCCTAAAGAGCTTTTATTTCGTATGGAATATGACATTTGGCACAATACAATACTTTTGCGATAGTATCTACAGTATTGTAATAAATAAGGGTTGATTTTGATAGCCAGCGTTGCCAAATAAGCTAATTTATCTTTACTTTATAGTTTTTCTAAGCATTGATCAATTTTGAAATAATTTATTTAAAACATTAAATATATAAATACAACAGACTGCAGGATTTATATTTCACCGTATTGGTCTGAATTTTGTTATATTAATTCCAATTTCTGAACCTATTATTCCTGCCCCATTTTGCTTATATCACAGTGCTAAGGTTTAAACTTACTTCTTTATACCTGCTAATATTGGGAAGAATAACAACCAAAGTATTTTTGAATTAAATCATTTAACGCCAAACGTAAATCATGAAACAGATGATGATGACTGATACTCATTAGGTTTAACGAATAATTAAAAAAAAAAGTTTATTGATAAGTTTTGGGAACAGAATTATTGGAATACCAATTATACTAACAACTTTAAATTTAGTATCATTATTTTCAAATAATAGAAACTTAAAAATATGTTTGGGGCAAAGGAAAATATTGAAGCAATTTTCCGAAAGATCACTCATTTATAAAACTTTTTGATGCATGAATATTTTTTCACCATTTTTTTACATAAATTAATTATTTTGAATTTTTCTTATATTTGTTTTTTTACATGGGTGTCACTTGATTAAGATTTGTTTCAATTTACTAAACAGTCACACATTTAAAAATTGACTATCAATTTTATATAAATTTTGCTTTCAAGTTTTGTTTCAATTTTTCATTCAAGTAACACTGCAGTCAGACGTTCAAGTTTTTATTCAATTCTCTTTCAGGAAATTTACACAAACTGCTAGTCAAAATTCACAAAAATTGAAGGCTGTGACGTAGGCTGCACGCAATTTGCTTTCAAGAACACAAATATTATGGCGGCAGAATATATCGCACTCGTTCAACAATACTGTATTAACTCAAAATTTTTAAAATTTAGTTTTTTGCAAGAAATCGATGAACAGTGGTCATATCTATCCACTGTTAAAATTTTACACCATTTTCTCCACTCTTTCACCCAAAAAAATACAGTTGTATTTCTCTTTGTGATAGAAGAATAGTATAAAAAAAAAAAAAGTTTTTTGCCTCTACTGAAAATTTTAAAATTTTGAGTTAATACAGTATTGTTGAACGAGTGCGATATGTACTTATGTATGTATATGAAAATTAACGAGAGTTTATAATCAAATGGCAATCAGCTGCTTTCTTGAAAGCAATTTGAAACACTCAATTGAACGAAAATTTGAAAGCAAATTCTCAGCAAATTTTAAAAGTGTGAGTGTATTGGTAAAAAAATGAGAGAGGATTGAATCTTGAAACATAAATGAAATGAAAACTTGATCGTGTGACACCTATGTTAGGCTATGTCTTAATAAAAAATATATAAAATTAGCTGTATATTGGAGCTTATTTTTATATAGCTAAAATTAAGTTGTTTTCCAAATTACTTGTTTAAAAATAAAAACGTTATGGTAACGCTGATATAGCAGAAACATTTTTTGTTTTCGCTTTGTTTACTTTTGTAACAAAGATAGACTGAGCTGAAACCAATGGAGCTAATGTATTTTACTGAACTAAAGTGAGCTATTGAACTAAACTGAGCTATTGAACTGAAGTGAGCTATTGAACTAAACTGAGCTATTGAACTAAAGTGAGCTATTGAACTAAACTGAGCTACTGAACTAAAGTGAGCTATTGAACTAAAAGAGCGAACTAGTTCAGTTAACTGAGCTGAGCGAAAAAGAGCGCTCACTCAACTGAGCTGAAAAACCCAACTCTATAACATAACCCTCTATAAGCAATTTTTGACAAATAAGGATTGCACAGCTGATGATGACGCAAGCTAATAAGGACACCTGGTAATGAATTCGCCTTGAATACTGGCTACACAGGATGGAACTTGAACTAAAACAAGTGTTTCGCTGTTTAATACATACGTTGAAACCAAACAGAAACTTTAAACGAAACATCATTTGCAATTATAAAAAGTGTACATACAGTAAAAATCATAAAAGCTGACATGTTGCAACAAACTTACCTGTTAATAAACGTTACACATTGATACACGCTATGAAACATTGAGCTTAGAAACACAAAATAACAAAAATATTTTATATGTTGCACGTCAAGTTTTAGTGATCAAGCTTTAATTCACTGAAACGTGAACCATGTCTAAATAGAACATGCTCATGGTCTATCGTGTGTAGCCAGTATAATACCTGGAATGAATTCGCCTTGCCTTGTCTAAAGCAAAATATCGCATGGACTAGTGCTGCCACCTAGTTAAATACGCCATGACTGAATGTGTAAAAGGGGTAGAAATTCAGCAACGTTTCGTTAACTTTCTGCAATGCATTTAAAATAAAAGTACAACTCAACGAACAAAGTGCGCGAGTATTCAAACAGCATTTATATTAGAAGAAGCGGTCGAGTTTGTATCGTGAGGATATTATATTTTTGATTGATTATATGTCCTCGAAGTTAAACAATTCAATTGTGTTTTAAAACTTAAATAATTTGTCGTGCAATTTGGAAAATGTAAATAATTTTTCATTAAAAAAAGTTCATATGGTTTTATGTCAATTTACTTGCTAGTTTGACGAAACATTTGTTAAAAAAAAAATTAAATAAATTGATTAAAGAGATCTATTAATTATTGTAAAATAATATCTATAAATAAAAGATTAAGATATAGAAAAATGGTTGGAACAACTATGTCGAAACGTATAGACGAGGTAATTTAATCTGTCCCAAATTACTTGAGCTAAAGATTTGGCTTGTGACATTCTAAAAAAATACATATCGTGTTTTTTAAGAAGAGGAAAAGTGCCGTTTGCATGAGAAATCAAAATTAATTAATACAACAAATTTGCGGTACTTTTCCTTCTAATGCATTTCAAAATGGCTCCAAGTGATATTAAAAATGTTGGCTTTGATAATCTAATATTGCATCAAATTATTTTTTAGAATGAATCTGCTGCTTTTAAACAAGTAAAAAGGATCAGCGCTACTACTGAGGTTGCCAAAAGAGCTGCTTTGGGTGATTTGCAAAATCGTGGAATTGTTAGAACAGTTGCCGCTAAAGATGTTGCTCAAAAAGAGTAAGTGGTTTTTTTCAAGCATTTGTTTATTCTATGGCCAGTAGACTATTTTTTTTTATTATCGAATATATGGGATTAGGGCTGCCAAATATTTTAGTTTTTCTTTACAATCCCTTGTAAAAAACGTTTCAAACTGACAGAGCTGTCTGTCATGGTCTAATATTAATAATTTAAAAAAAAAATGTAGTTGTCAAAAATGCTGATAATATTTCCCTTTATGTCGCAGTAAAATAAGTTCATATTATTTTAATGGAACAAATCTATGTAGTTTAGTGACGCAGGTACAAATGAAAAAAAAATTACATAGGGCGATAGAAAATCGAAAAATAAGACGGAAATTTAATGTGGTAACTTTTTCGGAAACGCATAGTTTATTGGCCTCTGAAGTTTTTATATAAATGGCCTGGAATCTAATTTCCAGCAACCTGCTAACCTATATTAAAATATAATAGATTAGTGTGGATATCTGTCATACTCTCCCTGCAGCGTACAATCTGATGTCATAAATATTATATTTTCTATATCATTGTTTTGTTGTACAAGGTGGAAAAAATAATTAGGCCCGGCCAAAGGCCGGCTATGTAGTACATCTATTCTATATACCGCCGTGTCGGAAAATACCATGGTGAAGAAAATCATTAAGCCATGCCAAAGGCCGGCTATGCAGAAAATCTACTCAGCAAAGAAAAAAATATAAACGATTAACGATCTTCTCAAAAGCTTTTAAATGATACCAATATTGAGAACATACTTTTTAAACATACAGCATGCCATTTTCCTTTTTTATTTTAGTGTATACATATATTCGATTTCCTCGGGGATGCATTTTTTAAGCCTTAATTGCTTCGAGACCATGTTAAATGCATATAGGTACCATACATAATTAAATTTTTCATTAATTCTTATAAGAAAGATGTGAGTAATACTCAGCAAATTATGTTTTTAAAAATTTAGTTATAGGTTAGCTAATCTGACCCTCGTTTTTGTAACTAATGTCAGTGTTTCTCGCATCGAAAAGTTAATTACCATTCTGTGAAAGACGGAATGAGTGAAACATTATTTTTTTAAATTTGTGTACTGTACTGTACTGTACTGTACTGAATTTTAAAATTTTTCAAACTCCTGTAAACTCAAGCATGGTAAAGATCTATTGATGATTTGGTTTATGCAGCATTTATGTACATTAGCGCTAACCCAATTAAATTAATTTTTGGAAAAGAATTTATATTTAAACTACGAAACGCATTTATAAAAAAAAATATCTTTTTGTTAAAATTTGAATCCCTTAATGGATGCATAGATTCTGCCTGCCCTCTCTATCCTTAAACCTTATGGCAACCCGTAAAAATTTTATTTTTTATGAAATTCCTCAGTTTATTCTCTGTGGTTTTGTTAACTCTTTATTCAGCTGCATATATTATGCTACGCTCTCTTGGTTGAGAGAAGAAAAATCTTCGTTGAGTTTAACGGATTTTATTTAAACCAACAAATAAATTGATTTTGTACAACAAAAACACAAATTAATCCATTTATGTATGTATGTATATATGTTTGTTGGTCTGGTAAATATTTTCAATGATTTTATAGAGAATAATAAAACTAAACATAAGGGCTTCAAGGTTATTTCAAAAGAAGGATAAAAAGGAAATTAGCATAATCTGTAGGTAGTTAGGTATAATGTAAGATATTGAAAATATTAATTAAAAACAAAAAAATGTAGGTACTTAAGTATGTATAATAAAATGTAACAATTATCTCTATGGGTGTCGCCTACCAACTACCTGACGTCCGGTGTCAATTCTGCATTCAGTTATTTTTATTATTTTATACATACATACATATGTAAGTACATACATAGGTATGTACACATGTGTGTATGTATTTTGGGGTTCAGTTAAAAATAGAAAATAAATAGCAATTTTACCTTCTAGCTTGAAGGATAATAGGCTTCAGAATGCATTAAGGAACACAAAAGCGCGCGTGGATACACATCGCAAAAAGATAACAACAACAACAACAACAGCAAGTGTTGTTTCGGCACCAAAAACAAATGCAACAACCGGAGAAGCACAAAAAACCACAGCGGCTGTTGGGCAACGTAAAGTATTAACACGCTCCAATTCCGTTCGTTTGGTCAGCAGCGGTACCTCTTCAGGTGTGGGTCTACAACGACATGGCTCTTCGCATCTGCTTGTTGGACAAAACAAAGTTAAGACTTTGACCACAAAAGTGATCGAGAATAAAGTGCAACAAGTGAAAAGTAAGAACAAATTTTTTTGATCAAGTTGATTTACATATTTATTTTCAATTGGACCTTTTAGTAAAATCTGATTCAGACGAACATATACTAGAGCGCGGAAATACATTACGGCGAGAAGATAGCAATTTGTCACGCAAATCTCTGACAAAAATTCAAGCAGCTATTACTCAAAAATCTGTTGCAGTCGTCAAAGCCAAACCTTCATTATTGAAAAGTCATTCCGTCAATTTGTTAAATAAAGTTGTTAGAAAAGAAATAATAAAGTCTGAGAAAAAGGATGATAATTTGAGAATTGTTAGTGTGCAATCTCACTCTTCCAAATTGTTGGAAAAAGTCAAAGATATTGATGAGGGAGATGATGATAATTTAATTTTGGTTTCGGAATATGTTAAGGAAATATACGAGTATCTTTTTAAACTGGAAGCTGAACAAATGATAAATAAGGATCATTTAGCAGGTCAGGCTGAAGTTTACCCTAAAATGCGTGCTGTTCTAGTCGATTGGATAAATGAGGTGCATACACAATTTCATTTGGCAGCGGAAACATTCCAATTGGCTGTGGCTATTATTGATCGTTATTTACAAAATGTTAAGGATACAAAACGCTCTCAATTGCAATTGGTGGGAGTAACTGCACTATTTATTGCTGCGAAATATGAGGAACTATATCCTCCAGCCATAGAGGATTTTATCTATATTACTGATGACACATATACCGGCAAACAGATACGGCAAATGGAGTTGCAAATATTCAAAGCTTTGGATTGCAATCTCTCCAGACCTTTGCCTATACACTTTTTGCGGCGTTTCTCCAAGGCTGCCGAAGCTGAAGATAGTCACCATGCAATGTCAAAATATTTTTTGGAACTGGCTATGATTGAGTACAACATGTCTCATTATAAACCATCAGAGGTGAGTTTCTTAAAAAATAATAATGGAACTCTAATTGACGTTATATAAACTTTTTGTAGGTTGCAGCTGCTTCTCTTTTCTTATCCTTAAATTTACTGAATGACAATCGTAATATTCCCAGCGGCTTAAGCAATAAACACTGGACTCCTACATTGGAATGGTTTTCAAAATATTCGGTGGAACATTTAAGACCAATTGCCAAAGAGATAGCCTGTATAGCCCGTAATGCTCCCAATGCTAAACTTAAGGCTGTGTATTCAAAATATCAGGCATCTAAATTCCAAAAAACTTCAATGCGTCCCGAATTAGACAGTCTTTTAATGGATTCAATAATCAACAGCAAATAATAGTAGATATAGAATAAAGCAAATTGAGCAGACAAATAGAGGAAGTAAACACACAATTTGCATTTTAAACAAGATAATGTTTTTCAAAATATTTTTTCCTTATCTAACAATTAGAACAAAATTCGTTTCTAAATAGTACCCTTTATAGTATAATTGCTTTTATTTATTTTTTTATTCAATTATGCTAAAAACAATTAATTTGAAACACTTGCTAGTTTGCGATTTACAAGATTATAAGATCTTATATGGGAGAAATTTTGGAAAAAACTATAATATTCTTGAAAAAGAAATAAATACTATTGTTTGATTGTACGTACATCACTGTTATAAAATGTGATGTTTGCAGCTTTCGTTTCAATAAAAAGTTCATGATTCTACCTTTTATTTTTATTTCTTAAATTCGAAACTAATGTTATGAAACCCCCCATAGCATTTTTAGCTTGATTGATTTACATATATGTATAGTAAAACTAGACTCAACACAATTTTGTTGTATAGTACTTTCAATATTAAATCATTAAGCAAATGTCGAAAATTTTTATCAATCATATATGCTGGGTACATTATTAATATGCGATAAATTAACGTATTCCCAATCGTATCTAATTTTATATCTGCAACCATTGAATTTTAATTAATTCAATCTAGTTACTTAAATATTATTAAAGTAATGTTTTAACAAAACCTTTATATACAATCGACTGACTGATTCTCGAAAATGTCCATCAATTCTATAGAAAAGCAAAAACTTTCGATTATTTTTTATTTATATATATTTTTTTAAAGTTATTTTTATTTTTCATATTATGTTTCATTATTATTTTTGTGTATCGTTTAATTGTATTCAAACTCCAGAAATTTCAGCACTGGTATCTTGCTGCCACGTTTAAATTAAAAAAGGTGTCTCGTATGCTTATAACAAGTATAAAAACCAATTGTTTTCTTTTTAACAAGATTAACATTTTGGTTTTTTTTTTGTGGTGTCCAATTGTTTGTTACCCGATGTCTCATACATACATATACTTATACATATATTTCTTAGCTCTTTTTTGTATCCCTTTTTTTTAATTTTGTGTTTAAATATTTTTAATTAGTTTATAAAATATGCAAAACAATATTGTAAACATCAATACATAATACTAAAATGTTACAAACAACCGAAAATATAGGTATGTAAATTATTATAAATAATAATATTTGTTGTTGTTGTTATTCGTAAGGAAAAAGCAATGCGTTTTAATTGGGAAAAAGTCATTAGGTATACTCGCTCTGAAATTGGCCTTGAGAAAATATACTTTTTGACAACTGAATGAAGTGTAAAGAAAATACGCGACAATTTGTCACCCGGTAATACAAAATAATTTTGGAAGAAGCCTGGAAACTGAATTTTTAAGATGTTAAAAAAAAAAAAAAAAAAAATTTATAAAATAATTTGATTTGTTATCTGAGGAAGATTAGAAAAAAAACCGCAGAAAACATTTATAGTCGGACATCTTTTAAAAGTGGCGTGTAGATAAGAAAGAATGAACGAAAATATAAATTGGAATAAAAAAAAAATACACACACACCGATAATGTTTTGCATATTTCAATAATAGCAGCACAGAAACTCAAACAAGAATTTCTTTTTCAGCTATTTTTCATTACTATTTACGATTTCATTCGAATATGCATGCATATGTATGTATGTTTGTAGGAATGTAAGAGCTTTGGTATGTAAAATTATAGGCGCAAAACAGCCAGCTATAACAACATATACACACATAGGTGCATGTACATTAAAGGGCTGCATGAAACTTAATAATGATGATCATGAAACTTTCATCATTATCTTTTATTCATTCGTTTATATTCAATACAGATGAATAACTATGAACAGAGAACAATCAACACACGATAGCTAAGAGACGAGTGTAATGAAGTTTGTGTGTTCACTTATACAAGAGCGAACGAACATTTATAAATGTGAAACCGAACATGTCTTGAAAAAATATCAATAATGTTCATGCAAAAACAATATGCTTTCAAAGATCAGTCTTGACAGTTGTAGGAAAAAGGAAAATCATTTAAGAAATACCTTAAAAATACACAATGACTAAATCGCAAAAAAAGAAGGCAAAAAACTCTAAAAAATTTACAGTTTAATCATTAATGATTTATTTTATTTATTAACGTTTATTAAGTGCCTGCTCGCCGATATCGAAGAAGTTCTTTCTTTCGAGTAATTACATTTGAAACAAAAACAAATTCAAAAATTTTGTTTTTGTTTCAAATGTAACTGTTCGAAAGAAAGAACTTCTTCGATATCGGCGAACAGGCAGTAAAGGTTTATGTTATTTAGAAATGCAAATAACAAACTAAAATACATATTGAATTTGATTTACTAGTGCTCGTAATATGAATAGTATATACATACATACGTACATGCGTGTAAAAGCTAAAACTTGAAATTACATATGGGCAGCGCATGCAAAAGATTACATGATTTTACCAAATTGGCAACATTGCTATTGCGTATTAATAAGAAACTGTGAGATGAGAGCGAGAACTTCGAATAAAAATCATTTCAATGAACAATCTCTTTGTGTTAACGAAGTGAAACAAAATGTTCTCACTCATACTATGAACAAAGTATCAGTTTGTTTGGTGTACTGATTTTTATTCGAAATACGAGTTTTAGTCAATGTACATATGAATATGTTCATTGATGACCACATTCATGCAGCCCTTTAATGTACATACATATGTATGTAATACAAAACGGAGGCAACATAAAAAAGTAACCCCATTGATCAAATATTGGGACCGATTGTTTAAGGCGCTCTCATATGTATATCTGTAACAAAACGAAAGTCGGTATGTTGTTTTAATTTATTTCAAAAATCACTATAAATGACAACGCCCTTCAAACATCAGGTTTATTGATGTAATTATTATCAGCAGGATGAGACACTTTGAGTTTATTCCCTGCCGGAAATATCGATACTGAATTGTACAATGCTGTGTGCTATAGACATTTAGCAGATGCGTGTCATTAAGAATGTTGAGTAGTGATTACTTAAGTGGTGATATACGAACCAGAAACATGCATCTAGCAAAAGCAACTGAAGTAATCGCCTGTGTTCTACATTCGTAAAATGAAAAGAAAGTCAATTAAAAATGAAGAGAGGTGTCTTAGGACACCCGGTTATAGCTTTGCTCATTTTTTTTTATAAGGAACGAAGGCGAATAAGAAGAAGTAAGTATGTATGTACATACATATGTATGTACACATAATATTTTCGGTTTTTTGTTAAAGTTGAAATCAAAATAAAAAAAAGCAATTTCGTTTCTTGCAAGGCGAATATGATGTAAATTTGCCAAATTGTGGTGGTTTTTTACTTGCATACACACATACATATGTATGTACATATACATTAAGGTGACCAACTATACTCATTTACTGAGTTTTGTACTCTTTTTTCGCAAACCGTACTCTTTTCAAATACTGTACTCTGAAAGTACTCATTTGTATAATTTTATACTCATTTGTTTTTCTAAAACATTTTTTCATTTTTACCCGTTTTTACCTTATTTCCATGGGCTCACAGTGGCATGATGTACTAAACAAGGTGGCAGCAGGAGAAAACAAGAACTTGGCAGCACGAGAAAAAGTAATGGCTAGCTAACTTAAGCTGTCAAAAATATAGCCAGAAAAACAGCTCTTTGACATTTGAAGCGACCTAATAAGTAGAGCCAAAAATAGTAAGCTTTCGTAGCGCTGCCATCTTGTTTATTACATCATGCACATTACTTTTGATGTTTTCAGAGTTGGCATCACTGCTACGGCATGCCTGACAGCCTTGACGTATGCGTAGTATGTACGGAAAAGTTTTATGGGAATTCCCTTTCTGTTTAATTAATTTGAAGTTAGAGAAAACCATGGTCTAATAATCAGGTCTGCGCAAGAAGGAATATGGTTTTTGTAGGGTTGTGTTTTGACCGTTAAATAATCTGCAAAAAATGGTAAACTGCGCAATCTTGTCAAAAGTTGCTTACATTTTTGGCCGGCATCTTGAATATTTTTGTTTACGTTATGCTTTTTGTTTTTGCATAACCAATAAATACATACATATGTACAAACCACATTTTATTTTAGGGAATGATTATTGGAGCAGTGAGAAGTCGCAACTTTCTGTAAAAACATTATCTGCCGTCTTAACAGTCAAATTTAATATGCAAAATGAAAGTTGTTCGGATGTGGCTACATTATTAGACGAACATCCTCATTTAACAAAAAAAATCCACTCCGAAGAATAATATGTTTTTAAAAGAAAATAAAGTTTTTATCGTTTTTTCATCTATGAAATACTTGCAAAGTGTACTCTTTTTGAATAAAAAATAGTTGGTCACCTTATATACATACATATATATACATACTTGATAAATTCTGATATATTGCAGATATTATAGTGATAAAATACAAACGATCACTGAAAACAAACATACATACATATATATTCATATGAGTATATTTATTGTTTTGTTTTTGTTATTGCGGTTGAATGTGAGTAACACACTATATATGTACATACATATTTTCTCGTCTTGATTTTAAAAAACAACAACAAAGTCGCTTTTAAAGGATGAGTTAATCAAAACAAAAAAAGAAAAACATAACGGGAATAGTGTCGATTATTTATCTTACGAAAAATAAAATTCAACCCCTACCGCGCCATAAATAGCAAAGCTATAAAAGTAAAATTTCATTTTCGGCGTGTTTCAAGTGAAATTTATGTGTTCTAAAAATTATTTTCACCACAAAAAAATAAATTTAAATCGAAGGCAAATAGTCGCGTGAAATAAAATACTTTTTGGTAAAAAATGTAATAGAAATAATTTTTTCAAGCTTTATATTCTCAAAGTTTTGCCAATTGTTAATCATAATTTTTTTTTAGATTTTTCGAAATTTTTAATTATTATCGCGTTCTATATATCGATGGCTTAACATAGAAAGGTCGTATCTTAACTTTTAGGTGCTTTACAAGAGAAGGAAAAAACTTGTTAAAATACGAAAAAATAATAAATTTTTATTGAAACAAGCCAACAAATTCAATTCTGTTTTAATTTTTTTTAACTATTGCATAGATTTTATCGCGGGCTTTCAGCGCGACGACCGAATCAAGAAATTCCGTAACGAAAAAAAAACCTAAAACTAAGCTTGTTTCTTAAGTCTTTTGTTTTTCATACAAGCTAATTTCTGTTATTAAGTATTTTTTGTGCAATACATAGCTGAATTTTTCTGCAGCATGCTTTAAGGCTTTTTCAGCAGTTAAAACAAAACTGTACCGAAAAAAAAATCCACCTACAAGATTTTCTGATATTCTGAGAGCGTGATGTTTTACAAAAAAAGGTAAATTCACGCAAATTGCAATTATAAAAAGTAAATATAAATTATAAAAAACTCGTGGGTGCAGAATGCCATATGGGATGTAGAAAAAACAAATTGACTAGGAAAATTAACCAAAATTACTAGAAAATAAATAAAAATAATTATAATTACATAAGTTGATAAAAAATGCCATACAATAGCTTTACCGCGGCAGTCGCCGAGTGCCACACGTATTTTTTTTTAATGATTTAGGGCTTCTTTTTAATTACTGTAAATCTGTTATATGTCAACATAGGAAACTGATTTTTAAGGGAGGTGTATTTGAGTATTGTCTACCAGAACACGTAAAAATCGATTAAAAAAAAAAGAGAGATACGACCTTTCTGTATTAAGCCTTCGATATATGTATATATGTACGTGTCTGTAATGAGTTTCACATCCATGTGAAGGTGAATCTTTTCCGAATATTGTGGTGTCCTGACATTAACTTCCGGACAATTTTTTCGTTTTACTTACGACTGCACTAAGCTGTGGGAAAGCAAATAGAATCTCATTTATTACACAATAAATCTAATTTAATTTGAAAAAAATCTTTTTTTGAACTTAAGTTTGATATCTTATCTACCTAATTCGGAAATAAAAACCTATATATGTATGTATGTTTGATAATCACACATGGAAAAGGAGATTTTAAAAAATTCCCATATTAGCCACCAATCAAGAAAAAATATTCGGACAACAAATATTCTATTTTGTGATTCGGAAATTTTCATTCTAATTCAGATCGTTCGGAACTCATGACAGACACGATAATCTTTTACATTTACCCAAGATTTCGTGATTTCTACATTTGTTTTATATTCGCTAAAGTTTTTGGCGATTTTTAATCATAATTATATTTTTTTCGCAATGTGCGTAATTTTTGCAAAGTTTTTGGCATTCTTACATTTTATCTTTAGGGACTTTTAATCAAACATAAATTAAAATTTTAGCAAGTTTTTGCACTTTCATAAATTTTGCGATTTTATTCCGAAAGCTATCATTTTGAGCCATTTTGAAGCAATGTTTTGAAGGTGACTTATAGGAAAGGAGCCCAACTTCGAAAATTTGGCCAATTGGGAAATAAATTTGAATGTGTAATATTCATTCATAATTACATTTTTATGCGTGCATGTATGCTGGTATTTAAATATAAAATATGTATGGGGTTGTTGTGTTGCCGTTTAGAATTATTAGCTGGCTTGTCTGTCAGTTGAACAACAATGAAAACAAACCATGTATGTTGAAGAACAAATAAAAATAATGACGGTCATAAAACCGTCAAACTCGGTTTTCGAACAGGCGTACAGAAAATATAAACAGCTGACCACGATGAACTCCAAACACAAGATAAAAACAAAACAGTTTTATTTGTTCTTTTTTGTGTTTACCAATTGAATACAGACAGAAAAGAAAACTAAGGCAATAAACCGAAAAGCACCATACAAACTCCTACACCCACAAATACTATCATACATATTTATGTGCATGTTTAATTAGAGTTGCGTCTTTGCTACAACAGAAGATGGTAGCATTGAACCTAACAGATCCTTTTTCTAATCGGTACTCAATTCCTAAATAAATTTGTATTCTAAAATCTTAATAATAAAATAAAAATGTTATTTAATTTGAAAATATGTATTTTTCAAATCTAAAATTAACACCTACTATTAATTTACTATTTTTCTTGTAATAAAAGCAACGTGTTTTTTAGGATATTTTTTTATTAACTTTAAGAATATTTATTTATTATGTTTAATTTAAACATCCACATACTCCATGATAATTTATGTTCTTAAGTAAACAAAAGAAGCAAATTTTTTTTTTTTAAAAACAATCGTTTCAAACGATTTCATTCATTATACGCGTAAAAAACGGAACAACTTTCAAGGGAATCCTTTTTTGTCGCGCTCTCTTAATTTGGAAAAAAGAATTCAAATGAATGTTGTCCATTTTTAGTTATCGTCGAAGTACTACATAAATCTATGATGTAATTTTGGGTTTTATGAGATATAATCACTACAAAATGGTTCTGTACTAAAGTTGATAAAATATTAAAAATAAAGAAAAGCATGATCATGGCATTTCATTTTTTAGATTTTTTTTTCTTTTTCGATTTTTGTTAATTATTAACGTTTTATTATAATTGTAGTTTTCTTTTTTCAACTAAACTTGAGGTTTTTTTTACTTTATAGTTGTTTTTAGTATTTCCTTTTTTTTTTTTTTTTTTTTGTTAATCCCGAATTTTTCTCGCATTACGAAATTTTATAATTGTAATTATAACAATTACGTGAACGGATAACGGGACTGATTGATTGCTGTTAGTTATAACTGCTGTTGATTATTAAATGATGATGGTTTTTTAATGTTAGATTTCTTATGCTTGGAAGGTAGACAAGAATTTGGTGACAATTTCCTTCAATTTAGCATCATCACCTTCAGATATTTTTCCCTGTTGGGCGATTTGGCCCAATAGAGCTTGTTCAGTGGTCTTGATGTGTTGCAAAAATTCCTTTTCGAACTTAGTGATCTTGGAAGGATCCATTTTATCTAAATGTCCACGGACACCGCAGTAGATGACGGCAACCTAGAAATTTTATATCAGAAATAAGAGGTGTGCGAACTTAAAACAAAAAAACATACTTGATCTTCAATAGCCATGGGGACGTATTGACCTTGTTTCAACAATTCAGTCAAACGAACACCACGGTTCAACAATTGTTGAGTGGCAGCATCCAAATCGGAACCGAATTGAGCGAATGCAGCAACTTCACGATATTGCGCCAACTCCAGTTTCATGGAACCAGCGACCTGTTTCATGGCCTTAGTTTGGGCAGCGGATCCTACACGGGATACAGACAAACCGACGTTAATAGCGGGACGGATACCTTTGTAGAACAATTCAGTTTCCAAGAAGATTTGGCCGTCAGTGATGGAAATTACATTGGTTGGAATATAGGCAGATACATCACCGGCTTGTGTTTCAATGACGGGTAAGGCAGTCAATGAACCGCCACCCATAGCTGGAGACATCTTGGCAGCACGCTCCAACAAACGGGAATGCAAATAGAATACATCACCGGGATAGGCTTCACGACCAGGGGGACGACGCAACAGCAATGACATTTGACGGTAGGCAACGGCTTGTTTAGACAAATCATCATAGATGATCAAAGCGTGTTTGCCCTTGTCACGGAAGTATTCACCCATAGCGCAACCGGAATAGGGAGCCAAGTATTGCAATGGAGCGGCATCAGAAGCGGTAGCGGCCACAATGATTGAGTAGTCCATGGCGCCGGAATCAGTCAAACGTTTGACAATCTGGGCAACGGTGGAACGCTTCTGACCGATAGCAACGTATATACAGTACAATTTCTTTGATTCATCTTGGCCATCATTGAAACGCTTTTGGTTAATAATTGTATCGATGGCTAAGGCAGTTTTACTGCAAACAAAAAAAAGCTTTATTATCGATTATATCGAATGTGTTTAACTATAAAAATTCTCGACTTTGTTGTTTTTGATTAAAACCATTATAAATGTATGTATGTTCGATTAATTTTAAGATTAAAAATAAAATACTTGTTTCTTACCCAGTTTGACGATCACCAATGATCAACTCACGTTGACCACGACCAATGGGTACTAATGAATCTACAGCTTTAATACCAGTTTGCATAGGTTCGCGTACAGATACACGAGGAATGATACCAGGAGCCTTGGTGCCGACACGGAAACGATCCTTGGTGTTGATGGCACCCTTACCATCAATAGCGGTACCCAAAGCATCAACGACACGACCCAATAATTCATCACCGACAGGAACATCGACAATAGCACCGGTACGCTTGACAATATCACCTTGCTTGATAAGCTTATCGTTACCGAAGACGACAACACCAACGTTATCGGGTTCCAAATTCAAGGCCATACCCTTCAAACCTGAAGAGAATTCTACCATCTCATCGGCTTGTATGTTGTTCAAACCATAAACACGAGCGATACCATCACCAATGCTCAACACACGGCCAGTCTCTTCCAAATCAGCCTTGGGTGCAACACCCATAATACGTTCTTCCAAAACGGAAGAGATTTCAGCACTACGTTGTGTGCTGGAGACATGAAGTTTACGTGCAGCTAGAGTGGCAGCTGGGTAGGCAGCTTTGCAAACGACCTGTTAAGAGGAGGTAATAACAAATAATTTAGTTGAAAAAAAAACTAATAATTTGTTCATGACTGAGGCAGCAAACACTATTCCTTAAGGACAACTCAAAACAAAAATTATATTCAAGTAAGTAAGAATTTGTGTTTTCTAAAGTCGATTTATTTGTCATGGGTTGCCAAATTTAATATGTACCAACTAATGAGTTTAATTATTTTTATAAATAAATTTATAGTACAAACATTTGGAATAGTTAATGCTTCATGCTTCAATCTACTATAGCAATGCATACACAATTGATATAAATCTCTTAGGAATCATATCAATGAATAATTGGTTGGTAGGCAAGATAGAGAAATAATTATATCAAATTTTGGAAAATCAAGTTTGATACACGAGTGCAACTTGCCTTTTTTAAACAGTGTGCAAAAAACTGATTATTGTGTAGAAAGGAAAATTGCATTGATAGAAGTGGGTGTGTCATAGTTTAGTTTACGATACTACATAACTTTTTCCCAGTGAAAATGTGCACACATATATCATATACCAGTACATAAATCATTACTTTCAAACAATTTTTACCCTTAATAAAACGAAGCATATTTATGTTGATATTCTAAACTAATTTCTCGCATTGATTTTCAGTACCTACATATGTGTATTTTCCATATTATTTTCAGAAATTAATCTAAATTATTGTCCTATTAAGAAAAACGTTGTCAGTGAAATATGACTTTTAATTGAGTGATTTCTGTATTCGAGTAGCTATTTTTTTTTTACCTAATTCACTTCTTTGTAGAAGATAAAATTTGCTTGCCTTTCAGTTTGGCCTTAGTGCCTTAGAGAAGGTGTTAATGGAACAATTTGAAGTTTTCTACATATTTCTCCTAACGATTAGGTACAACAATAATTAATATTTCAATGTAAGAACAAAAAATTGTTCTATTGAACTCCTTATTAACTTATGTAAGAATTTTCTGTTTGCTCTGAATGCAAACTAAAAGTCTGACAGCTACATATGTATATAACCAACAAATCTGGCAGCCCATGACCACTGTTTTTAGAAAAACATAGTATCATCTCATTCTAACACATGTTTAGTTACAAGACTAATAAATAAATTAATTAAAAATTGTTTTAATTTTTTTAAATAAATTAATATGATTTGTCATAATTTTATCACAAATATAATTGAAAGAAATAAGATATTTTAATTCAATTCTCCACTTTGATTATAAAGCAACATAACCTCAAAAATCAAATCGATACATGAAAATTATACGACACAGCTGAGCAATTCAAGATGACATAGAGAAACCGACTGAAATCAAGTGTCACAAAACAAAATTGTATTAATGCTGCAAAACATTATGTAACTGGAAAAATTAATATTTGTTTATTAATGTTTATTCTTTCTATAGATATACATATGTATTTTTTGCGTTACTATTATGTAATTCTTGTTATTAGCGGCACTTTTCGACTTGGCCTTCTCTTTTTACACATTTTGCCGCAGCGACCTAACCAAAGGTTGCGTAACAATTTCTTTTTTACTTTCATCTTACAAAACATTATTCAACAATAATCTGCTAAAAAAAAATTTATATATAACTAAACACTTTCATGCTTCCGTCTTCTAAGGAAGAAATTCAATTAACAATTCTATTCACTAAAACACTTGTATTCATTTTATTGCACATTTCTCTTGGCAATATTTAAGGCAATTTTTTGTATAAAATAATACCTGCTGGGCAGCTTTTGGCAAATTACGGGCCACGGAAGAGGCCAAACGAGCAGAAATCATCGACATTTTACTTTATATTTATTTTTTTGCTAGTGACGGAAAATTTGATTTTACTTCAAGTGCACCCAACTCCTCTCTAGACTTTTAATTTAAAGATGGTTGACAAAAAAACATTCACGTTCGCTCAACTCGACAAGAATGGTGCCGTTTCGTTAAATATACCACGAACGTTAAATTTAGCAATTCAGCGACGTCGTTAAAATATTTTAGCGCTGCCAGACCAAAGGTTAACATATAAAATAATTTTAATGGCTTTTTCAAGTAAAAAATTATTTGTCTCCGGAGAGTAAAACTGAAAAAGTAGATTTCACACAAAATTTTATATATTGTCTGGTGGAGCCTTAGCTGAACGTTTTGAAATCACAAATTATGCTCACTGAACACCTTTTATTTGTGCTTTGAAATCACATTGATGAAATGTGATTTTCAAAACATGCTTATCAGCTAGAAAGCTAAGTAATTGTGATAGAACACAAGCTATCCATTATTATTTATGTGTGGTAGTTTCTGCATAATTTGTTTCTTTTTATGCAGAAAAACTATAAAGAAATTAAAATTATTATTAATGTTTTAACTGTTTTTTATTTATATGCAAATTACTTGTGTAATGTTTTTATAAATAATATAATGCCGTGAATATATACTACACAAATACTTAATTTTTGTGTTTAAACATGAGTAGGCTTAATGCACCTTTAACATAAGTTTGAACTCATGGATTATCTCTGACGTCATTCTGCCGACGTTATATCTTGTGTTATGATGTCTTTCCTGAAGAGGGGGTGGAAAAGCTATTGACGATGTCAAAGCAATTCTTATAAAGAATCTGACGCCCGATGGGAAAAGACTTATGGCGTTTTCTTTTCTGAAAAAAGTGTTGCATTTAAGCTACATTCTTTAATTTTCGTGATCCATTCTAAAAAATATGTAACATATATAAAAGCGATTTCGTTCCTTTCTAATTATGTTGCACCAATAAATGGCAAAATATGCAACATATTTTGCCCTCTACTATCAATTCGGGGTGATATACTACCCATTTTTACAACTTTGTTTAGTATATTTTTATACAAGTAAGAACTTGTATTTTTGTCATTGTACTTACTTAAGCGAAAAAACTTATAATTAAAACGATAATTAATTAATTAATGTTAAGTAATGTTAAGCCTCAAATATTTTGTAGCATTGTGGCAATAAAAAATGTACCACTTTTTAAAGGTAGGTGCAAACTGTAAAAAGTGTTACACATTGAAAGGTCAACATTTTTGTTCAGAAAAGAAAACACCATAAAATTGCTGATAGGGCAGCTCTAATTTTATTTAAATTGCAACACTGATACATTCAGCAATTAAGTCTCGTTAAATTATTACACTGTTGGTAAAACATGGAAATATAGGAGTTCACTAAATGCAACTGTGCATTACTGTGTAATTTAACTGTCTATTGGTAGTTTTCTTTTAAATTTTTCTTGTTTAGTTCTTAGTTTTGTGTTGAAATAAAAAAGTGCTATAAATTTTACTCAGTTTTGCTTTTGTGAATATATTGTGAAAATATACATATATATTATATATGTATTTATGAAATCTACATAGTTTTACAAATAATTAGAAAAAGCCTAGTGCCCCCAAATTAGATATTGTAAAAATACTCATGTTTGTGTGAGAATTTGTAACGACTTCCTGCCATACCACGGCAAATATGGCTGATATTCAGGTATAATAAATATCCCTTCAAATAAATCTAATAAAAATCTTAATATTTTGTTTTCTAATTAAATTAGAAAGTAATTCTTTAAATACTTATGTGAAGTTTAGTTTTAACCATTAATTTTTGCCTAAAGACATGATTCATATAATCACGATATCGTATGATTAATTGTTTCTAAATGGAATCGTATCGAATAGTGAATATTTTAATGTTTGCAAGAGCCAATACTGCATACTCAAAGATGCATGACCCAACATCCTGGTACATCTACAGTTATAGATAATATAGGTATTTATTAGTCAGCAGCTCTTGATTTTCTTGTCTTGATGTTCGATGGAGTGATCATATTTCCCAAGTTTCACAAAAGACATTAAAGTGAATTGCGTTCTTATGGGTTCATTTCATTTGATCTCCATAATGTTTGAGCCACGCATATCCGACTAGCAATGGATTACAACTCACAATATTTGGCAGTGCTCCAACTCAATACGCCTATAAATCGTAATATCCATTACATAGAGAATATATTTTTTTTTTGCTGAGCAGCTCGTATTTGGTATACATACAGCTATTATAGAGATCTCTCTAAAGCAGCCTTTGTCATAAAGAGAACATGTAGGAAATATCAATGTATTGGTGTTTTTACACTTCTAGAAATTGATTGTTACATTTATTTTTTTTACTGTAGCCTAACACCATATTAAAAGTTTGTATGCATACACACTGGATTGGTTTAGCGTGTTTATGGACGAAAGAATGATCGAATAAATGAATTTACATAATTAAAAAAAATTTCCAATTAAAAATATATATACAAGAAAGCTTCTTCCCACTAAACATTCTGAAAAATTAAAATATTCACAGTGTACTATGAATAAAAAATAAAGAGACTAAAAAAAATAAATATTTTTTTGCCCTCTTTTGCATGTGTTTTATTGTTGCAAATTCTAAAATAAAGCGACAAAGAACCTCATTCATTGACTGCTATCACACAAATGAGTATGTTTCGTATTTTAGTTTGTCTCTTATGTTTGGTTCGTGTTGTGTATGTGAATATGACGATTGGTGCTCGGCCCCTAGGGGCTAGTTTGACGATCAATGCTCTAAAGTAATATTTCTAGTATTATTCGTTTTAGCTCTTATACCTTTTTTCATTCGGTGCAGGGACCATACATATATATCCTTTTCCTGCAAATTAAATTTTACCTGTTTACACCAGGTCGTAGCAACCAAACATCAAAGTTGTAATAATTACAATTTTCATTGTAGGTTGTGCTTTAATAACACAATAATTTTAATGTTAAAATTTGTGAAAGCTTCTCTACAGGAACATCGATTAACAATACAAGAAAATAAAACAATAGATTTTTTGGGGGCAAATAATTTTTTCATAATACGTAGATATGTATGCATGTGTTAAATTTAATGTAATATTAGGTCTGTTCCAGGTGCATAACGAAACAGTCCGAACTTACACAAAGTTACCCAAAATCGTCCAAGATAACAATGTTTGTTGAATTTTGAGAGCGAATGAGAGAGTAATTTTTTTCATTTCATGTACAAAGTTGTACGGACTTTTTTTGGTTAAGTTCGGACAAGACTTTGATAACACTGGTCAACAAAAGGAACAAAGGCGTATTTTCTAAATACGTCAACAGGTTTTTCCTAACAGCTTTTGTTTTTTAGTCATATCTTACTACCCACTTTTACTATTTTTACTTATGTTTTCGTTTTTTTTATTGAACACTAAAGTATGGGCCTGTTCGGGAATGCATCACTGGTCTCCTGGAACCTTTCGGAACATAGAAACTTGATTATTTTCAGTTTTTGCAGCACTTTTAATTCAGCTTTTAAACTTTAAAATGTTTATTAAAATTTTATATATGTTGTTCGCTAAATTTGTTTGTTTACTTTATTGAATCATATGTTTTTGTTTTCTACTGGATTTTACTGGAAAAAAGGTCAGTGCTGCCAGAATTTTCGATGAGCTATCACATATTTGTCAAGAAAATTACATGCTCTTCAAAAAAAAATTCAATTGGGGTGTTCACACTGTTATCATATCAGTCATATTGTCATAATGTCATATTATTTTACAATAGTTTAAAAAAATTTTTGTGCTTCAAGCAAAAAAGTCATATAATAATAAGACATTTTGAGGTATGTTTATGGTTGGTCATAAAATAACAGTAGAAATCTTAGTCGAGCAGCTGCAACTTCTTATTCAAGCCGGCGATAATATTTACAAGCCGCCGCTACTTTTAAATAACACAAGAATGAAAACAAGGCAAATTCATTACCAGGTATATGCATTACCTACACCATAGAATACATAGAAGTGACTCGAGACGGAAGATTTTGCATACTAGTTTGTATGCACTCATACAGTCTCAAGTTTTCGTTTTTTTCTTTGTGCTTTATTTCTATCCAAATTAAAATTATAAATCGCAAAACTAATTAAATATCCATATATTTCTCTAATTCACATTAAAAATATTATTAATTAATTAATTTAAGTTGGTTTTCACTGATCGTTTGTATTTTATCACTATAATATCTGCAAAATATCAAATTTATCAAGTATGTATGTATGCATGTGTGTATGTAAGTTAAAAACCACCACCATTTGGCAAATTTCCAGCATATATGTACGTATGTATATTTTGCTTTTCGTTTTGTTTATCTTCATAACAAACACACTAATGTTGTCTCTTTTTCACGGTGTCTCGTTATGACAAATAAAATATGATCCAAGTCCAATTTATTTTGTTTTCTTCATATCTGGTTACCTGTGACCTACACAGTCAAATTTGTTACATATTTCCGCGCGCGCCATTTTTAATGTTCTTTTCGTGCAAAAGGCAAATTCATTACGACTACAATAATTCAACAACAAAGCAAACAAAAGGCATTTTGTTTGTGTAAACGGCGAATTCATTACCTACGCTGTCAAAATTCTCCATGCATAAAAAATTACATTAAAATGGCGCGGGAAAATATGTAACAAATTTGAGAGTGTAGGTAATGTATAAATTTGCGTGAATTCGCCACTGCCTCCACCTTATAATTAATTCGCCTTGAATGAAAATATGTGTTTGTGTAACTGATCTGCCTGGCAGCTTGTGAACTTTTTTCCACTTGCCGACGTCCAAAAAAATAGTTCAGCTCATGTTACCGGCAACAGCTGCTTTTCATTATATTTATTTCAGCAAGTTCGTATAGATAAAAAAAAATTTTTAATTTTAATTGATAATGGACATTTTAGAAAAGTTACAGGAAATTTATTGTTTTCTTTATTAACAATAAAAAACATTTACATTTAAGATAAAATGCAAACGTATGTGCAATAATCCAACTAAAAATGGAGTGTTGTTAAATGTTTATCAGCAGGCACACTTATTTATGACGGGGTGTTCACACTTGTCATATTTTGGTGTGCTATTATTTTATGACATATGACTTATGACTACAGTGTGAATACCCCAAATATATTTAAAAAAGTACGCCCACGAAGTACACTAATATGCATAGCAAATTTGCAAAATGCATATTTACACAATCACTATCGTGATTACCCTTAATCAAGGCAAATTCATAACAGGTAGTGTTAATACTACAACAAGTACAACATTTCAACAACATTTGACATATGAGCCCCTATTCTTGCATGTACAAGTTTTGACATGCGAGCCTCCATAATGCAAGAAAAAAGTAGATCAGCTGTGTTTTCAGCTTCACCTGTTATGAATTCGCCTTGCCATTAATGTTTAAAATTTTTGAAAATAATTCCGAACTTTGAAATTTAGTTTGAATTTTGAAAATTGAGTTTAAAATTTCGAAACTTAAATGACTTTGCGAAATTCAGTTCTAATTTCCGAAGATTACTTAAAAATTTTGTATGCAAAAATATGGTGAAATATGTATGTATGTATATAATTTTACTTACTTTTATACTAATATACATATGTACATAAGTACATGTACGTATTGTCATATACGAGTATGTATAATTTACTGTTCATTTAATATTTTTAAAAGGATTTTTTTTAAAGAAAAAAAATTCTATAATCTTTTTGTTTTGTACAAATGAAAAAAAAATATATCGGCTTTGTAAAATCTGCTGTAAATATAGCTGACTTCAAAAACTTATCAATACAAAGTTTGTGTTGCGGTATTTAGATCGTATAGTTTACATATGAAAAGTACTAAATTTTCATAATTTTTACACCCTAGAAAGTACACTGTTAAAAGTAAAAACATTTTTTTTTTTCTAATTGAAAATAGAAAAAGTATCAGATTACCTTATTTTACCATCCGGGAAGCTACACTTAATGTTAATCTAATAAAAAAAATACTAAAAAATTAACAAAAGAACTAAAGTTACCATTTTGTCCCGGGTTTAACCCTTAAAAAGTACCATTTATTTTAATCTGCTTCACATGCTCTCCGTATACGAAATTTCAACAAAATCCATTAATCGGTTTTAATATAAAAATTTGTGCGAAATCTTGTTCGTTAGTTAATATTGTCTATGGGCATTCCAGAGAGTAGTGTAGTTATTATATTCTTTATTAAATGTAAATCTAGTTGCCCTCTTAACTAAAGCACCAAAAAGTATGTAAATAAATTATAAATTATTCATGGAAAAAAAAATTTAATTCCTTGCTAGCGTGACGTTACAAAAAGTAGAATTTTCTGCGGAAATGCCAATATTTACACTCATTTACACTCAAGGAATTTTCATTTAAATTTTTTATATACAAAGATATCAACTTATTGTTTTTTATCAACCTTAAGTTTCATCTCAAAATTACTGCATCCTAAAAGTATGCTAGGTCTTTTTAATTTGCTAATATTTTTTTTATAACGAAACTATGACACAATGATATTTATAACATAATTAATTGTTAAGCATTACCAAATGTCAGTTATAAACGAATGAAATGACATTTACCAAACATCCTTTCACCAACACAATTACAAGCATACATATGTATGTATGTGTGACGACTCTACTAAACAAAATAAATGTCAAGAAACTCAATAGAAATATTGAAAATGGAAAAACTATATTGGAAATATAAAAGAACATACGTAAATGAGCAAATATGAGATAAATGAATCTTTCTCTCTAAAATCTCATTTGCACGCACAAACAAGTCAGCTCTCTTTCTGCAAAAAAAAAAAAAAATAATTAATGACTGTTGAATATTGGAAGAGGATAAAAGATGCGAAACACAAGGATAAAATAATTGTGGGGGAAGTGTGGGGTTTACGGTATTTGTAAAAAGGAATGATTAAAAACGAGCTGGAGACTTTTTGCTGTGTATGCGTGCAATGAGTGTTGCCATAAGCTGGTGAAAAACAAGTTCAATACGAAGTTAAAAATTTAAAAATAAACTTTAAAGAAAACAAACAATTTTAATCTTAAAATTATATACATACGTACATACACTTTGAACAAAAATACTATTTCAATTTATAGTATTCGTAATTTAAAATTTGGTTATGAAATCTCCGAAAGCAGCGTTACGTAACATAAAATATTTCTCGTAGTGTTAAAATGTAATTTTGAAAGTAAAATTTAGGGATTAAAAGATTTTTAAAGCCAATTCAATATATGTACATATTTTAAAACGCCGATCTTATCTTAATTTTGTTGTACACTGTTATTGTAAATTGTTATATAAAAAAAAATAATCAAATAAAAATTAATCGAATACAAATTAATCGAATAAAACTTAATCGAATATATACAATGACCTAGTTATGTATGTAAAATTTTAATTTTATTCTAAATTATCATTTCATTAAAAGAGCTTAAATGTAAATTTTTAAAATAAAAATTTTGTGTATAAAAGTTTTGTATATAAAAATTATTCGATTAAAAATTTATTTTAATAGAAATGATTCGAATAAGTATAAGTCGAACATAATATATCTTTCGAAAAAAATTACACAAATATAAACTATTTGCAATAAAATTATTCGATTAAACTTTCTCGAATAATAATTATTCGAATAAAAAAAAAATCTTTGATAGTATGAAACTATCAGTTGCTTCCCTAATATTTAAATTTTGTTAATAAACAAATAACCACTGGCCAAGTTAGTAGTGAATTTCATACGAACACTGAAACTGGAAGGATATGTGGTAAATTTATTTTCCTAAATATTCTCGAAAGACTAACGCTGGCAACACCGGTGTGAAGAGATGCTTAACTGCTGTACAAATTGAGAGTGAGAATCAGATACTTACGACCAAAGACTCCGGTAATAAAATAGGAAAGAAATTTTACAGATGCCTGACAACAATCAGTCGCTGATAGCAGCCTCAGTAGTCGGGTCAAAAATAAAAGTACAGAGACGGGAAAACGGTCGTTATCGGTGATGATTTTTTTTTCAATCTATTAAATAAAATTACCATATTTTCTACAGCAAAAAATTTGTAATATTTTTAAAGTCTTAAAAATATCTCTCTGAAAATTAATATATTATTAAAAATATTTGTTTATAAGTATAAGAGAATATACATATATAAAATGCTTTTATAAGCCTGGAAATATGCTATCATTTATGCTGTGTGTGTTGAAAAATAGTGTCAGTTTTTGTTGCAAGTTTTCGAATGTTTAAGGTTATTGTTATGTATAGCAAAGTGGCGGCTGCTAAGTCTGTGACGTAAAAAGTATATAAAATAGAAAAGAAAAAAGAAAAAATAAAAGAAAAATTAAAAAACAATCTGCGAACACCATAAAGTGTTTAATAATAAGATAAAATTAAAAGTGATCATATGGACTTTGGCCAATAAATCATTTAAAAGATATAATTAAATATATTTTTAAATATGTACTGTAATCAAATATAACCTAATTTTAAATTAACAAACAAGTAACCAACACATACTTTTAGGAGCAATAGATAAAATAAATAAAATAAAGTACCAGCTAATATGAGTGCGTATACGCATTTTTAAGAAAAATTAATACTACGTACATGCATACTTAGCAAATGAATATACATATGTATGTATGTATGTATGCATAATCTATCAAAAAGTAGCAACAACAACAACAAATTTTAAATGAAAAACGTCATGATTAAATAATCAATTCTAAGTAAAACAATTTCATAGAGTGTTAAATATGACACGTGTTAATTTGTAAAATTTACAACTTGGAAAAAATAACAGTGTGCATGTTGTAGAGGCATTTGCAAAAAACAAAAATATGTATGAAAAATATATAAAGTTTTTCTTAATTAAAATAAAAATCATGCTCCTAAAACTATACAACAACAACAATCATACAACAAAAGAATAAAAAACCTTGAAACGTTTTGTTTTTTTTCGATGTTTTTTAAGATTTTAATCATCATCATGAAATAGAAACGAAACTGCCAAGAACTAGAAAAACCAAAAAAACCTACCAAAAAGTAAAAGCGTATAAAAAAATATAAAACGAAAATAAGAAATTCAAACAAACAAAAAAAAAAATCATCCAATCTCCAAAAATGCCGAAAGCAAAGAAATTTCGTTAACTTATAAAACAAAAAAAAAAAAATAATAATAATAATAAAACAAAGAAAAATACAAAAGCTACAGCAGCAACAAAACAACATAGCCACACAATAACAGCAACAAAATAAAAAAAAATAAAAGGAAAAAGGGCAGAAACAAAGGAAAATTTAAGAGAAGAAAGCTGGTATAAAAAAAAAAAAAAAAAACAGATGAAAACAATCACAAAACTTTCTTGTCATTTAACTCCCCCAAATATCTCTCGCCCAGTCATCACACGAGACTCACTACACCACCAGCGTACCAAGAGCAGCAGCAGCAGCAAAAGTAAAAGTGAAATTATACATTGCGAGCTAAATTTTCTAACCAACAGCAGCTGTCTTGGCTCCATTATTATATTTCTCTCCACTACGTTTTCAATTATATTTTCTAATGCTGCTGTTGTTGTCGTCACATTTCCAGCTTTAAGGATGATGACGATGATGCTGCTGCACGTTGTTTTTTCACATCCTTTCTTCTGCTGTTTTGACTAAATTTTCACATACGCACAACTCGTTGTTGAAGTGTATGTATGTATGAAAGTGCGTGAATGCGTGCAGACTTTTTCATTGTTAGGGTTTTTGTCGTTTCGTTGTCATCGTGTGTATTTTAAATGCTCAATATTTTCCTATTTCTTTTTAATGTTCTTGAGCAATTTCGATTTCCATCAAGTGTAAAGAGATATTTTTCAAATGCTAAAAGAATTCAATAATCGTACTGCTGGAAGTGAATATCGCAAATCAATGTAATCATCTTTTTTTTTTTTGAATTAAAATAAAGCAATTTAACATTATTTAAGTCTTTATATTTTTTTTACATAGAAAAATAATTTTGTTTTATTCAAAAATTAGTGAGTAAGTTTCCAAGAGGGATAGATTTTTTATCTGAGTTTATTTCGAGCAGAAAGAAGATTTCATTAACAATCAGTATATTGGCTTAAGCTGAATTAATAAGTTTCAACTTGATAAAAATGTTTTATTTTGATTAGAAGCATTTGGATTCATACATGGGAACAATGCATTAGTTTATTTATTAGTCGTCCTTTAGTTAAAATGAAACTATAAGTAATGTTAATGCAATTTTAATGTACACAATGACAAGGCTGCTTCATGAAAATATAGAAAAATATTTAAGTAAACATGCCATTGGACAAGTGCCACGCCCACCTTACACATACTTAAATAACATTTTTTATCGTTTATATGTATTACAAACACAAACATATCGCTTATATTCAAAATCTTAAAAAGTCCATTTGAATATACATATAATAAAAGTAGTTAAGAGGTACAAAAGAAAATAATTGTTTATAAGGCTGGATGGATATTCACTCTAGATCAGACTCTTTAATTTCAGTGTTTAGTAGTTCATATTTTTTTTTTTTTAATAATTTGTCGGCAGCTAAAGTTTCCCTACTATCGCAAATGACACTTTCATTAGATTACAAAAATAACCAAAACAACATTAAAGGTTAATGCAAAAATAATCCTTTTTCCAAAAAAGACAAAATAAAATGAAATTTATTCCGTTCATATGATTGAAACCACTTGTCATTTTTAAAATTTTTCTACAAGAAGTCGACTTTGATTTAAAAAAAAAATATTACCAAGAGAGGATTTCCACCGCTTTAACTTGCAAACAGAAATGGGAAACATTTTGAGAGTTGCGTGAAAATCGTCTCTTTCAGCACAATAAATCAACTCTCAACCCGGTGCACAGGCAAGTTTTTCAACGGTAGAAAAAGCCATTACAAACAAGCTGCGAATACCTGAAATTCCAAAAAAAAATTAATGGCTCGATTATGGATGGCAACCGAGCTTCAGTTGCGTTGAAAATTTATAGTTGGAACTGAAGTTGCCATCCGCAATACAATCTGCAGCAACAGGCAACACAACTGTAGACAACATGACATGGGACATTCATATAAGATGTAATTTTAATGATTGTCGTACTGTAGTTTTTAGTAACGAAAGGAAATTTAATATGGATGGACCTGCCAGACAGCTACAATTATAATTTTCATGATACATTAAAAGAGGAGAAGGTGCGGCACAATCGATTTAGAATTTCAAAGTGTAAAAATTACTGTAAATATCTACAAGACTCTGTTACAATCAGATTTCACTAAATTGAAATGTATTTTTGGACCAAATAGATTCTGCAACAAAATAATGCTTCTATTCATACTGCCAGAGTTGTAAAAGAGTTTATTTCAAATTAAAATGTTCATCTTTTTTATTTGGCCATCACATTGGCTTTCTTGCAAGGGCTATGAAGAGGGAATACATGACGACGATGAGGAGTCATCAATTCAAGCTATAAAGGTTTTCTGGAAAGAAATTTCTTGAAATTTTTTTAAGTCGCTCTATGATATATTAAAAAGAGACGTGTGGCACTCGGGGACTGCCGCGGTAAAGCTATTGCATAGCATTTTTTATCAACTTATGCAATTTCAATTTTAATTTCAGCTTTCTAGCTATACTGGAAGTGCCCCATACAAAGAAGGGGCACCCTAGTCCCCCCAGGTAAAAAGTGCCTTAGTATCCTATGTCCTTCTCCTGGTTCTAAGCTACCTGCCCACCAATTTTCAGCCAAATCAGTTCAGCCGTTCTTGAGTTATAAATAGTGTAATTAACACGGCTTTCTTTTGTACATAATACATATATAAAAATCCCCTCAAAAACCCAGAAATTCCTGAAAATGTCATGGAAAAGGTGGCAACAGTGGATGGGAATTCCCAAAAATTTGGACAAAAATCTGCTCAAAATCCAAGAAATCCTGAAAATTTCCCGGGAAAGTGGCAACACTGGAAATTAAAAAAAATTCAAAGCGGCAACACTGTATATTCATCATACATAGACTATGCAAAAAAGAAGTTTTTAAAATTTCTTGATTCGGTCGCCTCAAAGCCCGCGTTAGATAGAAGCTATGCAATAGCTTAAAACCGTATATTTGAGGTTATTTTAAACACTGGAGGTAGCAAGCACTAAAAATTTAAATTTTCTCTAAAATATTATCAATAAACTTAATATTAATGGTTCTAATAATAAAATAATGCATTTTTAATAAAAATGAGTTAATCGTATGAACGTAAACATTTTTATATTGTACATGTTTTGGTTTTTTTATTTTTATTTTTTGAAAAGAACCTTTTATACTACTATTGCATTAAACTTTGATTTTGTTGTTGTTATTTTGTAATCGCTGAAAATTTCCTTTTCGATGTTATTTAAAAATTCAAGAGGTTCTCATCATCATGTTTAAATTTTTAAAAATGTAGAAAATATAATTTTCAGGTATTATGAACTCATTTTTATTATTATAAAATCTTCTAGATAGCTCTACTATATTTGAGCCGTTTATTTTGAAAGTGACATAAGTCACTTTTTCGGAAAACACGAGTTAATGGCAACACTAAATAAAATTGAACGGTATCTTTTCATTTGTAAAACATTTGCAATCAACAAAAAAGTGACTTATGCCACTTTCAAAATAAACGGCTCATTTGTCAGATCAATTTACAAAAACATCTGCATATATAATTCTATCATAAGTATACACAATTTAAGACAATGTATGTCTGTATAGCCAGACAACGTCAATTCGTCTTTAAGGACTAACAGTATACATCTCCTTTGCGAATTCACAAATAAATACTCTAGAAATCATAAACGAATTAACAAACCTATACATGGTCATTTTCAATGTGGCGTCGTGAACTTATATTTGCAGGACAAAATGGTATAAAAGTAGTTAAGGCAAAGAAAAATCGAACTCAATACAAAAAAAAAAAAAAAATGCCACAACTCCGTTGAGAGATTAAGGGCTCGATTATGGAAAGCAACCGAACTTCAGTTGCGTTGCCAGCCGGCCAGAAAAGCACTAATAGAAACTGAAACTGGCAGCTCTCAGTTGCCAGTTGCTATCCATAATTTCAGCAATCGACCTATAAATAAAAAAAAAATATGGGATTTGGTTGGCCTTTTGGTCCATCCGAGGAAATTCCTCGCAAAGCGTAACTCTTCTATAAAATTTGCGGCATATGACGAACGACAAAATAAGTATTTGAATCTTGAAAGTAAGCTTTACCAGAATATTTACACTATTTAAAATAATTTGACAGGATTTTACGCTGTGTTTCAAGCTCAACATCATAAATATAAAGCACATTGTTGGAAATTTTTCGATAACGATATATTACGATAGATCACATAGTCGGCGTTTTTTTTATATTTATTTCGGCACAAAACAAAAAATTACGCATTCAAAAACAAAAAATTACGAAAAATTTTAAAAATTTTACTCAATTTTAGTTAAAAGTGTTTGTCCTGTGGCTTCAATGACGTTTATTTTTGTTAGAAAATACCAATTTCGTCCCCTGCAGGAAATTTTTCATAATTATAAGAAAATATTTTACTAAAAACTAATTAAATTTTTATTAAAAAATTTATAAAAATTGTATCATGTTCTCCATGTTCCGTGGCTAGGAATAATTTTTTCATGTAATTGTGTAGTGGTTAATTTCCTTGCTATGTGGTTGTTGGTCTTGCTAAGCATTTCTTATTTCCGTATTTTCCCTTCTTTGAAACCATCCATCTGATACATCGGACATTTTGTGTTTACGCTGCTACGGAAACGCCCATATGCGATTACTATTTTTGCTGAAGGGTATTACAAAATATTCGACTTAAATAGTGTTAAATATGATTTAGTAAAAATTCTCAAATATTTTAAAATTGGTTTTAATATTAATTAAATAATATATTTTCTAAAGAATACTTACAGGCTATAAAATAATAAAATGGTAATATTAACAATAAAAAAAAGAAAAAAACAAAATGTATAAAACAGAATTACATATTAAACTACTCATAAAACAATTACATTAATATGTATACAAATAATAATCTTCATAAAAAAACCAACAATTCAAATGATTTAATTAACAAACACTAACCAAAATTGTATACAAACCAAGTGCTATTTATTACTAAATTGCTGTTTAAGTATTGGTTGTGCTTTTCAAGTGTTACACTAATGTGTGTGTTTGTTTGTATTAATCTAAACAAAAGAATAAAAAAAATATAATAACTGTGCGTGTTTAAGTTTGATTAATAATATATAAATACATATATACATTCATACATTTATACATATGTATATATTCATAGATATGTATGTATATATTTTAAAGTTGTTGAGTATTCGTTTTATTTTCTGTTATGCAAAGCGCTTGTAAAATTAATTCAATAATGAAATCATCAAAATAACAATAACAACAGCAACAAAAAGTCTATAATTAAATTTATTAATGCAATTGCCAATACAGACATCATAATAAATGTAGTACAAATAATACCTACTACTACTAATACTACTACTAACGATAACAGCAATGGTACATCTACACACACAGACATAAATAATTACTAAAATGACAGAAATATAAGGAAAGGAAAGAAAACTACTTTTAACAACAGTTACAAGTCTCATAAAACGTCTTTGTATGTATGTAGTTGTGCATACTTTCATAACAACTGTTACAAGCAAAACAAGAATAACAAAAACAACAACAACAATATTATCATCAATAGCAGCAGCAGCAACAAGTGTTGAACAGTTTTATTTCAATTATACACACAAATACATACACATATATGAAGTGGTTGTGTATGAGTGTACTTACGTGTTCCTACACATGTATACGAATTTATGTGAATGTATTTGTGATTCGCATACATATATCTCTCTGCTTAACTTTATATCAAATCAATTTGAAGCATTTATAATATAAAAACTACAACTGGCACACTTACGAAACAAGAATATATTTAAAAATGTATTAGTGTAGACGTACTCGTAAATAGTACACACATACTCTTACATACATCCATACACAGCTATGCATGTTATATCTTCGTGTCTTCTTGCAAATTATTTCCGTATTCACTGTGTACATTCAATTACTTCAAAATTTTGTTAATTTAATGTTGCATTTACTCCAAGTTAGATAAGGTAAGTTTGTTATACACACTATATTATTTAGCATACATCCATACATGCATGCATATTCGTGCATACATACTTATGTAAATATGTATGCATATAAATATGTGCATACAGACTTATTTAAAATTTTACAAAATTAAATAAATGTATGTATAATTAAGTTTTAATCACAAAGGTATTCATATTTGTACAAAAGCAAATGCAAACAATAGGAATGCAAAAAGATGAATAAACATATTTGCAGAAAATAAATGAAGAAAATCCTACTAATATGTATTATAAATGTGTTAGTTTGTATGTTTGGAAAGAGGGGACAAATTGATAGTTTTGGTAATTTTTATTTTTGTACTAATATTTTATAAATTGTACTAATATTTTATATAGTACTATATACTTTTTGGGGGCTGAAATAAGAAAAATTTGGTACTTTAAGGTACTTTTTTACTGGTGGTACATTTTTACTAATGGTGCTGATTTTTTACTTTTGTTACTTTATCTCAAAAGCAATTCCTGAATGGACTTAAATGAAATTTCCTAGACAGATAGCATGTGGCCTAGATTAAATTAAAGAATACTTTTTAAGCGTTCCAAAGGGACAAATTGGTAGTTTTGGTTCATTTTTTTTGTTACTAATATTTTATATCTTAATATTTTAGAAATTATTTTAATTTCTGGAAAATAAAAAAAAAATAATTTTGGTACTTTTTTACTTATGGTACTTTTTACATGTTGTGTTTTTTTTTAATTCTTGGTACTTTTGTTCTTGATCAATTGTCTTACTGGATTATAATGAAGTTTAGTAGACGTACAGCATGTTACCCAGGTTAAAATATAGAATACTTTTTAAGGGTTAGAAACGGGCCAAATTGGTACTTTTTTGTTTCCTTATTATATTTATTACTATGACGTACACTGTACTTTCTGATGGTAAAATAAAGAAAAGCGTTTTACTTTTGGTACTTTTTAATTTTGTTACTTCTTACTGTTGATACTTTTTACTTTTGGTACTTTTTACTTTTGGTACTTTTCAATTTTGGTACTTATTAATAGTTTTAATACTTTTTATGTTTTTAGAAATTTTTTTTACAATAATGTACAGTATACTTTCTTGAGGAAAAGCTAGCATGGACTTTTGATGCTTTTTACTTTTAGTACTTTTTTTGGCACGGTTAAAAACTAGTAAAAAAATAAATTAAAAAGTAAATAAGATGTGATTGCTAATAGACATGGCTAGGTTTTCAAGACCTCTTTGCTTTCTATAACAGAATATATTAATCTAATTAACAATAATAAAAATACATTGATGAATGTGTATGTGTGTATATATTCTTTTAAATATAATAAAAATCAATATAACTGCCGCTCACTGCGTTGTTGCATGAATTGTCATTAATTTTAAAGTCATCTGTAGTCAAATCAATTAATAGCGATGGAAAAAGAATAGTAAGCGCTTAATTTCTTGAGCTAATTTCAGAATGTTTTATACGTAAATGGACTCTTAAAGCGCCATAAGTTCCTGGTATTAGTTAATGTTAAGTCTGGTCGTCCTTTATTTCAAACAAAATAAATTATTAATTTTTTGCAAGGATGGATTCTTTAAGATATTAAAAATATGACGAAGGAAATGGGCCACGCATCCAATGCACTTTTATCACGCCCCCCAGTGAAGTCAGCCAAAGTCCTTTATAATATAATACTTAATCTAAGTTGTAAAAAAATTAAATTTTTGATATTAAGGGCTCGATTATGGATAGCAATCGCACTTCGGTTGCGATGCCAGCCGGCAAATGAAAATTTATGGTTGCCAGAAAAGCACTAAATAGCAACTGAAACTGGAACCTCTCAGTTGCCAGTTGCCATCCGTAATACAATTGTCAGAAACTGACAACGCAACTGGAGTTCGGTTGCCATCCATACTCGACCCATAAGAATGAATGCATGTGATAGTTGCTGCATCTTTTCATGGAGGTAGCATAATTTAATTTTAATGGTTGTATGGGGAGGGATGGAACTTTCTCAATGTTTTCTTAAACTTAAGAACTGATCTCGATGTACATATCTGTATACAAAATTTTATCTCTTTAAAAATTAATTTATTTGTTATGGGTTAGATAATATGGATTTCATTGGTTGTTAACCAACTCACCACTACCATCATCTTTTTTATCATGCTTAAAAATGTTTCTTACCCACGCAATAACCGAGAATTATTAAGCAAAAGCATAATAGTTTTGAAAAACTTGTATAAACAACATAACAAACAATTTTTATTCGATATGAATGTATATATTTTTTTTAATTTCTAATATTTTATTTTATTTCTTAATAATGACTTTTCTAATATTACCAAATCAATCAAATCAATCAAAAAATAGTCACGAATACTAAATTCCTACCCTACCATCTTATTTCTAATAAATTTTATTTGAGATTGTGCTTGCTTAGTCTGCATACGTCAAACCTTTTGTGCAGCCAACATTTTCCTTTGCCTTTTCAACTTTTACGTGCTTTGGAATTTACTTTTCAATAATGTACAAAGAAATTAATTAATAATATATTTTCTTTTTAAAAGAAATTTTCACATAAACTTTACACCGTATAAACGGCAGATTATCAAATGACTTGAGCTGTATTTTTATACAAAAAAAAATTTCTAAGAACAATTTCCTGTTGAGTAAAAAATACACATCTAATAATTTTTTGAAAAACAGTTTAAAAGAAATTCCTTAAAAATATCTTCTAATAGTTTTCAATTGAATGGAAATAAAAAATACTGGTCGGTCGTTGTAACGAGAGAGGTTTTTTTTCTTTTGTTCGAGAACAGCTTTAAATTGATAATTATTCAACTGTAGCTTTCAATTAAAATTTAACAAATAGCTTTTTTTTGTGATGATGGCGACCACATAAAAATTTATCTTAATATATAAAACCGAATGTGTGTTTGTTTATTTGTTTGTTTGTGTGTTTGTTTGTTTGTTTGTTCCTTATAGGAGGCCAAACCGTTGGACCGATCTTCCTGAAATTTTCACAGTATTTAACTGGAACTCTCGGATGAATTATAGGCTACTTTTTTTCAACCACACCCACTTTTACGCCCACTTTTTTAAATTATGTTACTCCTACCACGTAGTTTTTAACAGATTTTAAAATGTAAAGTGAGCATAACTTCGCCATTTGTGGATCAATTTTCAAAATTCTTTCAGCATATGGAAAAGGTGCATCAAATTTTTTTGTTTTTGAAAATTGTGCGTAGGGGCAGGGTGTTGCAAATGGCTCGCCACAATAATTGTTTATCAAATAACTTCGCCATATTTTGGGCATTTTTTGACCTACGTCGATGATATTTGGTACATATGGTATTGGCTTAATTTGGAATACGTACCAGGAGAAAAGTGGGTGGGACCACGCCCCTTTTTTAGGAAAATCAAACCCTTGGACCGATCTTCCTGAAATTTTCACAGCATGTTACTGTGACTCTTTAAAGAATAATAACAAAGTGGCGTGGCACCGCCCATATAACCCAAATATTTAAATCGCCATATTTTGGGAATTTTTTGACCTACGTCGATGATATTTGGTACATATGGTATTGGCATATTTTGGAATACGTACCACGCCCCTTTTTAGGAAAATTAAAAATTGTAATATAGTCTTACGAGTAACTACTGGACCGATCGTCATTAAATTTTCACAATAGGATATATAAATACTTTTAATTTTATTTTATAACGAAAGGGGGTAGCGAAGCACACCAGGATAGGCTAGTTCATTATAAAATATGTTTATTTATCGTTTTGCCCCTCTTAAATTCTAAAAATTATATTACACATTTCGTTAACTGCGCAATGACTCCCCATTGAATAATTTCTTCCTACTTCGAGTATTAAACTCGAATCTATTAAATAGCAGCTGAATTACATACTTACATGCAAGCCATAAATATGATAAAATTTAAAATGGAACATGTTATTTGTTCTAAATACTTCCCAATAGTTATTTTATTAAAAAAAAAAAACAAAGTTAATGCCGTCTTGCGACCCCACTAAGAAGTTTCCAAATAGTCTATGAATGTTTGAATTTCGCCTTTAACTAAATGTTTTTTTCTTTGGTTTTGAAAAATCCTAAAATATTTGTATGTGAATATTTTGAAAACCTTAATTTAACGTCGTATAATTTCTATTTTAAAAATTTTAGTCACGTTTATGCCGCAACAAATATTTTTGTATGAAAGTCATTATGATCCTTTTGAGAAAAGCTAAACTGAAAAATTAGAAAAAAAAATAAATAAAAATAAACATGAATCTATGGGAAGTTGTGCTCCGGCATCAGGATACATGAATAACCAAGAAAGAGCATGAATTTGTTGTTTTACGAAACCAACATGGAAAGAAAAACAAAAGCAAATTAATACATTTATTATGGCTTTATAAAATATAAATTTAAATTATAAAATTTCATTTTGTTCTCTTGTTCTTATTCATATTTTTTTAGTTTCGTCATATTTTCCATTTTAATGTCACGTTGTACGCTTGAATAATTTAAAAAAAAAAATATTCTTTATCTATTTTTTTCTTTAATATCTACAATATTTTTTTTCCGAAAATTTCGTTTTTGTTCTTACGCGTAGACACCAATTTTTGTTGTTGTTGTTTTGTTGTTTTGTTGTATATGTTCTTATTGGACAGACTGAAAAAAACCATAAATATTTGTAGAACTTGACAGCCATAATATTTCTATAATTAATGGACATAGAAATACTCTTATTTCGTTCAAGCTTTCTAATTTCTCTAGAGACGAGTGAATTTTATTATGCGATTTTAGAATTTCTGTTGGGAAATCTTGGTTTTTCACTAGTTTCAAGTATTATTTTGTTTTTATTGGAGAATTTATAATATATGTATTTATTAATTTTAAGAAATTTTAACCAATTTTTTTTTATGTGAAACTTGAAATTAGCACATTCATTCATACGAGGCAATTTATACGAGGCCAAACGCTAAGAGCGATCGTTTTGAAATTTTGAAAACGTATTACTGATGTTCCGGAAATTCAAATAGGATATGTTGTTTTCACTATTGGAGTGAAAAATAGCACCTTTCCTTGTCAAAGAAAACATTAAGATTCACATATGGCAGCAACTAAAGCCATAGTGGTCTTGAAAGTTGCTCTGAGTCAATATAAGAAAAAATACAACCTTCACATAGTATATCTTGAACTGACGGGGGAACAAGTAACCGCGATACAAAGAAATTATTAATCTTCACATATCTCCGAAATTAAAGTAATGAATGTCTTGAAAATCGCTCTGGGTCACTGCTAGAAAAAAAACACAACCTCTAGCAAAAGCTGCAATTCTCTAAGAAAATAAACTACCAAGAGTATAAGAAGTTTACCCAAATATTAGTTTATTAAAAAATTATTTGAAATTTTTCATTTAAAATGTAATTCTGTTATTTTTTCTTAAAAAATATTAGTTGTGTTTGAGGGTTTTATTCCAAAATTACACGTAAACCAAAACCTAGTTATATAGCTAATGTATACAGTAAACTCTTTGTTCACATTTTTGATAGAAATATTTGTTTTTTACCACTTTACTAGATTATTTAGTATAATAGAAAAAGGCCACAAAGAAAAGAAAGGCCAGGTTGTTAAAATAACATAAAATTTATTTCAAAATTATAAATTTTCATATACAGTGAGCTCGCGATAACATGAACTAATTAAAACCAAGCCAATCTACTATTGCAAGATTGTTCATATTTGCGAATATAAAATAACAACAAACAAAAAGTTTATTATCTTAAATTTTTTATTGTGTTGAAGCAGAATTGTTTACAAAGACTTCATCACTGTTTCGATAAAAATCCGTTAAAAAAATGCAAAAATAAGTTGTTCAGATTTTAAAGCCTTTCGCACTAAGTTCATACTTTAGAGTAGCCAATGGAAAAAAAGTGTTCATATTATGGGGTGTTCATATTTCCGCGAGTGCACTGTATTCACTTTTATTTTAATAATAAATAACAAAATAATAACGAGAGATCGTAAAAAACTAGGAGAAAATAGCGTGAAGAGTTTATAAAAATGTTCGCTTTTAAATGCATGTCATGTGTTAAATGAGCTTAATTGCCTGTTGCGACTTGGTTTTCTGCATAAAACTTTTGTTTAGAGCCATCTAACTTTGTTCACAATTTAGAGAGTTCATATAAAACAATGAGTGTTCACATTACCGCGAGTTCACTGTATATACCATTCGATAATATCTTCTATGACTGGCTTATACGTTTTATTATAAGCCTTTGTTATCTTAATTTGATCATTAAACTTTTAACAGAAACAAACAACATAACAACAAAAATATGAATGAAAAATATGATTTAAAAAAGTTTTGTTTGTGGTTGCTGTTTTAATCTCATTTATTTGTTTTTTATTTGGTGCTCTGATACGCAATCCCATTTGAAATTTGTTGGCTGTTTTACCTGTGTATTTGAAACAATTAAACCAATTATACGTGCACAAAAACACACACACACACACACACACTCACAAGTGAGATTATAAAAATTATTGCATAAAAATAAAATGTAAATATTAAAAACAAGCAAACCGTATAACAGCACCAGCAACAGCATACCGTGATAGTGAAAGAATAGTGTGAGTTTAACTGTATGTATGCATGTGTATGTGTGCGAGGGTTAATGGTTTAAAGATGGCGGCGTGGGATTTGAGAAAAAAAAATATATGTATAAAACCGAACAACTTTCTTGATTTAATAATGAAGCACCACCATCACTGCCAACGTTATAACTTTTTGAAAAATGTTTTAGAAAAATAACAACTTGTGGTTAACAGACATGAAAAAGAAAAAAAAAAAGAAAAAAAATTTTTTTTTATAAACCAAAGAGAAACAAAACAACACAACTAGATTTATGCTGGTGGGAACAATAGTTATTCTCCACATATAAAACACATTATTTGAAAGAGTTGTTTCTATGCTAAGAATTAAAGGAAAACAATTGAATTTTTTCATACATATCGTTACCATAATATCTAAGGGCCCTAACATATTATTTTTTTCAAATCGCGTATTTATCATACTTCGGCAGTTAATCCTCGTAAGTTATCGTTACAAGCAGAAAAGAACACGCGATTTGAAAGAAAACTAGTTAGGGCCTTTTTATATTACGGTAACGATATATTTCTATCTGTATGTACGAGTATGTAAAATATATAACATTGTTTACTTTATAGAATCATAAAAATGATTTGTTTTGTTCTTCAGTAGTCTTGCAACAACAATTCGTTGTTTTTTTTTTAAACTCTGTCAAAACTTTATCCTGCTTGTTGTAGTTGGCAATGTTGTTGTTGTTGTTATTTTCTGCATTATTCAATTAATTTAATTTTATATTTTTTCCGTATTTTTGCATTTGTATACTGATTTGTACTTTATGTAATTAAATTCGCATTTAATCCAGTTATACGTATGTTTTTATACCGCTACATTTTATAACTACATACGTACATACATACATACATACGGTAAAAATATAAAATTAAATTAATTGAATAATGCAGAAAATAACAACAACAACAACATTGCCAACTACAACAAGCAGGATAAAGTTTTGACAGGGTTTTAAAAGAAAACAACAAATTGTTGTTGTACGACTACTGAAGAACAAAACAAATCAGTTTTATGATTCTATAATACCGCTATATTTTATAACTACATACGTACATACATACATACATATGTACATACATATGTATGTATGTAAATACAATTATTTGTAGCATATACTGGGGTAGATTACCTTTATCGACAAAAAATAAAAGCAGACATTTTCTGGCGATATTTTAATTGATTTCATAAAAAAACTGAATTTTTACATTTTTATATAATTGAAATTTTATTAATCACTTATGCGATTGCTAATTTACGTTTTAAATTTATTTGAATTTCTCTTTATATACTATGTATTTTATTTGGAGCCCTTATATTTATGTCTGATAATTTGACGAGATTTTTTAAACTGTTCAAAAAGTCTGGTATTAACGCTACATATTTTTGTTAAATTTGTTTGTGACTTAATGACAGTTTGTTGAACATTTTATAAAATTTATCAAATAGTTTTCGATAAGTGGGTTTTACGTATAATAACTTTTTGTTAGATACATGTTTTGCATGTTTTACAGGTTTTTCGATTATAGTATTTCATTTATTGGAAAATATTCATTCGATATATTAAAGAACATACAAAATATTTGCATAAAAATATATAAAATTAAATTTCCAAAAATTTCCCAAACGCATTTGAAGGTGTCTTCTTTATTACTTCAGCAAATAAATGATGGCATAGCAAAATAGTACAAAAATTATGTTTTCACTCTCTTGCTTACCTCAAATGTAAATACAATTTACATCGAAATGGATATCGAAAAACTATTAAACACGTATCGTCTTATTTTACGCATTTTTATTATCTAAAATTTTACGTGTACTTTACCAATTACCAAAAATCCCTTATTCTCAACATCGAAAGAAGTCTTTAACTCTTTAGTCGTCAGCCAGCTAGGCAGTAAAGTTAACATTGTATTAATTTAAAAAGTAAAAGCTAAAATCTATATAATTAAGAGGCAAGACCATAATTTGTGACAGACTTAATGGCCATATTATGAAATCGATTTTAAGCAAACTTTTACCGAATTAAAAATATTTATTCACAGAAGTGAACCAGCTATAGTGTGTTAAAATCGGTTCAGTATTTTGGAAGCTATAAGCATTTACCGATGCTACTTATACATTCGCACATAATACTCACGCATGTAAGTTAAAAAAATATAAATGAACAAAAAATGCATGGGTGTTTCTTCAACTGAAAAGAAAGTAACAACAATAAATATTTTATGTTTTGATGTGCGAGAACTGTAGAAATATTTAAGGACCAAAACAAGAAGAAAACTCAATAAATTAATGCATGATTGCTGATTGGAAGAAAGTGTTTTGTTTTTGCATTTAACTGTTCGTTTTTTTTTTATTAAATACGAATTTATGGAAATTTTACCATTAAATAATTGTAGTATAACTTTTGTTTTTAAGAGATTTTTTATGATAATTTCTCTATGAGAATTAAAACAAAAAATATTTACATCTAGAATACGGTCGATTGTATATAAAACAATAACGAATTCAATCTCTCAGATAGACACCGCTTAATACAAACATGCACCAGCTAGCGAAGACAAAATACTGTAATTTGGTGCCAACTATCTTTAGAATGCTATGACTGATGTAAACGGTAGAGATATAAATGTTAAAAAAAATACATCAGTCTTCAGACCGATTTTTTTTTCCAATCAAAAATATTTGCTTAATATATAGTAATTTGTCTAGTATTAAACAACTGCATGACAAGTACTTTAAGTTTGAATCTAAAAATTCTAATTGAGTATTCTAATTATGTCAATAGTATAGTAGTTTTGAAAAAAATTTTTCATCCTTCACGCTTTCGTTTAGGGAAAATTTAAGTTCCCCACTTTTCTTTCTTTTTTTTTGCACACTGTTAAAGTAAATTCGAATTTTGTAAAATTGTTTTTTTTTTGTTAGTCTACAGCATAATTTACATAACTTAATTAATTACTTAATTTGAATTTAATTTTAGTAGACACTGATAGTGAGTGCTTCGCATTATCTTCTTACAATATAATTAGGTAAGTGTTTAATGACATAACGACTTTTCCAAATTAGCTGTTGTGTAGGGTATTATATGAATTTAATTGTATTTCCTTGATATCGGCATTACTGTGCTTTGTTAGAAGTTGATTAAAATGTCGTTTGTATGGGTGAAAAAGTTTTATTTTGTTTGTTTGTTAAACTTTGTTGTACGAATAGCATCAGCCACAAGGTTATTGGATTAAACTGAAAAGTTTTAATTTCTATTAAAAACGGAAATTCTAAACAAACATATGTATAAACATTAATGCTCTTGGATTTAAATGAAAGATAAACAAAATGCTTTTTAGCACAAAAGGAAAATAAAAAAACAGCTTCTACAAGCATCAAATGCCTTCTTTAGAGAGAATTTATGCCACTCGAAATTGTTTCAAGGCAATTTCTTTTAAAAATATAAATCTATATCAAAAAATGTTTTAAATTTAAGAAAGGCTCTAATATTTGTAAATTAAAATTAATTTTAATTAACCTAAATTATCCAACTAATACTCGTATGATAAATGTGAAAGTATGAATGTTTGAATGTTTGTTCCACTATAACGCGAAAACCGCTCAAGGATTTGGATGAAATTTGGTAAACGGATACTTTTGAAGAGTTAAAAAGAAAAAAATTTGATTGTTTTCGTACTTTTTACTTATGGTACTATTTTAGTATTGTTGATTTTTTACTTTTGGTATTTTTTTTTCTTTAGAAATTCTCGTACATACTTTTAAGGGGTAAAAAAGGATTAATTGGTAGTTTTGGTACTTTTTTATTTTTGCACTAATATTTTGAAAATTTTAAATAAACTAAAATACTTTCTCAGGACTGAAATGAGAAAAATTTGGTACTTTTAGTACTATTTTACTTATGGTACTTTTTTATTATGTTTGCTTTTTTACTTTTGGTAATTTTTTTAAGAAATTCTCGTACTTTTTAACGGGTAAAAAAGGTCTAATTGGTATTTTTGGTACTTTTTTATTTTTGCACTAATATTTTGTAAATTTTTAATAGGCAAACATACTTTCTCAGGACTGAAATGAGAAAAAACCTGTACTTTTGGTACTATTTTACTTAAGGTACTTTTATATTATGCTTGCTTTTTTACTTTTGATAGTTTTTACCTCTTGAGAAGTTCTCTTAATAGATTTGTATGAAATGTGGTTGACGGATAGCTAAATCGAACGTACTTTTTAAGGAATAAACAAATTTTAATTTCGAAGTTTTATTAGTTTTTATTTTACACTAATATTTTATAAAATTTGAATAGATTAACATACTTTTTTGGGGCTAATATGTGAAATACAAGGTACTTTTCGTACTTATTTAATTGGGCTTTTTTACTTTTGGTACTTTTTTTCTTGAGAAATTATTTTAATGGACTTAGATGGAATTTATTAGTATTTTTTAGGATTCTTTTGAAGCCTAAGAATATAACAAATTGGTACTTTTTGTTTCTTTTGCATTATGAATGGATGATATGAAGAAAATTTGGTACTTTTGGTAAATCTATGTTTCTTCGCTAGACAGTTTATGCCTTCGTTAACATGTAGCATGAACAAAGTCACGTGTAAAAGCTGATATTTTTATGAAGAAAAAATTTATAGAGAAATATTTAACAATATTCGCAAATAAAAGGTTATCCAATAAGAGTGATATGATTTATTTAAAAAAAACCCACTTATTGTTAAGGAAATTCAAAAGTTTTTTATATAATATGAAGTACAATCGTTACAATTAAGTTCTGAATAAAATGTCATTCAAATGGCCTCCACGACTTCTTCTGCAGGAACGAATTCGATGAATCCAATTTTTCAGCACTTTTTTCACTAAATCAAGTCGTATGTCATGACTTGTAAAGCTTGAAGAGAGTCTGGTTTATTTCGAAAGACCAATGACTTCAAATAACCCCACAAGAAACAGTCTAATGGTGTTAAATCACAACTTCTTGGAGGCCATTCAATATCACAATTTCTTGAAATAATCGAATCTCCAAACTTATCTCGCAATAATTCAATTGTATTGTTTCAACCAAATGTTGTCAAAATCAACTTCTTCCAATTTCGGCCATCAAAAGTTGGTTGTCATCGAGCTATTCCGCTCTCCATTGACAGTAACGATGTTACCAGCTTCATTTGAAAAGAAGTACGGACCGATGATTCCACCATACCAAAAACCACACCAAACTGTCAATTTACGAGGAGTAGGTGAAAGTAATGGTTTTTCATGAATAATTTGTGGATTTTCTTCGTACTTAAAACAGTTTTGGAGCCATTTTTCAAAAATTGAAATATTTTAACATTCTTTTGGATATAAAAACCACACAATATATTTGAAATTTAACTCCAATTTTAAATGTTATTAAATATACTTATTTTAAATATTATTGTTATAAACTTAATTACAATATAACAATACGTTGAAATGTTATTTCGAAAATTATTTACAAAGTCATTTCAGTTTACAACCATGCACTTTCTTCAAGTATCTAATTATTACAAAGTTTTAATAATATTACATTTACATATTTATCTTGTGCTATTTAACCATTCATGAGGCATAAAAACTTGTGCTTTGATATTATCATAGTGTATATTTGTAAGATACTCATACTTGCAAATTTCTCGTAGTTACATAGTTTTCTACTTTACATACTCGTACACTACAAATTAAGTTAATTTTTACAAATACAAACATGTTAATCAAGAAACTTTCTATAAATATTTAAATGGGATATCATAAAATGCTTATTACCAAGTACTTTCTACATTAGTAGATAGTGAAACTTTTAACACATGTTTTCTTAGCTGGTTGGCAGGAGCAATTATGCCATAGAGAATTCAATTATTATTCTAAAGAAGAGAAAAATTCTTTACCATATGCATAAGAATACTAGCAAAAACTTGGTAATGTGTTGCAATTGTAAAAAGAATATAAGTACATATGTATATATGTATGAATATATATTCAAATCAAACAAAATACCGGGTGTATTACTTTAGAGTGGTTCATTTAATTAGTTAATAGTAAATAGAGAGAGAGCCTGTTCTTATCGTAAAGATAATCAGTATTTTAACACGAGGTTTAAAAAAAAAATACTTTGTGCTAAACTGAACCAAAAATTTATAAAAAAAGCTTATTATTGTTAATTAATTTTGACCTAATATGAGCTAATTTAGACACGCAAAGTTTTACTTTGACAAAGTTTTTTCAATTTTCTTTTAAACTTTGTTTGATGTTCAGACACACAAAGCTTATTTTTTTTTTACAAATTTTTTTCATTTCTTGTTCGTTCTTAATTTTTTAACACTTAGCATTTAGTGCTTTATGATTTCTCTTAACATACGTATATATGTAAATATGTACAAAGATACATATAAAGGGTGTTTTTTATAGAGTGTCACAACTTTGAGTTGGCATCACTGCTTTATAGTTGCTTTTTGTTTAGTTTGCTTTGAAATTTCATTATGAATCGACTCACACCAGAGCAACGCGTGCAAATTGTTGAAATTTTTAATCACAATAGTTGTTCTATTCGTCAAACTCATTGTGCAGCGGGCGCCACAATTGATTTACTCAAAGGAGCTTTTGATGAAAAAATAATTTCACGTAATTTCGTGTGATTTAACCCCTTTAGGTTATTTTCTTTGTGGTTATATTAAGTCACTTGTCTACGTCAATAAACTACAAACAATTGAACACCTGGAAATCCACCCTCGAAGTGCTATCGCCATTAATAAATGTTTTGGTTAAATCGACGTACAACAAAATACATATTCTTTACAAGAAAAAAAAAAACAAATGTAATTAATTCCGTAATTTTTCAATCCTCTATGTTCGGCTTACAATATTTATATATTCTTCTAAAATTGGTAAAATTAAATTCCTTATTTAAGTGATTCGCAGTGTGTGGTGTATGGCTGCGTGTATAATTATTGTAAAATGTGTGCTTGTATATTTTGTTTGCTTCCGGAAATATACTTTTCTTCTTTATTAAGTTTCCGTTCTTTTTGTATTTTACTTTGTTTTCCCTTTTTGGCTTCCATTAAATAAAAGCTAATGCAATATTTACAATTTCAATTAATTTTTATACATATATATTTATGTATGACATTAAAAGCACTCATTAAAATGTTTATTAAAGGGCCTCATTTCGGAGAAAATGAAAATAAAAATAAATCCGCTGCCAACTGTAATAAAAATTGTCAATCTTTTAGATAAAGATTTTATCATTGCAGTTATACGCGTACTTAAAACTGTGTAAACAAATCAATCAGTATATAATTTTGTTTAGAGTTTTCTATTTATTGAAATTTGTATATGAGATATTATTTTCGCTCTCTATTATTACTTTCAAAAGTAATAAAAAATAATGTACATCCCTTGTCTGTTAAGTGATGAGTTTAGAAAAACTCTTAAATTATTTATCATTTTTAATGTTCATGTTTGAATCTTTTTATAACTTGCTATTTTAATCAGGGTTTAAAAAAACTAATATACTCGTATTTACTAAAAATTCCCCTCATATTCCATAATTTTATGTGAAAACTAGAAAAATATTTTTCTGATAACAAATAAATTTCCAGTTTTCTAAAAAAAATTTTATATCCCCCCGGAAGTACACTGTATTTTATTGGAAAAAAATTAAACATGGAATAAAATGTACAATTTTCCCTTATTTAACCCCCAGATAATAAAAAAAAAAACAGAAAGTACTAAAAGTAAAAATTTTAACCGTTTGTACTACAAATAAATAGTACTCTATATTATAGTTTAACAAACATGTAAGCACATAAACTTTTACATTTATAATATTAGAACGATAAATACGAAATTCGTCCATTCGCAGAAACACATTTCTTTTACGTATTTTGAAAAAAAATTATTTTAATGTATTTCTATATAATTTTTTTTATATCCAACTTTTGCTTATCATATACTTGTCATCTTAACGTTCGTTTATATTTTATGTCGTCTTATTTTTATACTTTATTCCTTTTTTAATTTTGCATCAAACAATTTATTGGTTTATTCTTATTTTATTACTCAAGAAAAGCAGCGAACAAAAAAATATAAATGGAAAAAATCTTAATTAAAAGTTGACTTATTTTCATACTTCCGTTGCGATAAATATAATAATCCTTTGGGATTTTTATGTTTTGCTTTGTAACAGGACGCACTAAAAATGAAACAACTTGAAACATTTTTAAGCAATTGTTTCGACTTGATGATGGCAAATTTATGTTTTACTTAAGTTTTCTATTTAAGAAATAAAAACCAAAGACAACAAACAGCAAGCACCAAAACAAAAACTGCATTTTACGAAATTTATACATAAATTTTTAATATGAACGTGGTCGGTGTGAGAGATTATTTTGAGATTAAACAAACAGATAATGAAAACAAAAATTGCTAGGGGCGTATGATTTATATCAAATTGGTAAATTAATTAATATTACTCATACGCCGCCTCTTATTAATATTTAATGTTAAAGTTTGCATGTTTGAATGTTTATTCGACTTTAACGCGAAAACCGCTCAATGGACTTAAATGAAATTTGTTAGACGGACAGCTTGTGACCCGGATTAAAAAAGGCGACAAATTGGTACTTTTTCTCTTGAGAAATTCTTTTAATGGATTTCTGTGAAATTTGGTAGGCGGATAGCATGTAAGACACATTAAATTATAGTATGATTTTTATATTTTAATTTTTGGTAGTTTTTATTTTTGTACATTTTATAAATTTTTAATAATTTAACATACTTTTTGGGGAATGAATTAAGAAAAAATGGTACTTTTGGTACTTTTTTACTTTTTATCTTGAGAAATTCTATTAATGGATTGGATTGAACTGTTGTAGACGGATAGCCTGTGATCCAGATTGAATTATGTAGTACTTTCTAAGGGGAAAAGCAGTACAAATTGGTACTTTTGGTGTTGTTTGTTTGATAATTATATTTTTTTTTTACGTTGACTAACAGTGTAATTTCCTAGGGATAAAATAAGGAAAAGCTGGTACTATGCGTTCTTTTAATTTTTTTACAATAACATACAGTGGTACAGTGCTGGATGACATAAGCAAATGCTGACACTTTTGGTGCCTTTTACTTTTAGTACTTTTGGTCTTTTCATTATGATGTAGTGCGAAAGAAGTCACGGGTAAAAGCTAGTTTATAAGCAATTCAAAAATGTATTGAGCTAAAGCTAATATGATAAGCACTCGGTTCCATAAAAATTTTACACTAAAATCAATCATTCGTAATTCCTAAGTCAACTTTAGGAATCTTAGTAATGCTATTGTCCATAAATTTCTGCATTATCAGGCATGTTCTGAAATCACGGTGATATCAAATCACGAACGATTTTAAAATCACGGAAGTGTTCTGAAAAGCACGAGAGTTTTCATTTTTAGTGGTGATTTCATTGTTCTATTTATATCATTTGTTTGTATCTTTAAGAAATTTATCACAAAAATATAATAAATCTACGAATTCAAGTTAAATTATTTCTAAATATATCGCAAAAATGCCTGGAGCAAGCTCGTTAGCAATAATGATCAATGAAAGTAAAATTTAAAAATAATCAACAATAAACACAGAGTCCATAAATTTGTAAATTTTGTAGGTTCTTCTAAGTAAAATAATAAATTTTATTGCAAAAACAAAAAAATAACAAATCATTTTAAGTGTGCGTGATAATTTTATTGCAGAGTCTTAAAGAAAATTTATTAAAAAACGTAAAGTGATTTGAAATCGTCACGTTGTTAGCTGATCGATTTTAAATCACGAAATTTCAAATATTTGTGGGCCCAGAACACCTTTTCAGTGAATTGAAATCACTTTACGAAAAAGTGATTTTCAAAACATGCCTGTATTTTTGATTTTATTTTATTTATTTAAATTCTATGGATAAGAATTTTATTTGTGCTATTTTTCAGGTAAATAAGTGTGAAGTTTTTCATGAAACGAACCACTGTGCAAGCACCATACATTTCACTTAAAAATTATTATTACTATTATTATATTTTTTTTTCTATTCTCATTGAATTAATCAAGTCGCCGAACAAACAACAAATTTTGAATTGAAAAGAAAAGACAAAAAAAAAGAAACGACAATATCCATCAAATAATAAGTTAAAACCACAACAATTTCTCATATTTTTAAAAATATGTATTTCTTTTTCAATTTATATCGTTATTGCTGCCACAATATGCAACGTCTACTTAAATTAAAGAAAACAAATCTTTATTTTGATGGGTTTAATCACAAAATTGTGCAACAAAAACTTAAAACAAGAACAAAAGCAAATGTAAAGTTAAAGAAAATGAAGCCTGGATATAAACCAGAGAAATAAGTGCACAGAAAACTTAAGGATTAAAATACATGGCTTTTTATTGTTGTCCTCTGTTCTTGCAGCATTTTCCACTTATTCTTGCCTAGGAAAATATATATGTATGTATTTATAACAGCAGGTATTTTTGTTGTGGTTTTTGTATACATACATGTGTACTTATTATTATTTAAAAGTGTTGCCCAACCTTAGGCGCGGTGAATTATCTGATAATATCGAGCTTTATTTCTATATCGCAATATAAAGATGTTTGAGTTCAATCTAAATTGAGTAGCAATTTTCTGCATTATAGAGGACAAGTTTTAGTGATCGGTAGAGCCAGGTAATCATATAAGCAACTGCTGAAACTTTTTATGTTGGGACTTTAACATATTTCGGGTTCAAACTATTACTTTCATTTATCAATTGCAAAGTTTTTAGTCTACTAAAAGCAACTCTTAAAACAAACAAACAAACAAACACCACAAGTTACACTCTTTCGCATTTCTATTCTACACTAGAAAAGGTCTTATTTTCAAAGTGACCTCTAAAAGCTTCCATTTAACTACAAATAGTACTTATATTTGTTACTTAAATCATAAAATGTTGCTGACATCTTTATAATGTTCGCCTTTTCTTTGTAGCTGCTAAATTTGTTAAAACAAAAATAAAAAATACAAATTTATGGTATTCAGCAACAATTACCGCTAGCGCTAGATGATTTTTACATAATTTAGTTAGTTCTTGAACATGTTCAAAATGAAAATGAATAGCAATATTGTGTATATGTGAGTGTAAGTGTAAGTGTAAGTGTGCTTGCGATATGAAAAATTAAACGTGTAAATTTAACGACCCAACAACTAACATTTTCGCGCAGGTCATTTTAAAAGCACTCTTATTTGTAGCTGTTGTTGATGTTGTTGCTGTTCCTGTTTCTTTTGTTGTTATAAAAAAGAAAAAAAAATTAATCTTGTGAGATTTAAAGAAAAAAAAAATATAAAATGAAAATAAAATAAACTTCTTATACACAACAGACGCACTGCAGGTGTTTTTTGCTTTAATTAAAATTTACCTTAAATTTTTGTTGCTTTTCCCTAATTGTTGCCGCTGTTGCTATTTTACGAGCAGCATTTTAATAAATGGTTTCACGACTTTATATAAATGTATAATTGAAGCGCTGAATAAGTAAAATAAGCCAGTAAGAAAATTGTGTTTTTATTTGAAAAAAAAAAAAAAACACATGTTCAGGTTGGAGCTTTTTAAATGTACATTTCATTAATCCAACAAAATATTTGAGCAACTAATTTAATCTTTTCAAAATGATTTATGCACAAAATTTAGTTGAAATGCAAATATTCACTGGAACTTTATGAAGTCAAGTTAAGGTTTGATTAGTTTGAATAATTTTCCTGCCATTAAAAAGAAGTTAAGGCGCCAGCTTGTTAAAAGGATTACAAACCCATACAATGGAAATGAATTTAATAAACACCATCTGGTTAATGAAAGTTATAAATGACTGTTTAAGTAATCAGAAAATTTTTAATTTATTTAATATTGTTTGAATAGCAGCTGAAATGTATAGAAAGACATTAATTTTAATACAGGTATAAAAAAAGCCAAAGAAAACTTGGCCGTTCGCAACACAGTTCTATTGGTAAAAAAAACGTTTGATATTAGCTTTAAAATTCCAGCAGTTTTTATTTGCAGTGAATTCAAAATTAAGAGAAAAAAAAACACTTTAATATTGGCAGTTTCTAGAAAACATTTTCCAGATTAAAAAGTAATTTTATGAAAATCGTTAGAAATTTAAAATACGACAGAAACTCAACTAAAATTACTACAATGAAAAGACTACCGAAATCCAGGCCAGATTGCTGAAATCCGAAAGAAAAAATCTACAAATATTGAAAAAAAAATTCTCAAACATTGCAAAATTTTTTGAAAACGAAAAAATTTCTTTTAAAAACTTCACGTTAAAACTTAAACAATGCTTTAATATTGAAAAGCAATTTTTGGAAAATTAGCAATTGTAAAGATCATGTTTTAAATAAAAAAAAAAAAAAATAATAAAAATTTAAAACTATACAGAAAAAACAGTGCCTTATAAAGAAGGAAACTTATGGTTTTTATTAGGTATTCTTATTGATTTTTTCAAAAAGGTTTTCCTTATTAAAAGAATAAAACTTCCTTCTTGAAAAAAATCCGTAGAGATATTTTATTCAGTTTGTTCTATTTTAATATGTATTTATTAGGAGGCACTGTTTTTCTCTGTGTGATGTTAGGAAATACAAATTTGATGTCATCAGTACGTCATGGTACGTCCGGAATGCTTATTTTCAACATGAAGTTGTATTATATGGATAAGGGGTAATGAAAACATTTTTATAAAATTTACGTCTGTTGGGACTCGAACCAAGGAGCTTCGGTTTCGTAGATTGGCACTCTAACCACCTCAGTACTACACCTTGCTACATGTTAGCAGCCAGTTTAAGATGATGATTTACACATGATCATACAGGAACCTAATGAAATCAATAAGGAATACCTTTTAGCAAAAAATCAATAAGATGGCCTAATGAAATCAAAAGAAAACCCCTAACAGAATCAAAAAGTTTTTCCCTTTGGATTGTTTTTTCGGTGCCAAAAATAACGGAATTTGGGTAAAAAAAAATTGTGAATAACAAGTTTTCTTCTTGATTTTATGTGGTTTCCTTATTGAAAAAATTAATAAGATTTACCACATAAAAACAATAAGGAATCTCTTCGAAAAAATCTTTGCTTCTTTCTGCTGGGATACATAATTGCATAAAAACGTTTTATAGAGAAAATCTTTTTGATTCTATTAGGCAGTTATGGCTCTGTGTAGCAGAAAAAATATCTTTTTGCTATTTTTTTTCGTATGATTGAAAAATCAATAATATTTCATGGAAATAAGAAAAAACCTAAAAATAGATTCGTAGTTGGGAAAAACTTATAGAATTTCCTAAAATTTTAGAAATTCTTGCTTAAATTTTTTTTTAAAACTGTAAATAGGAGCCAAATTTCTAAACAAAAAGTATGTTTTGAAATAATAAAAATGAAGCCACGAGAAAAACTTCAAAGTTCTTAACTAAATAAAACCAATAACTTTACTAAAGCTTTAATTAGTGTAAACAGTTTAGTTTAGTCCGAAACATCCTTAAAATTCGAAATAAGTATAAATTGAAGAAATAGTATCGTCGACAAGGTCGATTTCAAAACAGGCGTGGTACTGCCCATTTTTAAATAAAGTTATTGTATTATCCTGTAAATTAAGTGTCTTTGTAAAGTTTCATTGGAATCGGTATTGTAAAAGTGTTAATGCTTTTTTAATTAGGGCGTGCCACTCCGATATTTTTGAATTAAAATTTTGTATTGTCACGATAACTAAATATGTGTACAAAATTTATTTTGAATTGGTATGGTAGAAATTTTGTTAAAAATTAATATTTGGTATTAAAGAGTCGATAGTCGATAGCGGACAAGAGTCCGTCTATCAGAGCATTTTCTTTCAGCAAGTAGATCGTCAGCAGCTAAAACAACACTATCAATTGGCGTTGTATTTTTTATATGGATTGCCTTTGTCATGATTTAATATTTTTTTTAAATGTAATTTTAGATTAGTTTCACTGAATAGTGGGCAGCGCAACGCCCACACAAAAAATATATATCTATATATGTAATTGAGGGTAATTGAGGGTGGTGTTGGCTGAAGTGGTTAGCGCGTTGACTACTCAGCAAACAATGACGTGGGGCCTGGGTTCAAACCCTGGCCAGAGCAAGTCAATCAACATCATTAATTTCTCTAATGTACATTAGTGAGACATTGTATTAATTGTTGTCGTACTATTTAAGTGATGAAGGCATAGCACTGGTCACTAAAAAACTGTTCCGACGGTGATTGATGATGTTCCAAGCTAATGTACACAACATCGCCCTCCTTCGTCGGTTAGTAGAAACATCGGCGAAGTAAAACAATTAATAAAATGCCTGCCAATACAGCTTAACAAAGTAAATGCGTCTACCTAACACCGGAGGCGCCTCAACCCTGCTATAAAAATTAACATAACGCGCAAAGCAGAGTTGTAAAAGAGTTAAGCCTTCTACATTTTCAACATTTATCTTCTCTACTCTATCCCTCTCTCTGAGTTCCGACACAATGCACTGCATACGTAGGGGTCATCCCCTGAGTGCTGGTCCTAATTAAAAAAAAAAAAAAAAAAAAAAAAAATTAATAGACAATTGGTTTTTTTGTGCTGCCCTTCAAAAGTTTTTCATTGGTATTTAGTGGTTACGCTTTTTTTGGGCAAATGTTTGCCAGATGTGACCGTACCTTAAGTAAAAGTTTTTTTTTATCCCCCAGACATTTTTTTATTCTTTTTAGTTTGTTCAGGTGTGTGCGTGCAATTGTTTTATTTGCCTTCGTGCTTAATCTTGTTGATTTTAAGTTGTTGTTATTAAATTAGCTTAAGATTGAAGTTAAAGGATCTTAAACGGAGATTACTAAAAAAATTAATCTTTAGGCGCTATCAACTGCGCCTTCAACAAATAAAACACTTGTACCTGTATTCAATTAATATAATAAAATTTATTCAGGACTTTAACAACAATTAGATTATTTACTTTGAAACTTTAAATAGAATTTACTTTATTAATTCACAACCGTTCTCATTTACACCGTAGCCAAGACTGCTAGTTTTCAGCCAACTTTGTTGGCTCGTTGAATTCTTAGATCATGTTGCACCAACATGCGCGAGTATGCAGACGCTGATCATGCAAAATTGTTTTCCCATCATTTCAGCAAGACAGCAATTTCGTAATCGGATCGGAAGCGCGTGTTAAAGTAAAAATACTAAGATAGCTTAAGTTGCAGAATTATTCTTTAGCGACAGCGTCGCCAACGTTGTTAACTCCTCCCTCCTTAAATGTCTGCGTCCCGCAGATCTGGGGGTCCATGGTTGGTAGTGGAACGAGTAGCTTTGGGAGGTTTAATTTTTTTGTTTGTTGATACCAAAGCCATCCAATGCAAAAGGTCATGGAGGCAATGATCATAACGTTAATTCCAATGGTACCATTGAATCTTACTCCTAACTGGTTCAATCGGTTTATATTATTGAGGCTTACCTCATGGACATATTTGATGTCTAGCAGCAGGTCGTCATGTATTACGTTCGCTAGTACTGGTGGTAGGGCTTGAACCTTTATGATTGAGTTGCTTGAGTAAGTATGATTCTTTATCACTACCGACTCATTGGAGAGTTGCAGAAGATAAGTCCCATTTAAAAACTCGGTTTTCCCATTTGACTCGATTAAACCCTGGTAGTTTGACAGGTAGACAACATCGTCACTCAATAATTCAACAATTTCTTCTTGGGTACGTCTGTATTTACATCTTGCTGATCCGCCTTTAAGAATGCGGTTAAGGCAGTCATTTTCTTCCAATTTAGTTACAGATGATCTTTTGCAGACTGTTGAATTACTTATGAAAAGGCAATTACCTTTGATACCATAGGTCTCAGTCTCACTAACAAGCACCTTCTCGAACGGCAGATCTATTTGCTTTCCTTCATTAATAGTAGCTCTAGTGAGAAGCAAGTTATAAAAGTTTTTTTCAAGTTTTGGTATTGATAGGATGTACAATAATAATGAACCATTTGTATAAATTGACGGGGTTCCGTATTCCACTGCTTCTATTGCATTGCCATAAGGCAACGTCTCAAGCTCATCAATTATTCTATTTATCTCCGATTGATCTAGTAGATTTGTATTAACAATACCACTCTTAGCCAGCTGACAGGCTCGGATAATTTCATTTACTTCGTCCCTCAGGATAATGATCTCGTTGATGGTACTTTGCTCGATTAAGGTGTAGTCTTTAACGCTCGTCATATTTTTTAGTCTGGTGATGATTTCGTTGATCTTTTTTGCTACTTGGTTCGTTGCTTGCTGAAGCTCTTTATTAATTTTGTATTGCTCATTGTTATTCACGATGATGTTTTCTTGACTTCTTAGTATATTATTCCAATCTGTTGAATCCGGACTTCCAGCAACCCACTTCCAAGCCGATCCGATCCAATCGATTGATCTAGGCGTTCTCCTTTTTACATTTGTCAATTCATTCAGGCGTTCTTGCATCTGTAGCATGTGGTGCAAAATGAATTCTTTGTTTTTGCTTGGCGGAATGTGCCTTTGAATAAGAGATGATATATTTGCAGCCATTTCCGTGTACTGTTCTAAGTTGATGACATGTATTAATTTAAAGTTCCCATCGATTATCCATCCGTTGCCGATCTTTAATGACACCAGCGATGTTTTATACCGGTAGATTTGCACACCATTTACAAAAGCCATCAGGTTGATTGCGATGAAAAGAATAAACTTGAGATGCATGGTTATAGAAATGAAATTTCTGAAAATAATATAAGTTAATTATACCGAAAAAAATGCGGTGGAGTCATGACAATGAAATGGTTATATGATAAATAGTTAAATTTAGAGTTTCATTTTGTTTGGTACCCTTCCCCCTTTTTTAATATGTTTTTTATGATTATTTCCATCTAAAAAAATTTTTTATGTTTTCATTTTCAATTTTTACATTAATTTGTTATATTTCTTCGTCAGTCAGTTTATGGAAGTTCCTTGGTTCGCTTGGAACACTAAATGATGATCTTATACCCTGTCGCCATTGCATCTGTAAGCCTTGATGCAACTCGTCACTCCAAGGCATTAGTGCATCATCCGGAAACTGACCAGGCCTGAGCTGATGTTCTCTTATCTTGTTATATGGAATTTATATTTGATTTGCTCTTATATGTTTATATAAATCTTTTAATTGTGTAATTTTTTGTTTTTGTTCTACGTGCTTTAGTTATTGCATCATACAAGAATATTTTTTAGAAGTATAGTTTAAATGAGTGAGACGAAAAAGGATCTATGATTATTTATAAAACAACGTTTTTCTTTGGACTTTGCCCATTTAAATTTTTTATATGTTCTTTGTGAATTTTCCTTCCACTCCTTGTCAGCACAGTTACCCTATTATCTTTCTCAACTATTTCTTTCCTATATAGCGCTTTGTTTTTTCCCTTAATTGTTTTAATAGCTACATAGATTCTATCACCCTTCCTATATTTTCTGGGGCTTTGTCTCTTTTTATTCATTCTTGCGTTGCGAGCTGCCATGTTTCTTTTAAGCAAATGCCTGAGATCTGTATTAATTTTCTTTTGTTCTGATAATAGATTTTCATAGTTTGCTCCCACGTTTCTATTGAAAAATAAATCACGGGGTCTTTTCTTTGTAGTTGAATGGATGGTATTATTGTACCTATCGACACAGATTTCGATTAATTCTTTTACTGATAGGTTCGGGTATTCAACTCCTAAACATCTATAAATTTCAATTATTGTTGAATGCAATCTCTCAACTTGCCCGTTCACCTCACTTCTTTGTACTGGCGTAAGATATAATTTAATACCTAGTGATTTGATGAAAGTTTCAATTAAAGGGCTTAAGAAGCTGCGTTCGTTATCAGTAACAAGAATTTTTGGCACTGTGAAATAATGCAAAATTTTAACTATCTTTTTTCTCACTTGTAGCAACGATCTGTCTTTAATGCAAAAGAATTTAGCGAATTTTGTAAACTTATCTATGCAGGTAATGAACTTCTGTCCCTGAATTTCCATAATGTCCATGTGAAGAATTTCGCATGGATATTTCGGATCAGGTGTTTCTTGGCGATGTATTTGTGGAGGTTTCCTGTCATATTTGCATCTATTACAAACGTCGCAGCTGGCAACGTACTTTCTTATACTAGACCGCATATGCGGAAAGTAGAATTGTTCTAAAATTTGTTCACCATTTTCTCTGGGATTACGGTGCGCTCTTTTATGTTCTGTTTCTATTATTTCAAATTGACGTTCTTTTGAAGTAATGTCTGTAACTAACTTCTGCGTAATTCTTACCTTATATCTAGAAAAATGATCAATGTAAACTTCTTGTAGAGCACCAAGAAGACCTTCTGGTGCTTTTATTCCGTTAAGGATATTTGGGCGAAGTTTTTCTTTAAGCAACGCTAAAAGTTCTTCCTTAGACCAATTTTTTAAGGAAATAAAATGTCTAGTATACCCACGGTGTGGTTCCTCCATTGCTGTCATATCCATTCCGACTCTTAGTATAATCTGATTTCTAAAGACGTTTATAGGTACCTCCACGTGGGGTATTAAGTCAGAAGCATCTTGTTCTGCACTGTGAACTGTTGCCGCTGATGAAAGGCCATCATCTTCTCGACCCTCTGAAGCCGTTATAGTTTCATCTGAACTCATAGCCATTCCTTCGCTTGCTGTATCAGTAGAAGAATGGTATAAATGATTTGAAATGGTTTTTAGCCTCGAAAGGGCATCAGCCACGTGGTTTGATTTACCAGGCTTATAAATCAACTCGTGGTTATATTCCTCTATACGTGCTTTCCATCTTTTCAATTTGGCATTAAAATTCCTATTTCCCAATGCAAACGTCAAAGGTTGATGATCAGTATAGATCTTGATTTTTTTTGCACCATACAAGTAATTTCTGAGGTTGTCAAGGGCCCATACAATAGCTAGCATCTCTTTCTCGTTTGTGGCGTAGTTCTCTTCAGTTTTGTTGAGGGATCGAGAAATATATGCTATGGGTTTGTCCTTGCCGATTTCACCTTGTGACAAAACGGCACCTAACGCAGTATTAGAGGCATCCGTTGTCAGGTTAAATGGTTTCTCAAAGTCTGGAAAAGACAGGAGCTCTGCTGTAGTCAACATAGATTTAAGTCCATTGAAAGACTTCAAAGACTCGTCATCTAAGGTAATTGGCACTTTCTTAGACTGACTGGCTTTTATTTGAGCATGTTCCCCTCTTGTAAGGTTCGTAAGGGGTTTCGCTATTTTTGCATAGTCACGAATAAATCTCCTATAGTAGGAGGTCATTCCCAGGAAACTTTTCAATTCCTTCAAGTTCGTAGGCGGCAACAAATTTTCGATGGACCTTACTTTGGCAGGATCCGGTTTGATGCCATCAGAACCAACGATATAGCCAAGAAATTCCACCTCAGCCTTCATAAAATGCGTTTTATCAAGATTTACCTTCAGATTAGCATCGTGAAGCCTTCCAAAAATTGTATCTATGTTCCTCAAATGATTCTCTACATTCTCGCCAATTACTATTATGTCATCAATGTAGACAAAACAAATTTTTCCTATGTACTCGCGGAGGACATCATCTATCATTCTCTGAAATATTGCCGGCGCATTCTTTAAGCCAAAAGGCAATCTTAAGAATTCAAATTTACCGTTTGCCGTTGAAAAAGCAGTTTTTGGGATATCTTTTGGTTTCATTGCTATTTGATGAAAGCCTGATGTAAGATCTATTGTTGTGAAATACTTTGCTTTACCTAAACTAGCTAAAGTAGATGTAATGTCTGGAATTGGGTAGGTGTCTGGAATCGTCACAGCATTTAGACGTTTGAAGTCCACTACCATTCGATATTGTTTTTCACCACTGGGTTTTGGCTTTTTAGGCACGACCCAAATAGGTGAGTTGTATGGACTTTTAGAGGGTCTTATTACTCCCTCTGAGAGTAGTTCTTTTATCTGTCTCTCTACTTCTTCCCTCATACAGACAGGGTACGGATAGCTCTTTGTATATATTGGTTCTTCCGTACTTGTCCTAATTTCTGCCTGAACGTTTGTTGATGCAAGTTCGCTGCCATCGAGCGGTCCAAAAAGTGGTTTGAATTTATTAATAAGACTCTCTATCCTTGTTCTAACTTCTGGTACATATTCCTCGCCTAATATATAATTTGACTGAGTAGTTACTTTTTCTTTCAATGGAATTTTAAAACTATTTTTTAAAACTAAAACATTTTCCTTTCTATCAACTAAAGCACCTAGATCTTTAAGTGTGTCGTCCCCAATAATTCCATCAAAAGTTTTTAATTCTGGTAAGACATAAAATTGAATAGATTCATTTATACCTAAAAATTTAAAAAATGGTCCAATTATCTTTCTATCTATGCTAACATCTCCCCCCACTGATCGAACTTTTATTGGTTTTTCTAGAATTATGCTACCGTATGACAAGCGTGGGCTACAAAAGTTCTTGTTAGACCCCGTATCGATCAAAAAACATAAAATATCACCGGTAACAGAAGGGTATTCTATATAGGGTAAGCTTGATGGCCTTCCCCCATAAAATTTACTTCACCTGCAATTTCCTCCTGATGGGAGTCTTCCTGTAACTCATTCTCAGCTATTTGGTCCTCATCAGAAAAGGTTTCTATGTGATAAAGTCTAGGTTGCTTGTTACCTGTATTTGTTTCGAATGCACCTCTTTTTTCTGTTTTTCTAGGGTTGTTGATGTAATTTACACGACGAGATTGTATTGTTCTATCGACTTCCATCGGTTCATGTTTTATGGCCGGATAACGCGGGGGTAACGCTGGCTTATTATAATTCGTATATCCGTTTACCCGAAAGTTAGAATAGTTGTTGTTATGTTGCCAATTTCTAGGCCGAGAATCTTGATTCTGCCACCCCGATCGCACATGAAATGACTTTGTTGGCCTTGGAGGTCCAGGACGATAAGTTGCTTCTGGGGTTGTCGACTCGTGAGGCTTCGTTTTTGAATAAATTATGTTATTTCGCATAGTTAGGTTTTGCAATTCTAAACAAGCGGAATATGCTTCAGGGAGCGTTCCTGGACGCTGTATAATAATCATACGGGAAAGATCCGATTTTAATCCGCGTACGAAAATGTCCAATGCTCTGTTCCTGTACGTTTCCACTAAGGCTCTGATAGTTTCCTCGCTATAGGATTCTGTCTTCAGCTTATTGATAATAAGCGAAAGTTGGTGATTTACAGTCGAATAAAATTCATCGATGGTTGAGGATCCTTGGGAAAGCTGGTTGAGCTGATGCTCCAGAGTTTGGATGTCTCTTTTATCAGCGTAGTGAAGGGAAAGTATCTTCTTGATTTCAGTCCAATCACTATCGAATACATTATAGGACACCAGAGCTGTGTCTGCAGCGCCAACAATTTTCTGGCGGACGCTCTGTAGAATTGCACGATAAATCGGCTTGTCCCTGACAATTTCAAAATCCTTCAATATGGTTTCCACGGAATGGACCCAGGATACATACTGGGTTGGATTACCCTCAAAGGTTCTCAATTCCTTCACGCTGTCAGGAAGGCGGCTTATATCTTTTAATTCAAGTTCAGTTCGTGGCCGTTGAAGGGATCCTTCATCCGTGACCACCGGGCCTACTGCGGCACCTTGTCTACTTTCAAGGCACTCTATCCTACTTAAAACATTTCCTACTGGGTTGTCACTGAGAATCGCTTCTATAGTCCCTATTCTACTTTCTACCGACTTGATCTGTTCCATAAACCGATTTATGGCTCCAGTCAAAGTCATTACAGTTGATTTTAAATCTTCCATTATTTTATTTTATGCTGACAAGGGGGAAAAAATTTTTCACGTACCTGAAATATCCGCAACACTTTGATGAATGAGATCCTTGATCGTTGCACACTTTCACTTCACTTCTTTTTCTTAACTTTTTATATTTTTTCTTTGAATTATTATTTTATTTTATTTTCAAAAGGACATCTTTTATATTTTTTCCTTGAATTATTATTTTATTTTCAAAAGGACATCTTTTATATTTTTCCTTTGATTTATTCTTTTATTTTCGATTTTCAAAAGGATAACTTTAATGCAATAATAATATTTTTATTTTTATTGTAATTTTCGTTTTTATTTTTCAATTTTATTTTTTATTTCATTTTTCAATTCTCTCTTTTTTTTATTTTATTTTAGAATTTCAAAAAGATTTTTTCCAACTCAATAATGATGCTTTCTATTTTATTTTTATTTCAATTATTTCTTTTTCAATTTTCAATTTTATATTTTTATTCAGGTTTATATTTTATCTCAAAAAAAACTATTTGCTCTTAAAGCACTTAGAGGAAAAAAGAAAAAAAAAAAAAAAAAATTTTTTATGTGTATATGTTATATAACTTATGATTCTTTTTATAATTTTAGCGAGCCTTGGCTAGGGTACGCGACGCGACCGTTTAAAACCCTTTTGTCCTCACGGAAGCTCCGTATGGTTCCGGTTTAGTGATCCACTTTTATATTCGTGAATACCTACTACGGTACGGTTCACTTCACTTTCACCTCGGTAACCTTCTGTGATGTTTTTTCTTTTTTCTTTTTAATTTATTAACCACCAGGAATACCGGATTAGCGAAGGAGGAGTTAAACTTATTATTTTAATATTATGAGTCCTAAAAGGACAATAATTATTTATTTATAATTCACGGGAACACCACGACTTTAAGTCTGGTCCCTGCTCGGGCGCCAGTTAAAGGATCTTAAACGGAGATTACTAAAAAAATTAATCTTTAGGCGCTATCAACTGCGCCTTCAACAAATAAAACACTTGTACCTGTATTCAATTAATATAATAAAATTTATTCAGGACTTTAACAACAATTAGATTATTTACTTTGAAACTTTAAATAGAATTTACTTTATTAATTCACAACCGTTCTCATTTACACCGTAGCCAAGACTGCTAGTTTTCAGCCAACTTTGTTGGCTCGTTGAATTCTTAGATCATGTTGCACCAACATGCGCGAGTATGCAGACGCTGATCATGCAAAATTGTTTTCCCATCATTTCAGCAAGACAGCAATTTCGTAATCGGATCGGAAGCGCGTGTTAAAGTAAAAATACTAAGATAGCTTAAGTTGCAGAATTATTCTTTAGCGACAGCGTCGCCAACGTTGTTAACTTTGATATAATTATAATATTCACATAGTATAAACATAGAAAAGCACATACACAAAAACACTTTTAAGTATTCAAGCGCACACATAAACTTACACGAACTGAGACTGACAAGTAACAAACCACTACTTATGCATGTTTATGGCTGGCCTTAAGCTTAACTTATTTTGTGTTTGTTGTTCTCGCAATGGATTTGTTTTTTGTATATATGTATGTATGCATGTATATATATGAATATGGGTTTATTGGTGTTTGTGTGTGTGTGAGGGTGTGTGTGGGGCGAATGTTTATGTGAATGAACAGTTTTAATGTATTGAGGTGTTCATGTGTTTTATTGTGTTTCGGAAGGCTTAATTTAAACTACATATAAAATTTATATTGTTGTGAGAACGTGCTTTGGCATTGTGCGGTTATAAAGAAGTGTTTATTAATTGGTTAAATAAATATTTATTTGTTATAGCTTAAGTATCATCTATGCTAAAAGGACTGCCTGCCGCCTAGTCTCAACGAAATAGTTTAGGGTTTTTGCTATTTTTGCTTTGTATGGGACACTCAAGGATTAGGTGGTATTTATTTGTTTAGGTTTTTCTAAACAAGGTGGAATTAAATAGATGAAAAATATTTCTGGGTCTTATTTATCGATAATGACATGAAATAATTGAGCGTTTGCAGAAATTTAGAAGATGCTGATATGAAATAAAAAGTAGTAGTGCCATTTGAATAAAATGTTAAAAAAAAAACATACGGGCAATTCACACTTTCAAACCATATTAAAATATTAATATACAGGGTACTTTTTATTTTTTTTTTGTAAGTACTAACGTTATATAAATGAAATAAAAAAAATGGTACTTTTTAATTATGGTACTTTTTTACTTCTGGTGCTTTTTGCTTTTGGTACCTTTTTACTTTTTCTTTAAAAAAATTCTGTTGATGGATTCTTATGAAATTTGGTAATTTGGCCAAAATTAATATATAGAGTACTATTTAAGTGGTTAAAAAATTTAAATTGTTGGTACTTTTTATTTTTGTACTTATATTTTATATAATTTTTTTATAAATTACAATACTTTCTAGGGGCTAAAATGAAAAATTAATTTTGGTATTCTTTTGCTTCTGGTACCATTTAACTTTTAGTGCTTTTATAATTTTTGTTTGTATTCTCTTAAGAAATTCTTTAATTTGGATAAAATTTAGTAGATAGATAGCATGTCACCCAGATTAAATTAAGGAGTACTTTTTCATAGGGAAAAAACAAGGCAAATTTCTACTTTTTGGTACTTTTTGTTGGCTTAATATATATTTTGCGTTAACTTACAAGAAATTTTCTGGAGTATAAAATAGGGACAAGCTGGTACTATTGGTACTTTTAATTTTTTTACAATAACCTACAGTGTACTTTCTGGGGAATGACATGAACAAAAGCTGGCATTTTGTGCCTTTTGCTTTTAGTACTATTATGTTTTTGTATTAAAATGTAGCGTGCATGTGCGTTATTATTTTGTTCACTACATTAATAAATATTTAAAATAAAAGCTGTTCTTTAGTTGTATTTTGTTGAAAAATTTACAGTAAAAATATGTGAAATTAAAGCTCTTAAAGACTAAAGGGTGAACAATTTTTAATTTACAAGACGTGTATTGCAAGAGAAGTTTTTGATATTTCACTGTATTCTAAAATTAGTAACTAAATAATGAAAGTTCTCAATTAATTTGGAGATATTAAGAATTTTTAGAATAATAAATTTGTATCAAAAAATTTTTTCTCTTTACACATCGAAGACCCGAAAAAGACACTGAAGTCGATGGAAAAGTTTTATCAAAATTTTTATACGTTCTATGAAGATTATAAAATATTAAAATTACTTAAAGACGACATGTAAAGCATGCTGTTGCAGCATTCATTCTTAATTTAAAAATTAACATAAAATGTAAGATGCACTATTTCCAGTTTCCTGTCAAATTATATTCCTTTTCCTTTCAGCATATTTCCTGTGTGCCACTTTTATGAATAATGTTTTTCGGTACTGTTGGTAACATTTTGTTGTTTCTTGCGCTTCCAATTCAATTAAAAACTAATAATTTTCTTGGAATTTTATTCACCAGAAAATGATGATGGCCAAAGGTTTTCTTTCTGTTTTAAGTTTTGTTGTTCTTTGTGGATTGTCTGTCGCTAAACACCTTCAAATCTTATGCTAATTTTGTTTATGTGTCATGTTTTTTTTTTTTTGGTTTTGTTTATTTTTGTATACATATATTTTTTATAATGATGAAGATGGCGTTTCTAAATAATATTCGTCCTTGTCCTTGTCCTTTGCTATTCTTTAACACGCTTATCATCATACAAAGTCAACACTTTCGCATTTATGCCAATATTATGACAGGATTTACTTATTCTTCGTTTTGCAATTTATTTTTCACTTTTTCCTTCTATATAATTTTTTTTTTTTTTATTTTAATTGACATGCAGTGTTGTTGGTTTTTCCGCTCCCGTTTCGTTTTTTATTGTTGTTTTTGTCTTACTAAACTGACAAGTTAACATTTTGCTGCCTATTCTATTTTAGTAGCTTGGTCTTGCACCAGCCTGTCTAACTCTTATTTGCCGTTAGTCGTCATTTTGTCTTTTCCACTTCTCATTTCTCTTAATGGCCAACTAACTGAAAGTGTGGCGGAAGCAAAACTTAGAGACAAGGACTGGTAAAGAGCTTTTAATATGGACATTAACTTTGAATAGTTTTTTTTTTGCAGGCCGAATGTATAATTAGTTTCACAAAGATGTTGCTGCTAAAGTAAATTGATAATGGTCTGAATTTTAATCAGTTAGAATTTTAAATATCTATAGTTTTATTTTAAAAGGTTTTCCAATAAGAGTGATATGTTTTCTTTAAAAAAAAAACACATTTAGTTAAGGAAATTCAAAAGTTTTTTATTTAATGTGAAGTACAATCGATACAATTAAGTTCTAAATAAAACGTCATTCAAATGGCCTCCACGACTTCTTTTGCAGGAACGAATTCGATGAACACGATTTTCGAGCACTTTTTCCACTAAATCAAGTCGTATGTCATAAATGGCACATTCAATATTGACTTGTAAAGCTTGAAGAGAGTCTGGTCTAATTCGAAAGACTAATGACTTCAAATAACCCCACAAGAAATAGTCTAATAGTGATAAATCACAACTTCTTGGAGGCCATTTAATATCACAATTTCATGAAAAAATCGAATCTCCAACTTTTCTCGCAATAATTCAATTGTTGCATTTGCTGTGTGGCACGTAGGACCGTGTTGTGGACCCCAAATGTTGTCAAGATCAACTTTTTCCAATTTCGGCCATAAAAAGTTGGATATCAAAGATCTATACCGCTCTCCATTGACAGTAACAGTGTTACCAGTTTCATTTCGAAAGAAGTTGCGGTCTTCAGCAACACTTGCCTGAACGGCAGCAACTTTTGTATTACTTCGGGCGGTTCTTTGTCTTATTGGCACTTGTATTTGTGTATACGTAAAAGTGTACAGTGCAATGTTGAATGAACTGCTTGCTGTATTGTCGTTTTCCCAATAATAAAAGTTCTTATAAATCGAACGGAAATTTTATATTAAGGCAAATTAAGCATATTTTGTTCGTTTTGGGTGGGGAAAAAGAATATTCTTCTTCTGCGAATGTTATATATTTACTACGACAAACATAATTTTAATTTATTTAAATTCCTCTGTTTTTTTTCGTTTTTAAAATTTATTTTTATCTCTTTCTAATGTTTCGTTTTAGAGAATTTTCGTTCAATACATCCTTTTTGCATTTTGATACTAATTTTTCATTTAACTGAATCTTTTGTTCTTGCGATTTATTGTTTTAATATTGTTTAATTTGATTTGCTTACATATCTGTTAATGAATATGTACATACGACCTCATATTATGTAGGGTGCAAAACAATTGCCTGTTTAAGCAACTGGTATAAGTGTACACATAAAATTATACTTCTCATTTAGTCGAAGAAAAATATTCGATAAGTGTTTACGATGTTCACATAATCATGCATAAATGCCAATTGAACCATCGTTCAATTCTTTTTCTGCTTTGTCGATTCTTGTTCCGAAATACGATTATATACACTTTGTAGTATAAATAAAAATAGTTTAATAGTTTACACTAATAATTCACAAGACAAGCCATAAAGTTTTGTAATCAACTTACAAATCAAAGTCAAGTGAAGGTATAGCGAGAGAGTACTAGAGAATTCCACATCAAACACACATAGTAAGTTTTGTAATTTAATAATATTGTGTATTATTGAATATTAGAACACTGAAAACTGTTTTGATGTAAAAAAAGTGGAAGATCTTTAGTATCTAAAAAGATCTTAGACAGGCTGGCGACTACATCAATTAACTAAAAAAGTAAACTACGTTACAGTCTTTCTGCTTTTTATTCAATTGCAATGACTTCTCTTCGTTTGGCATTTTTTTCATGTTTTAGCGATTTTTGCTTTAACTGGTACTTTGTTTTAGCGATTTTTCTCGTTTTTAATGTTATCTATCTAGTCAACTTTTTTCAAAAATTCGTCGAATCAACGAATTATTCCTTATTTTTCACCCAAGGAACATGTTCTTTGCTTATTTTTGCTGTTTTCTCTTTAGTCGTGAGGTCTTTTCTTTGTTTTGGGAATTTGTTATGTTTCAGATTTTATCTGTGTTAGTAACACTTTTTCTTTTAGTGTTTCATTGTTTTGATGATTTTTTTTTTCGTTGTAACAGTTTTTATTTTGGTTTGCCAATTTTATTGTTTTTGAAGTATTTTTCAGTTCGGAATTTTTTTTTTGGTTTCGATTGGTCGTGTTTTTTCATTGTGGCAATTTTTTTTGCTTAGGGACTGTGCACATATTACGTAACGCTGTTTTCAGAGATTTTTTTTTCAGATGTTTTAATTGTTGCATTACTTAGACGTAAACTTTGCATTTAATTCGGTTTGATATAACTTTTATATGCACACACTATCACTCTTACATTTGCATGTATCAGTCAGTCACACCATTAGAATCATAAATATGTCCATGTCACTGTTAATGGGATAACAGTGTATTCTGAGTGACACTCATGGCAGCTCGGTTTTTTCACCCCCTATGTCCTACTATTTTTTTTACAAATGGCAAAAAAACTCTTCTAAACATAAATATTTTTTTGTTACGCCTAAACTTCTTCAACTTCCTTAAAGATGGAATACATTTAAGAAAATGATTAGCTCTGAAACTTAACTGAAAAGTGCAAAATGACTAGAAAAAAGTTTATTAACTTAAACAAGCAGGAAAATTATACGAGATGCAGCTACAGCTACAGCAACTAAAACTACAACAAAAAGAAAAAAAAAAGTAATATTTTAACCTTCTTTTACCTTAAGTAAATGTTTGTATCGCATTATAAACAAGAAGAGCAGAAATGTCAACAACAGAAACAATAAAAACAACAGGAATAGCGGGCGGGGACAAACAAATGGTGCAGTAACAACATTTTAACGCTCACAGGATAATGATAATAAGGACAACCAGGGTGCAGTCATAATTTATTAAATGATTCATTTGCATAAAACTGATAGTTTACGAAGTATAGAAATTTTTTTATCTCTCCCTCTGTATCTAAAGTCTCTAATGGTTTGAAGTATTTCACTTTATTATATAAAAAAAAAGCACTGGGAAATAATAATGCATGAGTTTGTCTTACACGATAGATAACAAGTAAATGATGTGACCTTAGAAAAACGAAAAAGAAAAAAAAAAAAACAAACACAACATGAAATAGAAAAAGAGTGTATGACAATAATTTATGGAAATTTAATACAATACCTTATTAAATTAGATAAGAATATTCTATGGAAAATGCCGTGTTGGTAATAATTTCGCAGTAAAACTAGCAATTTAATGAGAGAAAAAAAAGTAGAAATTTAAATTGTTTTAAAATGCTAAAAATCTGATATTAAAAGTTTTAATTAAATCATGAGATTATCAAAGTTGAAAAACTTTTTTTTATATCATAATTTTTCCGCAATTTAAGAAAAAACTTCTTGAAAAGTTAAAAAACTTCTTGAAAAGTTAAAAAGTGCTAAGTGGAGGATGCTTTTGAATGGTTAGAATACAGTTTGATAGCAAATAATTTGTGGCTTGAAAAATGGCAATACCACAACACCGTCCAAAGTGGTCGCATGTTGGTTCTAACGCGCTCCTAGCGGTCCCAACCCATAAAGTGTTGTCTTTCGCCTTTCGCACTTACAATTTTTGAAATTGCATAGAATCTAAAGAGATTCTATGTAAAAAATAAAATATAGGCAGCAGAAAAGGACAATTCTTTTTTTTAGGGAGTTTGAGAAACTTACTGGCACAACTGTCCATGTAACTGATGCCATGCCCACTTGTATATTTTCTACTCATCCTATTGAGCTCTCGAGCTTAATTCAACCATTTCACAAAAATGATTTCGATCGCACACTTTGCCAAATTTAATCAAACTTTTCTTGCCAACTTTTATTTTTATTGCCAACTAAGAAATTCGCATTCAATTTTTTTGTCTACTTAATTATATGGATTATTTAATTAATCTATATTTTGCTCAAAAAATAAATACCAAGTTTGCAAAATTTCCCAAAAAAAAAAAAAAAAACGGACATAAATTTAGCGAGAAGAGCAAACCCAAGAGAATTGTAAAAACTGTTTGCTTTTTCTTAAGACAACACATTTAGTTAATTTACATTTTTTTTGTTTGTTCTTGTTACGTTTTCTTTTATTTCGACATAAATTTTAATTGCAATAAGAGCATGACAAATTTATATATACGTCAGCTTTAATTTAAAAATTATTGAAGCCATTAAATTTTCCAAGTCTAAGAATATGTACTTGTATATCGTAGTCAGACGTTTTTGAGTCTGTGTGTGTGTTTGCATCTCAAATATACATAATTGTGGCAAATTAAATAGACTACTCGTAGAAAAACTACATACAATTAATTTGTGACTACGAACGTCTTTTATTTTGTATTTTATTACACAACAAGTTGACACATCAAAATGTCATTTGCTGGCAACAACAATGCAACAGAATACTTTACGATTCTAATGAAAAAAAAAAAAAAAACAACAACAACAAAATACTAAATAATGCTTAAAAAATATCAATTATAAATAAAAATTATATATATTTATATGTTTTATTATCGGTTTAATTAAATATTGTCATTATATACATCAGCGATAGGGGCAGAATATCAAAAGAAGCTTTAGCATCAACACACATACACAGAGCAAATGCTTCTTTGTAAAATAAAATTTTTATTATCTATGTATGTGTGTATGTAGCTACCCTGCAGGAGCTGCAACTAGTATCAAACTAGTATTTTACTAGTACGAAAGTCACCAGTCCTAGTTCTCAACTGTAAACTTTCCTATACCATGTTAATACTCAAATTAACAATTGGATGTGTCAGGAAAATTACTAGTACCATTGGTACTACATGAGTACTAGTACAATTGATACTAGGCGGACACTAGTACCGTTGTTTTTAGAGGCACACTAGTGCCATTGATACTAGGCGGACACTAGTACCGTTGTTTTTAGAGGCACACTAGTGCCATTGATACTAGTCGGATACTAAAGGGTGATCCTAGTAGAGATACTTTTTTCAATAGCCTTTATTTGACAGATCACGTGTGAGTCGTGTCATGCTGTCATGTCATTTTTGTTTAGTATTGTTTGGCATTTCATAATGGAAGGACTTACGCCTGAACAACGTTTACAAATCGTTCAAGTTTATTACGAAAATTCACGTTATGTGAGGAATGTGTTTCGAGGCAAATTTTGTTTAGCGATGAGGCACCTTTCTGGCTCAATGGGTATGTAAACAAACAAAATTGCCGCATTTGGGACGAAGAGCAACCTGAAGAGATGCCACTTCATCCAGAAAAGACAACGATTTGGTGTGGTTTGTTGGCCGGTGGAATCATCGGTCCATATATCTTTAAAAATGATGCGGGTGCGAACGTAACCGTCAATGGCGACCGTTATCGTTCCATGATAACCGACTATTTGATGCCTGAAATTGAAGCTCGTGGTTTCGGCGACATTTGGTTTCAACAAGACGGCGCCACTTCCCACACATCGCATCAATCAATGGATTTATTGAGAGAACATTTCGGTGAGCAAATAATTTCACGTTTTGAGCCGGGTCGATTAGCCACCAAGATCGTGTGATATCACACCGTTAGACTGTTTCCTGTGGGGATATGTAAAGCGGGCAAACCCGCTTCGATTCAGACCTTGGAGGAAAATATCACGCGTGTCATTCGCCAGTTACCAGTCGAAATGCTCGAACGAGTCATCGAAAATTGGACTCAACCATCTGCGACGTAGCAACGGCCAACATTTGATAGACATAATCTTAATAAAATAAGTGCCAAAGAATGTTCTTTCAAATGATAATAAACATTCTCCATTAAATTTGAATTTTCTGTGTCTTTTTCTTTAAAAAAGTAGGGAACCTCGAAATTTATCATCCCTTAGTACAATTGGACATACTAGAGCACTTGGACCCGATTGGGTGCTTAAGAACTAGTTTTGTACCAGTTATTTTGTACAAAAAAAGTCCCTAGAATTGTTGATTTTATTAAACCTAACAAAATTTGTTACGTCTATGTCTACACTCGCAATCCTTGTTTTAGCAATTCTGAGTTTGTAAAAGGAAATGGAAAATATATAGAAATTTGTAGAGAGCTTCATGTACACGGAAATTCTTTTTCGCTTTTATATTCGTTTTTTTCAATCTGAAATTAGTCGTTTGAAGAAAAAAGAAAAAAAAACTTTCGTAAAATTTCAAAACATATGTGAACAAAATTGCAATGCACAAAGCAGAATTAAAGTGAATTGCTGAAGCTGGGACTAATAAAAAGATTATATAAGATATAAATAATAATATTTTCCAACACAAAAAAACTCTTACGGCCTATTTCACTATGTCGAAAGAAAATTTCCATATGTTTTCATTCGTATAATTACATTTGAAGCAAAAACAAATTATAAAATTTTGTTTTTGTATCAAATGTATTTGTACGAATGAAAATAAAATTCAAAATTCTTTCGACATCGTGAAATCGGCAGTTAGTAATTTTGAATTTTCATTAATTCAATAAAACTGATCTTGAGCCTGATAATATTACTTTTCATATGTACTTAAATGTTAATTAAAAAAATGTCACTCAGAAAACCGCGGCATACTTTCATGTAAGAATAAATAAACTGCAAAGTCGGCTAATAATTTTCAGTGGCAGCGCAGTGAAAAATTACACAGCATACTGTTCTTTGTTTTAAATTTGAATTTGTTTAAAAAGTGTTGCAACAATTAAAAAAAAAAATGAAAATGGCAATTCGCATTTAAACACCATCCAAAAATTGTATATGAAATATGTTCATATATCATTAATGATATGTGTCAAATCAATTTACAAATGAACTAGTTGAAGCACTAGTACTTTCCTACATAAACTATGGCACCTTTTGAACTACTGCTTTTTGTACTAGTAATTGTACCAGTAGCTTTTAGACAATTATCGCTAAATCTCCTGCAAGGTACAATATTATTTGAAATGCTTGCATTTGGGAGTGTTTGTAAGACTATTTTTTTTATTGTTGTTGTTATTAATAGGGATTATTTATATTATTTTTAATAAGTAATATTTTTTCCTTTAAAATTCCATTTTATGATCTTATACATATTTATTTTACTTCTAAAAGCTGTTGGTCATTTATAGTTACAAATATATATGGGCTTTTAAACCTCAAGAATGTTAAATAAAATTTTCGAAAATGTAGTTGAGCGGTTACAAAATTGTACCATCTTTTTATCCTAATTGTACTAAAAGTCTATAAAAATATTTCTTTTAATTAATTTTTGTATTAGAACGAGTGAAATATTAAACAAAATATTAGGGCGGTTTTTTGTTTTTATTAAGAAACCAAAGAAATTAAAAGTTGTTTGCTTAGCCAGAAGACATTGTTAACATATTTCGAGCAACAAAGGAAAAATTTAATATCTAAACATGCCTTTAGATTTCAACCGCACTGGCCGAATAGAACAAATGTTGTTTTTGGTAGAAGCCACTGAACCTCGTCATTATTCAAATGCTTTCACTACTTGTTAGGTCGCTCTGTTGAACGTGATTTCATATTTTATTTATACATTATTACAAATACAAATGGAATACGCGACTTCTCAAGAATTTATGTTTTCAAAAATGATTATTTGTTATGGGTTAACTAATCTATATGCATTTCATTGGTAGCTAAATACCAACTCATCAGTAGATCTTTAAAAAGTTAAAAAAGTTCCCAAACTCATCTACTCATACATGAATTCGCAAAAAATATTTGCGAATTACTAAAATACAAGCAAATAACAAATATTTTTATTTTTATGATTTTTTTTTTCAAGTCTTTTAAATGCTATTTTGGTATGTAAAATTGGTTTTTTGAAGCCACCAGAAGAATTGGACACTTGTGTCTTGCACTGATGTGTAACGATTTGTCCGAACACGTTTCGTATTGAAAATCAGCAAAAACAATTGCTGAATTCACAAAACCTCTTGTATCATTGTATCGAGTGTATTATAGTATCATATACAATAGTGCAAAATTTGTTGTTGGTAATTTTCATATAAAAAGGAAATACACCATTACACTTTTATTTCATATGTTTTGCAAAAATCGTATTTCATACAATACTCAGAGAGTATATGTATATACTCTCAGAGAGTATTTGCATGGTGCTTGTTCTTCTTTTGTCCATCAATACAAGATTCAAGCCGATACAATTTACACCAGGTGTTCACAAACATATAAACAAACTTGTATTTCATACAAGATAGACGATACAAATTGTTGTGAATTCAGCAAATGTATTGATTCCGATATTTGAATACATATACACATACATATGTATATACATACATACATATATACATACATATATACATGTGATTGAATAACCATTCCGGAAATAAGTTTATTAATAAATATGACGTTGCCCCAGTAATTAATCTTAATTCATCGGGATGAGAATTAAACTCACTTCATTCAAACCCCCTTTTTGTTCAGGGTTCATTCAATGTGGTCAGGAATGGGAAATGGAAAAATTTTTTCGAATATTAAATGAAAAATGGGAAAAATTCCAATACTAAAACAGAACATTGTTTTCTGATACCCCAAAGAGCGGCCGCCCAAAATTTGCAGCTAATTACTTATAAGTAATTTTTTTTTTTTTAATAGGACCAGCACTCAGGGGATGACCCCTACGTATGGAGTGCATTGTGCCGGAACTCAGGGAAAGGGATATAGTAGAGAAGATAGAATTTTGAAAATTAAGAAGGCTGAACTCTTTTACAACTCTGCTTTGCGCGTAATGTTAATTTTTACAGCAGTGTTGAGGCGCCTTCGGTGTTAAATTGACGCATTAACTTTGCTAAGCTGAACTAGCAGGCATTTTATTAATTATTTTACTTCGACGATGTTTCTGCTAACCGACGAAGGAGGGCGATTTTGTGTACATTTGCTTGGAACAGCATCAATCGCTGTCGGAACAGTTTTTTTAGTGACCAGTGCTATGCCTTCATCACTTAAATAGTCCGACAACAATTAATACAATGTCTCACTAATGCATATCAGAAAAATTAATGATGTTGAATGACTTGCTCTGGCCAGGGTTTAAACCTAGTTGGCGCCTAGGCGTCATTGTTTGCTTAGTAGTCAACGCGCTAACCACTTCAGCCAACACGAAATGAGACAAAAAACTTTGTGAAGGGTATATAAGATTTGAACATACCACGTTAGATCTAACATGAACTACATACATATGTACTCATGCTAAATTGACAATGTTACTAAACTTATTTAATAACAAAATGCTTTTCATTTGCTTTTATTGTAATGAAAATCGCTTTTGAACTGAAATGCAAATTTTTTTTATAGTCTTGTTAACTTTATCTAGTTGTATTATTTAAAAACAATTTATTTATTGTTGTTGTTTAAATGTACATGTAAAAGCCTAAAGACTTGTTAGTATTATTATGGTTTTTTCATGCAGATAAAAAAATATTATTACATAATGATTTCTCATATTCACAATTCAAACGAGCATTTTGACGTCTGTTTGTATGAGCTCTTGTAAAAAGTTTTGTATGTTTTTTTCTCAGTTGCTATTGTTGATAAATTGAAAACTCTTAAAATATATTATTACTACTACCATTATAGTATGTATGTATGGACATATGTGTGTATGCAATATGTGGGGGCATACAGTAGTAAGCAATTTTTATTATAAAATAATATAGGAAATATTTCAATTTTATTGATAAACAATTGTGGAAAAATTATTGAGAATGTTATTGAAGGATAGAAATATATTATCCTGCTGATTTTTACTTATAGTGTGACATATATTAATATTTCAAAATTTATTTATTATTTTCTATTATTCTGTCTGTTGTAATTATTTGACGATTTCAAGTCCACATAATATTAGTAGTTTTCTAGGCCTGTCCCGATACTCGTATCGGTTCTCTTCTTTGTGGGCCATGTTGAGGTGACATCAGAATAAAGTAGAATATTTGCTTTAAAATTGTGAATAGTTTAAGTTGTTTTAGAAAATCTTCAAACATTTCCAAGCTTATTGGATGGCACTGTCCATTATGCCATTTTATTTTTTTTCATTTTAGAGTTTTAAACTTGCAATTCTGTTCTACACTCAAAGAAAAACAAATGGACATACAGTAAATTTAAGTAAACAATTTCCTTCAAAATATATATTTCTAAATTTATATTAAATTATAATTTTATTCAAAGTTAGAAAATTTAATTTCAATAAAAAAAAAATTATGGCTTTGCCAGCCGGCAACTGAAAATTTGTGGTTGCCAGAAAAGCACTAAATAGCAACTGAAACTGTAACCTCTCAGTTGTCAGTTTCCAGCTACCATCCGTAATAAAATTGCTATCCATAAGCGACGCATTACTTAATATACGCAAAAAATTAAATAGTTCATGTTTTTTAAAATAGTTCACAATGTTACTCCAAAAAAAAAATCGTATTTCTTGTCTTTTTTTAATTGAGAGCAAATTTTCTAAAAGTAAGAACTATTTTTAACCAAGTATAAGCACATTTTGTCATACGATTGAAATTATTTTATTTTAGCTGTAAAAAATGATTTAGGAAATGACTTTCAACTGAATAGTTCATAAAAATTTGAAACGGAAACGGCTGTCCTCCATATAAGTTTTTAACTTTTTGTCATGAAATTGAAACTGTTTTTGAAAATATGTATTTAGAAAAAAATTTAGGAATTTACGAACTGGCTAATGAGAGGTAGCCAGGAGTAGTAGTGTTGTAGTTGGAGTGCGTATTTACTAAACTTAAATAGTCCTCTTCGAATCCCAATATACTTTGAGTTTTATTAAAAGGCTTTTAACCACCCACATTCCAGACAATATATTCTAACAGTAAAGATACAGCCCCTCCTGAAATCGAGAACTTCGTTTTACAACATGGAAGATTCAGAAAGCGTCATATATGGGAGAGAACACAAAATTGGAAACAGCTTAGTAAGATCAAAAACCACATAGCAAGGAAATGAACCAGACTATAAAATTATATGAAAACATTGTTTCGATCCTCTGTAAATGGCGCCCCTTGACAATATTTTTACTAATTTTTAGATAAGCACTGCATTAATTTTTAGTATTGCATCTAAATATTTCTATCGAATTAAGACAAATTCCCGATTAAAGACAAGCAAATTTTTTATTTCGTAACAAACAGCATGGAAAATTTTACAGAAATTTTGTAGCCACTATTTTAAGCTCAAATTAAAAAAAAAAACCAAACTTTTTTTTTTTTTGTGTGTAGGAAAATTTATATGTTTGTTTGTATATTTTAATTTGCTGTTATTTTAACCTGAAATTACAAATTATTTGTTATGATAGAAACATAATGCTGTATATGTAAAATATATGAATGAGTTACGTTCTCATTGTGTAGACATTTTCAATTGATTTTATGTTTTTTTTGTTTATTTTTTTATACGTAAAATATCAGAAACATAAATTTGCATTTTTAGTGTTTGCTACCAGTGAGAAATACTGCAATTGAAAATAATTGGGGTATTCACACTGTAGTCATAAAATAATAAAACACCAAAATATGACAAGTGTGAGCACCCCGTGATACATCGATTTGATGGGAAATGAAATCGAATACTTAAATCGAATCAAATACTTTTAGCTGTGATGAAAATAGGATCGAATCTACCCAGCAAAAATTACTGCTGCGGCCGAAGCAGGTTTGTAAGATAGAGATGCTTGTTGTTGTTTTTGTGCCTCCTATTGCGAAAAGCGCTTCGAAAATGAACGATTTTTGGTCGCGATGTCCCACTTTGGAGCTCTTGTTTTTTACATAAAAGAGCGCTTTTTCTAATCATCCAAAATGCGCTAAAATCATGCTTGAATTATCTGAATTATGCCTATATTTTAGTGCGTCATCTACTCAAATACATAATTCTTTTGTAGGCAAAGACACAAGTATATATAAATAAGTGCGAGAGAGAGAGAGAGAAGCAGAAAGCAACTAAATGAAATTTTATATTCCACTCGCTGTTTACTTATTATTCGTGTCAACTAAATGTAAATAGACGACCAACTTCAACGTGCTTAAAAATAAGTTGAGCGATCTCTCTGCCTTCTTTTTGTGCATTTTATGCAATTTTCCGATGGATTTTCCGTTGTCGCATACTCGTAAAATAGTAATAATCTACTGGCCTTGGTGAGCAAGCGAGAATGTACAATTTTCCCTGGTTTGATGTTAGCCAGATCCACCGAAACCACGCCGCTAGAAATTGCATGAGCCATGTCGTATACGTACTTCGAATCGGTGGAAAATTAAATTTTTTCTGCAGCAGAGGGCATATTTTTCAACTAAATTTTCTGAAAGCCGTCCACCACCTGAAATATATAATAATAAAATAATTAAAAACGGTTGACAATTATAGTAAATGAGTGATAGCAGTAACTTACCGGAAGAGTTTCACAAATTTCGATTTGACGGCTCAGTTTTCCGCTTGCCGATCTTGGTCCAGTGCTGGTTGATTTATCCAAAGCTTCAAACAAATGCCGAAACGGAAGTTCGTTGAAGTGTAGAAGGCAAACGAACCGATGCAATGGTCTTTTTAACAGCAATTCGAATCGTCGTATAATTCCAACGTGTGGGCCAGTGTTTGTTGGCTCACCGTCAGTGCATATGCCAATAAATGCATCCAGTGATATATTTTTATCGTTGAAAAAATCATTTAATTTGGTTGTTTTGTATTCAGCGGTTTCATGTTCCAGTCTTACGTAACCAATCAATTCAGAATTCGGTTCTCTCAAAATAACAATATGAGGATCTTTTACCATCCTCGTATGATACTTCTCATCAATTTTATGTCTCCTTAAAGTATCATCTTTTCTGCCATCGAATAAAAACGCTAACAAATTGGTAACATCTAACCGTTTGCGAAGCACTTCTTGTCTGCATTTCTCTTTTGCTCTGCGAACTTTCGATTTATCCATGACGAGAGGTTCGCCATGCTTATCGTTCATTTTTAAATCTTGGAAAAGAGTGGTTTCTAATGCAGATGCTACTCTATCAGGCAAATCAAATCTGTCACATATCAAGGCAAAGTTAAAACAATCGTATCTTTCTGTGTATTGTGAACTTGTGCTTGTATCCATATCTTCTTGAACCGATGGTGGTGCGTATGTTGAATCATCGGGATGTTGGTATGTTGACATTGGTGACATAGACCTACTTGCTCTTCAATTTCCATCATAAATGCAGCCACTGTTAGTCTTCTCTGATTATGTAGGAAAACTTTTTTTGGTCTGCTGTAGCACGTTCGCTCAAGTAAAAATAATATCTCAAGATATCCAGATGGGTTGGTATATAAAGATCACTCAAATCAGTAGACACACCAAAAACACTAACATCATGCTTAGGTATATGACTCATTGGGTTTTCGATAGTTGTTGTGGCTTCATCTTGCGGTGTACAGGATGGTGGATTCATTGTATTAGGATGATTGTTAAATAAATAAATAATAAACTATGTAGCTTACGTTTTGAGTAGTTCTAAAATACTGAATTTTTATTATAAAAAATTGAACTTAAATACTAAAAATGAGAAACTTAAAACTAAATAGTACATATGCGTGCCTGATTTTAGGCATGCTCTTTACTGCATATATCTACATATTCTAAACACATGGAAGATATATTTTATTACCCAGCTATCAGGGATTACCAGTATTTAACCCAAAAATAACGCAAGATTCTTAGAACGACACAATTAAAAAGTAATTACCATTTTCTACTCTATTGGTAATTATACTACTTAAAGATATTTGTTTACTTTTATCTCTTTATCAGGTAAACAAGGGTTGTATATATAACTTTTTAACTTAATAAAAAAAAACGTAGACATTTCGCTGATTTTTTCTTGTAAAGTGCCAAAAATGGTAATTTTTGGAAATGTTTGCATGGAGAACCCCCGAGGGGCGGTTCCAGGCCACTGGCATAGTTGGGTCGGCCCTCCAAAGTAAGTGGGGGTCGGTCATACATTATGACTCGATTGAGACACTCTAAATGGGTCAAAGTGAGATTTTTCGGGACATCAAAATACATTATATGGTTCCTTGGGCAAAGTTTCTTATTTTGATCCCTAGAATACGATTTTCCTTGTAAGTTGTGGGATTTTTAAATCGACCCGCCCTAATGTATATACTTATGTAAATGTATACGAGTATGTACATAGCTTGGTTTGTATTTTATTTATTAATTTTATTTTTCCAAAAGTGACCATATTTTTTTATACAGATGGTATTAATTATATTTTTATCAACTGTAATTAGTATTTCAAAGCTTTCATTGTTTTTACATTATAAATAGTAGACAAATTATATATATATAAAAAGCATTGGCATTTATTGGTAGTAATTTTTTTTTTTTTTGCATTGAAAATGTTTTAAATAATGCCAATGAAAATTCAATGCCAATGAAAAAGTCCCATGTATGATAACAGGACTTCATGATAAGCTTACGAAAACAATATGGCATTTTTGCTATTTATTTCTTATTCTGTGATTATTTTTAACTTCTTTCCAAGTACAAAAAAATATTAATATAATGAATATTTTTCTTTGTGTTTACAGGTACGTAAGTCTGCCGATTTAAATTAATTTGATAATTTTATAAAAATAAAACGGGTAAGTAAAACTAGATTAAAATTTTCATAAATATTTTATTATTAATTTATCGTATCGTTTTCAAGTTTAACTTTTTTAACAGTCGTCAGTTAGAAAGTAACAGTTCTTGGTTGTTAGGTTCTTGAAAATAAATTTCGGTCTGATAAGTTTGTAAACAACAGCAATATACAATTTACAATTTCACTAAATTATTATAAAACATGCAAAGTTTATTTTAAAAATGGTTTAAACTATTTCTAATGAAACACATTCGAAATAAATAACACATTCGAATAAATATTTTGCTTTTATTCTTCCACATTAAAAGTTGTTCAGAAATATTCTTTTATTCAAGAAAAAATTTTCGAATATTTTTTTTATTCTAAACTGATCGTGCTTATCTGTGGCATATAAATAATATGCAATAGTTATGTAGATTTTCGATAGGCAGCAATCCAGTCTTTAACTGTTTGGGATAACATTTAAGGTAGAACATAATATTAATGCTAAAATTCGTCTAGGTTAGGTTAAGCTGTTATTTCGTATGAATGCACGAAATTTTATTCCATAGTGTATGCAGTGTCGTATGAGCAATATTTTGTTTATTTTAAACTGAAATATTGCTTATACGTAAAAAAATTATTGCATAGGTGTTGTGCACGTAACGCTTTTTACTAATTTTTCAGTGCAAAATTTCTAATCCGTAACAAATCTTTAACCCCCGCCCCCCCTCCAAACTTGGGGCGTTACGTAATATGTGCACAGCCCCATAACAGTGATGTTACGAATAATCGTATTCGTATTCGATTATTCTCCTATTTCTAGATACTCGTATTCGTATACGCCAAATTCAAGCGAATATTTCCACATACTTAAAAAAATAATAATGCATAAAGTACAAAAAATTATTAATTATTTGTATTTAAAGAAAACCCTTTATCTTTGACACAAAATAATAACCTTTTCTAAAAACAGGCACAAATAAATATGTATTTTGCAACTAGCATTTCAAAGTTAAACTCTTATATGTATGTATGTTCATATTATGTTAAGTTAGTAATCAATTCTCAGTAGATAAATGTTCAACTTCGAAAATGGAAGAACTAAAATTTAATATGTGAAAGTCCACCTACGCAGTTGACTGCGCCTTCTGCGAAAAAATGTTCTCTTAAACTGCACTGAATTACTAATTATAAGTTCAAACAGAGTGAGAAAAATGAAATCTTAAATTCGGCATCTCAATGTCGGAATAATGTTAAATACCTAATGTGTGTTGTATTTTACAACAAACATGTCAAACTTTTGACTCAAAAATGTATGAATTAGCTGACACGATTTCTGGCAGACGTGTCGTGGTATATTTTGAGTCTTATGCCGACAATAAAAAAAAAAAAAAAAAAAACCAGCAGAACTTTAATGTGTTAGCCGAAATTCGTATTCGTATTCGTAATATGTATTCGAATTCAATTCTAACATTCTACATGATAGAATTTTTTAATAATTAATTTCAAACATATTGTAAAGAAAAGTTCTATTAAATATTAATTAGCTGCTTTATTGTTAAAAAGTTTAAAGTTCTGCCATGATTAAAATGTATCACTGACTGGCAAGTCGGATGTATGTATAATCCCTGATGGAAATAAAGTTAGATATTTGCAGGAATTTTTCTAATTTCAACAAGGTCTGAATAGGTTGCCGGCTGATATTTTGTGTTGGGTGCCACAAAATAAAAAAAGAACATCAGTACCATTGTTGATTTTTTCATACCAATTTTGTAGAGAATTTGATTAATAGAGGGATGGTGGGATAAATCTTATATTGGCATTTAGCCTTTAAAAATTTACAGTAAAGTTTTGTTCTGAAATCCCAAAAACTTTAATTAAAAAAGTATGTGTCATTTTGTTTTGTTAGCAATTTATATTCCTTTTGCCAAACGTTCGCTTTACGAGCAAAAGTAGAAAAATTCCATTTATGTGAACTTTCATAAGCATATTGAGATATTCAGAAGTAATCCTTTGTTTTCTTTGCCTGCTTGATATGTAAATATTTTATAGAATTGTGATAAAATACCAGATACCATAGTAGTAGTAGTGTAGTTTTTTTTTTTTTTTTTGATTTTATAAAACAGCCTTTTAAAAGTTTAAAAATTGCTAAAAATCTCTTTTTAAGATATTGAAAAACTCCATTTAATATAAACAATTTTGATAAATCATTTTTAAAGACTTATATGTAAAACCTTGTAATTGTATAAGGATACAGAAATAATTAGAGTTAAGGCGTCAAAAATACAGTGTAGCAAGTCTATTTTCTCATCATGTTATTTCCTTACATGACGATAGTTTACAAACGACTTAATATAGGGTGTTTTTTTATAGAGTGACACAAGTTTAAATCATAATAAAACAAGGAAATATATTTTTAATATCAATGAAACGTACTTTATTGGAAAGAAAATTTTACCAAATTAATGTTTAAATAATGTGTATGAAGATAAATATGCCGAGTTAAATATGTTTTACGTAAGAGCTTACGTCATGACATATTAACTCAAAAGTTAAATATGTTTAGTCGGGACATTGCCAACATAGCTCGATGGAACTTTTTGGTTTACATCTTTGCTAGTTGATATACATAAATGTATCTTGAATAAGATAATTTTCTTTGATCTCAACGGAAATTTGGCCATTTGTGGGCACATATTTGTTTGTCACTCATTTGGACCAATGGAAAATTGCTTTAAATTGTTCTTTCAAAATTTTTGTTTTTTTTTTTTTTAATATTTTAAAATATCGAAATTGACATGGCGCTAGGACTTGCTATGCCTGACTTATGCCATCTCTTTTCTTTCGTTTAATTGAAATAAAGAACTAGATTTCTAACTTAAGCCTTAATAAAAGAAAAAATCATTCACTTTCTTAGAATATTATCTATGATTATTATAATTAAATCCTTATACACAAATAACAGCTTTATTGTTCATCATCTGAGAATCTAAATACATTTGTACATATTTATAGTTATTTTTGCTTGTAGTAAATTTCCTATACATCAAACATGCTCTTGTTTAAGCATCGTTAACGACATTCAATAAAATTAAATGAACAAGTCCTTAAATATGATTTTATAAAATCATAAAACGTAGAAAATCAATATATGTATGTATGTATATATCCGTAGCATTTAATGTAATGTAATACGAGCTAGAGTCTAAAGGACTGAAAGAGGAATTGGGTGTGAGAGAGAGATGCAGATAGAAAAATGTGTGTAAAAATACAGGATATAAATACATTTGATATAGAAATGTCAAAGGAAATTTCATCATGCATTTATGAAAAATATACCACATGGATAAAAATACACACAGAAATTTAGCACAACAAAAAAAAAATAACAACAAAAATATACTGAAAACAAGTCAAATAAATAAAATTTCAAACTCAAAGAGAAGGATTTAAAAACTCATATTTTCCAAAGTCAGTTTATAACTTTAACATAAGCTTATGTTAAGCTTTTGTTGAACATAAAATAAATCTGGCAATAAATCTGGAGAAATATTTCGGGCCGACAACGAACCCCTCTGACAGAAAATTTGACCAAACTGCAAGCAAAACCAATAAAAAATAACAAACATTTTTAATATCCCGCAACAAAATGAGAACTTATACGATCTTCCTTGTTTTGGTGCCCTGATTTGAAGCTTTAAACTATAGACTTCTTGAATTGATAACCTTTTTTTAATATTAAAGTCTTCTTATTTAAACGGACATTTTAATCTTAACGTGCGTCACTTCATAAGTGTTTATGACACTCAGACGCAGAGGCATCCATACATACATCCCATCAGCACGTCATGAGAAGCTTAGAATGAAAACAAATAAAAAATCCTAAATATTTAAATGCTTGTGCGAGTGTGTGTGTGTGTGCGTGTTAGTATCTATGATAATGGTTGTAAATCAAAATAAATTTAGAATTTATTTAACGTGATATGAAGGCACAAATCAAAAAGCACGGAAACGAACTATTGATTGATAGATTGTCATAAAATATAATAATACATATATATGTTTTATATATGTATGTAGCTACAAATAATACATAAGTAAATACAGAGGCGTTTATGTGATATAATTGAAAAGGCATGTGGTAATTCGGAATTGATGCCACAAATGGGATGCTTATATATTCATACATTAAAAGTTGAAAGTAGCGGGAGGAACTAAATTTAGATGATAAAACATTTCTCATAAAATTTGATGCATGCAACATTAAATGTCGTATGTAAAAAAAAAGTACAAGAAAAGTACTTAAGTTGAACCAACAACTAAAATTTCGTACAAATATTTTTTAGTGCTATTTTACTGCTATCTTCAGACTTTCCTTAGTAGCAATAGCTTTAAGCAAAAAAAAAAAAAAAAAAAATAAATAAAAATGGAAAAGAGCTAAAGTTGTTGAAGTCTTCCTATTTTAGTAAATACACAGGAACTATATGATGCTATTCTACTGATACCTAAATAATATTATATTTTTAACTCATTTAGTAGCTCATCTGCTACTTTTTTTCTTACTACTAAACATCCAGCAGCAGTAGCAACGAAAAAAACACAAAATATTATACTCTATTATTTATTCTTTCCTACTACTGCTCCCATCATCAATTTTAATACTGCTTCATAACTTTAAGACTATAAAATTTGTAAATGCTATATTGCTACTTTAGTTGTGTCTTTTTGTAGCATTAGTTTTAAAGGTGATTTAAGAAAAAAAAAATTAATTAACAGCACAAACGCATTTAGTATTTCATATTTTAATAAATATAGAGAAAATATGTGATGCTATTCTACTTCTAGCTGAATGCTATTGTATTTCCAACTCGTTGACTACCTCACATGCTACTTTTTACTTGTTATTATTTCTCAGGAAAACACAAAATAGTCATCTAAAAAAGTATGAAACAACAAGAGTTATGGTTTACTAGTACGGCTGCCATCTTCACTTAAGTAATACAATTTATAATATCTTTGAAGAGATGAAAAATAGTAGTAGTAGTAGCATAAATAACAATTTTACTGCTGGGTATTTTAAAAACAAAACAAAGAGTGAATAATACATTGCTACAGCAATGCTATTCTACTACTAGCTGAATGCTATAGTATTTCCAACTCACATGCTACTTTTTACTTGTTATTATTTCTCAGGAAAACATAAAATTCATCTAAAAAAGTATGAAACAACAAGAGTTATGGTTTACTAGTACGGCTGCCGTCTTCACTTAACTAATACAATTTATAATATCTTTAAAGAGATAAAAATTAGTAGTAGTAGCATAAATAGTAATTTTACAGCAATGCTATTCTACTGCTACCTGAATATAGAGCTGTGCCAAATCGTTCCTTTTGGTGAGCGCTCCTTTTCGTTCAATTCAGAGCACCGGACCCGTTCGTTCATTTCGTTCCACCGCTCCTTTCGTATCAAATGCAACACTATTCAAACTAAAGTATTGTTTTGTTTACAATATTTACATACACACACACTTATATCCAAAGAAATGATAAAAATAAAAAAGTTGTGTATTATTGAGAAAGTTTGCAATATTTGCATAAATTGTTTTAAATCCGTAGCTTATCAGTAATAAAGTTAAAGTTGAACCTACTTTGTATGTGAAATTGTATTAAATTAACAAAATTGTATTCTGTTTTTGTACATAACGAAACAAGCCTGTTTTGTATGTAACATTTATTAAGTTAACAAAATTGTATTATAAGTATATTTGTACATAACAACACCATGATACAATGACAATTAATGTAATTAATAAATAAATTATAAATAAAATTGTTGGCTTAAATCTCGTTTAGCTACATTGCTCAAAATTTTATAAAATCCGATGGAGAATCAAAAAATAAGAAAAAACTAAACAAATTTGTTGGCGAGGCTTAGTTTCCGTGTTATTGGCCTCCAAAGTTTCAGTACAAATTTGTGATTATGGTGTATTTATAATTAAATGTGGTCAATATTGGTATCATTTAAAAGCTTTTGAGAAGATCGTTAATAATTTAAAACATTTTTTATTAATTTGCTTCGCTGAGTAGATTTTCTCCACCATGGTATATCCCGACACGGCGGTATGTTGTACAGATCCTATGCATTTTCTGATATTCTCAAAAGTTTTTAAATGATACTAATATTGACCACATTTAATTATAAATACACCATAATCACAAATTTGTACTGAAACTTCGGAGGCCAATAACACGACAAATTTGTTTAGTTTTTTCTTATTTTTTGATTCTCTATCTGATTTTGTTAATTTTTGAGCAATTTAGCTAAACTAGATTTGTTCCGTTTGAATTATAAATTGATTGTATATCATAGTTTTTTTCCTTTTTAATACAAGTATTCTTCCTAGAAATAAAATATATGAAAGTAAAAATATGGTTTGAATTAATAAAACTAATCCTATTGTTAAGGGATGTTTTATATTTATGTATGTATGTATGTATGTATGTATATGTATTTATAAAAATAAAATTAAAATTTAATATTAAAGATAAAAAAAATTCATTGTATAACATCAATTAATGTCTTTTCTTTTGAAATTTTAAAAGATGAATGACTATATAGACATTGTATCATGTAACAAAACATTTTAAAAAATTCATTTATTTCTATTAAAATAATAAAAAAAAAAAAAAACAACAAAATTAACATAGAATTATGTTTTTCATTAACCTTTTGGTGATGAAAAAGAAGGTAACGTGTTAATAATTTTCGTGGAATTTAGCTAAATAATAGAAAAAAATAAGGTTAACTAAACATTTTTAAGTTCGCTGAAATAACTTACCTTAGAGCTCCATATTTCGCTGCAAAAAAATTAAATTTGAAGCTTTGTATGATTTTAAACAAGACCGTCTATCATTTAAGATTTGACCCATTGCGGAAAAAATTCGCTCACATGGCACAGACGTCGCCAATATACAAAGCCGTTTAAGAGCGAAACCATAAACTCTAGGATATAATTTTTTCCTATCGTTCCACCAACTTAAAGGGTCTTCGGTTCTTTCTAAGTATTCTTCGTTGAGATACTTGTCGAACTCTCTAATGGCTGCGGCCGAATTGTTATCAGGATGAACTACTTTTTTAAATTGCTCATCGTATAACGTCCATAAGGTAAACCCTCCAGCTGATCTTGCAACATTTTCATCCTCATGAGAAATAGGTTCATCAGCACTGTTTTGAATTTGCATTTTCGATAATCGTGCTCTTAAGTTTTTCACAGCATTCTGATAACAGCTATCATTCCTAAACCCTCTTCTCTTAAACCGGGGATCCAATAACGTGCTTTCAGCATAAAGAGGATTTTTTTCGTAATCGCCAAAACGATACTTGAAATCTGTCTGCATTTTAGATATCAATGCCGATATCTTGCTATTAGTTGAAACACAATTTGAAATAAATCCATCCAGAATATTACAAATGACCGTTACTTTTGACAGTGTTACACACTTTTCGGCAGAAATTTCAACAGTCGTTTCATAGAAAGGCCTCAAAATCGGTATTATTTCGTTAATGTATTCCCAGTCTAGCAGGGAGAGCATCAAATCAGGGTTTTTCAATGATAGGGTTGCTATAACAGCGTCCTTTGTAGCCACAATTCTCTCAAGCATAAGATACGTGGAGTTCCAGCGTGTTGCAACGTCTTGTTTAAGCTTAAGCTCAGGCAGCCCCATCTGTTTTTGAGTTTCAAAAAGCTTACTCATACCCTGAGAACTCCTACGGAAATACTCCACTATTTTTCTCACCTTCAATATGGTATCCTCAACTTCGCGAGTTGCTGCTTGTACTACAAGGTTGAGAGAGTGGGCAAAACATTGCACGCTACGCCACTGCCCCAAACGCACTGCTCCAAGTATATTGGAAGCATTGTCACTTACTATTGCGGCTACTTTATTTTGAATATTAAATTCGGCCATGGTTTTTTTTAAGAACTTGCACAAATTTTCAGATGTGTGCCTTTCTGAAAACTCTTCACACGCAATCAAAAATGTTTTTATTTCAGTGTTTTCGTCTATGAAGTGTGCAGTTATTGCTTCAAAGCTGGTGTTATTTCTTGAAGTCCAACCGTCTGTTGTAAGGCATACTGCCACAGATGCGTTGATGCTCGACTTCACCTTTTCCAGGATCTCACTATGAACACTGGGGAGTAGTTGCTTCGATATTGTTTTTCTGGATGGCAGTTGATAACCAGGGCAAAATGACACCTCATGTATTAGCTGCCTTATTGCTGGCTCCTCCACAATACGCAGCGGGTGATTACCTTGAGCCACAGCTTTTAGCACAAGTCTATTAAGTCGTTTGACCTTATGGATTGGTGGAGGCTTACAGATGTACTGGGAAATGGTTGGTTGACTCAAGCGGCTTTGAGCGATTCCAGAAGATGTAGGTGTTTCCGATCTGGTAGGAAGCTCTGCGCTGATAGAACGCTGTGCACTGAAGACATTCTGCATATCTGTCCTAGATGGCTCGACAGTTGGCTGTAGCTGTAGTGTCCGGGGCGTTAGCGGGTGTTTGCGTTTCATATGTCGGCTCAAATTCCCAGTAGATCCACCTGCAACGCTTAAGGATGCTTTGCAGTAGTTGCACTTGGCACGATCTACTCCATCTTCCGCGAAATGTAGCCATATTTCACTACTTTTCTTTGATGCCATTTATTTTAATTTTAAGTATATAATAAAACACAGCACTTCACACTTTTAAATATTTTGAATTGAAATTTTCAACGGCAGAAAATCGTACTTAGTTAAGCACCTCTGTATATATGTATGTACATAGTTGTAATTAGGATAGTAACAGAAAATATATGTATGATAAACCAGAGTTGCTTTAAAATGGTATTTAAGTTATTACTTTTAACTTTTCGAATACTTTAAACATGTAAGTAACAAATACCAAAATCCATTAGTTTGCCATTATATATTGTTCAAGAAACAAATTTAATTTAGCTACAAGGTTCCGGATAAAAAACACTAATCTTAAGCTACGTTCACATTTAACAAACATTTGCCGGAAAAAAACGTAACCAAGAAAGAAGCTAATTATTTATTTCTTGTAATTCGGATATTTTTTTAATTATGGGTTCCTATTTTTTAAAAATACTTTTTTGTAGAATGATTAATTTTATTTTGTAACATAAAAACAAAGTTAAATGACACTATCCCTCAGCAAAACTAGTGGTTACGTTTTTTTTTAGAAATATTTAATAAATGTGAACGTAGCTTTATGTGATAGAAAATTTAATTCTAAAATATACATATGTTATGTATAAAAATACGGCGAAAGTCAATAAATAAATGCTAGAAGATATGTAAAAGTTTTTAAATCCGTAGCTGTATCGCTTAACTAACTTAAGCCTATTTTATATTTAAAATTTTATTACGCAACTGAAATAAAATATTAGTTAATATGTCCACATTTTAACTATGTATATAAAAATGATAAATGCTGGACTTGTAAATGCTGGTGTACATGCAGATTAAAAATATGTACCAATTGAACTATATAATATAAAAAAAACTAACAAATTGTTACGCTAATAATGTAATTTCGTGTTGGTCACACTGAAAAGCAAAAGCTAATCATAACAAAATACCATATGAGCGAACGAATGTACATAATGAACGATGAAACCAAAACACCAAACTAAACCGCTCACTGAGCCAAAAGCGCTCCGTAAAGTAACCGGCTCCTTTCATTCACTTCAGTGATTCGTTCCTTTGTACCCGTTCGTTCCGGACCGACACAGCTCTACCTGAATATTATTTGAATGCTACTCCGTATAACAAATCACTTAATATTTCTTTTGATCGTAAAAAATTAAAGGTACCATAAAAAGTAAAAAACAAGAAGTAGTAAAACATAATTAAAAAAAAAATTGTTTTATTAATTAAAAAAAAATTAATTTTATTGTGTAACTTATATTAAACTATTATCTTGGGTGTGGCATGATTATGGGGCTGACTACAATGCTAATAAAAACTGAGAACGTTTGTAAGTATCTAGTTAAGGATCATGGTTAATATTATCAGTTATTTGTGTTAATGTGTAGCACAATCGTGGGTGAATTAAAAACAGCATTGCTTTGCGAATATACAGCTTAAAATTAACACCAGCATTTTTGGTTGTTAATTAAAACAGACATAAGAATTCAAATTAACGGAATAGCAGAGTTGTGCTACTTCATTACCATCTCTTTCCTAAAAACTTTAGCAGATTAATATCAATATGATCAATTATTGGAGCAAACATCTACTCGGAGTCCCAATTGGATCCATTGTGATTCCATTCATTTTAATTTATTGACTAATTAGCCTCCTTACTGCCCAACAAGGAGAGAAAAAAAGAGCCCTTATCATTCATCACTCAGCCACTTAATTCCCATGATAAAGCCCTGATATCCTCAAGTTTGCACTTCGTGATATCACTAATGCCCTCATGGAAACGTAACAATTGTTGGTTATTATTATTATTTAATTCAAGACCCTTCAGACCCATCTAAAAGCCTTTAAATGCCTGCGTGTTACTTCTTGTTAAAAAACTAAATTTACAAAAATCTATGAAAACATTTACATACTGGAAATTTTAAATATTTTGCTGTTTAACATGTTAGACCATTTAAAATCAAACTCTCTTTTAAAAAGATATAAATAATTCAACTATCTTGCTATGGCTGAAAATTTATAAAAGATTCTATACTTCGTATTAGAAATTTCATATTTTAATATTATCTGTCGCATTTGTATTGCAGTGAGAAATGTCCTTAACAGCCTTGAATAATATATTTCCAAATATGTTAATATGTCCTTGATTATTGGCAAGTATAATGGAAAATGTATGCTTTTATTTCATTGTTGTTGGTGTAGAAAGAAAATAAATAATAAAAAAAAAAAACACAACGAAATTGTATGTTTTATATTTATATTTGTATATATTAAATATATACAATATAAAAGCTTTGAGAAAAAAGAAATATTAAATGTAAAATGTTTACAACAACAATATATTAAATATGTTAACAATTTCACATTGCTTTCAGTCTGCTACTTTTGTGGATTCTTTTTTGTATTAAGTAAATATGTATATACGAGTACATACACACATATTATTTTATATATATATTTTCTTATTGGCAATTGTTGTTGCTGTTGTTTTGCCAGAGGGATGTTTTGCATAATAAGGATTCGTTCGCGATACAAAATATGTAATACACTTGGTAGCGAAATACATAGTCGTACGCAAATACAAACTCACAAAAAGAAATGTATGTATGTATATAGAATGATACGTATTTTGTAGCATAACTCAAGGTGGCAACAATTTTTTAGGAAAAATACTTGAAAATTTCTTTATGAATTTTAAAGTATTTGTTTTTAATTTTCTGGAATTTAGTTGCTTTTAAATTTTGGTATCGTGCGATCAAATAATTGTTAAAATTAATTTTTTTTATTTTTTAGTTAGAAATTCAAGCTTAGAACTTGTGACCCCTAAAAGGATTTAGAGAAATTTATTAAAGTAACTGAAGTATGTTGTCGTACTTCTGAAGAAATAAAATTTTTACAATTTCAAAGTAAAAAACCAACAGATATTAATTTAATTAAGCTAAAGATGAATGAACGATTTCATTTAAACTTCGGGAGTTTTTTATTAATTAAGGAAAAAAGTGCGTGTGTTGGCAATGGCGCGTTAAATAGAGCTTAAAGTTGTAAAAAATATTTTTGAATTATAACAAGAGCTCTTATATTTATCGATAGCACTGACGAAAAATTCCGGAAGATTTATGCTTATAGAAATTAGCACAATTGAATGAATGATCTGGTGCAGGGACGGCCCTGCGACACCTTTAGGATCTTTTGTGACATGGATCTCTTAACTAAGTTAAGCTCTGTATGACTCTCCTTATAAAATTCAGCACAGAGGTTAGAGAAGCCTGTCTAATATCATCCGGAAACAGAAATTCTGAGTATTAAACACGCCTTCTACTATTACTATATTCACAGAGAATGTGTGCAGTTGTCTCATCCTCTTCCATGCATAAACGGCAGAAGGATGACCTGGCTAGGTTTCTTTTCCAAAGATGGTAGCTCAGTCCATAGTGACCAGAAAAAAAAAACTGGAACTAACCGTAAGTTGTTCCTGCTGAAGAACAGGGTGTCACTATATGAAAACGGCTGAATCAATGCCTTGGCTTGCCTTAAACCGGAAGACGCCAACCACACTTCCGTTGCAGTCGAAATGTCATTCGCCTTGATTAGAGTCGTTACAGTCGACCAATTAACTGCACAAAAGGGCTCTTGGCTTACAAGAGGAGCAGCTGAGGCCTATTGGTCAATTAATCCGCATTCTCGTTGCCCGGTTGATCCCTATGGCCAGGTATCCAGTAAATGGAACCTTCTTCCGTAGCTCCTGCAGTGAGTCAAAGCACTCTAAAACAACAAACTTGGAACGGAATTCCCATGAAAGTAGGGATTTAACGGCTGGCTGACTATCGCGCGCCCTTAATTTGCACAATGAGTGCAAGATTTATTGAGATATAGCCAAAATCTACTATTTTATGGTTACTTTTTGTTTGTTTTTAATTACCATATACATAAGTTAGATGGTCCCAAATACAAAGCTGATCAATATATAGTTTTTTAAATATTTCTTTTGAATTCATACACCCAAAGAAAGAATATGCTTGAAGCAACCATAATTTTGGACAAACATATTATGATTGAATTATATGTTTGGAATTTTAATAAACACATTTTGTTGACAATAGTATGATTGCGTACAATGTTATGTTTAATTGAATGTAAATATGTTTGTGATTCAGTGGAAATTACTCTAACTACAACACTCACTACTCACGTTGTTACTTCTCAACAGTCATTTCACAAAAGTATTAATTTCGTAAAATTCAGTAATTTTTATACGAACTTCGAACAAACTAAACATGTTAAATAGCTGGAACTGTGAATGTTCGAGACGACTGTAAAGAAAAAACTAAAAAAATCACTAATCGAACAGACTAACATTTTCAGTTGTCGACAACAAACTACTAATCCAAATGGGCTGATAATGCCAACATATGACTAACACATGTGTACCATAATAATATAAAAAATTTTTCGATAATCGAGTGTACATAGACCGCGAAATTTTTTTTAACAAACCTCGTATAGTCGTGCAAGTACAAATGCAAATAGAAGCATAGATGTAATAATATTTTCTCTTTTTCTCTGCAAAAAAAATTTCAAAATAATTTTTTACACACAAGTGTACATCCCTTAGAATAGTCATTCATATAACGAAAAATACGTATTAACAATTTCAGCATTTATTTTGCACTTCCTTAAAAAGCCATTGGCTGGCTTTTAATTTTCTTAAATTTTCATACAATTTTGGAAAATGACAATACCTTCCAGCCACGAATTATATCTAGAGCCAAGTTATACGCTCGTTTATTTGTGAACAGGATACAATCTCTTGTTATACTATTTGCATTGTCGTAAAGGAAGCTAACATACTTGTTGCTAAAATTCGTATTTGTATTCTTGCACATGTATTCGTATGTTGCGTGTCAAAAAGATATAAATGAATACATAATATAAATGTGTATGCCTGTATATGTGTGAATAGAGAAGTGTTTTATATTTGTTTAGTGATTCTTTTCACATACAAGTGTAGATAACAGGTTTTCCAATAAGAGTGATATGATTTCTTTACAAAAAAAAGACACTTATTGTTAAGGAAATTCAAAAGTTTTTTATTTAATGTGAAATACAATCGATACAATTAAATTCTAAATAAAACGTCATTCAAATGGCCTCCACGACTTCTTCTGCAGGAACGAATTCGATGAACTCAATTATCGAGCACTTTTTCACTAAATCAAGTCGTATGTCATGAATGGCACGTTCAATATTGACTTGTAAAGCTTGAAGAGAGTCTGGTTTATTTCAAAAGACCAATGACTTCAAATAAGAAATAGCCATTAGACTATTTCTTAAATCTCAACTTGTTTGAGGCCATTCAATATCACAATTTCTTGAAATAATCGAATCTTCAAACTTTTCTCGCAATAATTCAATTGTTGCATTTGCTGTTTGGCGTTTACGGTGGTCCAATGGCTTCAGTTCTTGAGTGAGAACTATTTTTTTACGGATGCAAACTCAAATCTTTTCCACAAAATCCGCTAGGTTGTGGTTTGAGACAGTCCCAATTGTTGAGAACGTCTTGGAATCGACAAACTGCGGTCTTCAGCAACAGTTGCCTGAACGTCAGCAATATTTGCATTACTTCGAGCGGTTCTTTGTCTTAATGACACTTGAACATTTTCAACAATTCGACGAATAGCGAGCACACTTGGACGATTATTACGACCATAAAATGGCAAAAGCGCACGAAAAGTTGCAATTGGAGAACGATTATTTTAATCATAATAATTTGAAAACGTTGTTCTTGCGTTTATCTCTCCATGATGAAATTGTAAACACATGACAAATGGCCGAAACGTCACTTCAAAATCATATCATCCATATTGTAAAACCTTATTTATAATAATATGGTTGGAAATAAATTTATAAAAAAAACTCTGCTAAAAAGGAATTAAATAATTGAGCACTAAAATACAGTTCAAAGATTGCTGTTTTCTCTATTAACCCTTTTACTACTACAATTCACATATCTATATAAATAATAGACAGTACGGTTTTTTGTGATGGACTTTGAGCACACATTATAAAACCGACTTTGGCAAAAATTATACTAAATTCAAAATATTGATTCACTTAAGTGAATCGTCGGTTCAGTATTTGGAGTGCGATAAGCCTTTCAAGTTGCTACTAATGCATGCACACGTATTTTTTTTTTTTTATTAGGACCAGCACTCATGGGATGACCCCTACGTATGCAGTGCATTGTGCCGGAACTCAGTGAGTGGGATTGGGTAGAGAAGATAGATGTTGAAAATTTAGAAGGCTTAATTCTTTTAGAACTCTGCTTTGCGCGTTATGTTAATTTTTATAGCAGTTTTGAGGTGCCTCCGGTGTTACGTAGACGCATTAACTTTGTTAAGCTGTATTTTCAGGCATTTTATTTTGGTTGTTGCATGACTGTTTTCTAAGATATTTTTTATGGTGATTTTTCTATGAACACAGTTTGCTACACAACTGTTGCTCAACAATCAGCGGAACGCTTTGATCACTGAGCGATAAGCGAACATGATGAGTGAGCGCTCATTATTTTTGGTAGCTAAGATAATCAAATAATGATATTTTAGTTCAGTTTGACTTTTAATTCAAATTTCATAATATATTTTTAATTTTCAAATAAAAAGAATGAAATTTTTTTAAAAAATATAATTCATTAAGTTTTTATGAAAAGTAAAATTGTTTGATAAAAAAGTAGGATCATCGTTTAGAAAAACTTCTTAAATAAGAAGCTGCTACAGCTCGACCATACAAATATTTGGAAACTTTTATGGCAAAAAAATATACAAAAATGCAATAAATCTATAATTTTTACTAACTATTATTAGGCCTTATTTCATATGAAATAAAACCAAAAATTTTTAAATGAAATCACACTCTAAAAACGTTTGACGGAATCGCCGTTTCGGGAAATACCATGTATAAAATAATCCCAAAAATTTAATTGCGCCCGAATAATCGTCGCTTTTAGCCTCCATGCATTACTTTGGGGTACTATTTAATTTTTATTTTGCAAGATTATTTTTGTCGAGGCGAGAACCAGATTTTAGCACAGCTAAGAAAATGATGTAACAAATTTGAATTCTTGAATGTATTCCACTTCTTCAAACGGCCTTATTAAATTATCAACATTTCAAAATTATTACAATATTTACTTCTTCAATAATAGCATTTTAGTAATTTTAAGGGGTTTTTTAAAATTGATTTTATGTAATTTAAAGTTGCAAAAATGCATGAATGTCAGCTAAGGTTAGGTTAGGTTAGGTTTCGAGGGCCGCCACATCTGAGACGTGACGCACTTGGGTCCGTTAATTCGGTCCCTTTGTGATACCCTACAGCAGACAGGGCTCAGTCAGTTGGTTATTCAATTGCCTGTAGTTGCCCTGTCGCCGAGTCAAACCATCCTGATTTTTTTTTTTTTTTTTTTTTGATAATTTTATTATTTATTGAATCTTTAATTATTAATTAAATTATCAATAAGTTTTTCAAATCTTAAATCTAAAAAATATTAAATATAGGTTTAGCCAATGCTAAACAAAATTTTTAATTTCAACGGTTAATTTTGGTTGTTTTACATCTCTCGTGAACGGCTGAGAAAAAGAGTATCCCTTCTTTTCAGCCGGGTGTGGCCTCTATAATGAAGAATATTGCGCGCAAGTGGATTTGGGTGCAACTCAAGTTTTTTTATATATTTTTTCGCGTGTTTTGAAAATACTGTCTTCACTAACGGAACGTCTAGGTCTTTATGAATTCGATGGTTTCTGACATACCAGGGGGCTGCTGTTATTGTACGTAGAATTTTATTCTGTCGCCTTTGAATTCTTTCGACATTCGATGCTGAGGCAGTGCCCCATAACTGGATTCCATAGGACCATATTGGTTTCAGGATCGCGTTGTATAGTAGAAGTTTACAGTCTAGGCTCAGTATAGAATTTCTTCCCATAAGCCAATTAATTTGGGCAGTTTTTAATTTCATTTGCATCAACTTTGCGTCTATATGCGATTTCCATGTTAAACGGCGATCAAGGTGAACGCCTAGATATTTGACTACAGTATGCTGCGGAATAGTCTCAGTGTTGATTTGTATAGGCGGGCATGTTTCCCTTCGCAACGTAAAAGTGACGTGTACACATTTCTGTTCGTTAACTTTTATACGCCATTGTTTAAGCCATTTTTCCAATTTGGATATATACCCTTGTAAGTTGATGGAAGCTTCTACTGGATTTTCATGGACGCTTAAAAAAGCTGTATCATCAGCAAATGTTGATGTATGAATGTTATTGCTTAACGGTAAGTCAGAGGCATAAATTAAATAAAGTAAGGGACCGAAGATGCTGCCTTGGGGAACTCCGGCTTCGATCGACTGCAGAGGGCTTAAAAAATTACCTTCCCTAACTACAAATTTTCGTTCCTCTAAATAGCTTTTTAAAAGCTTGACTATGTTTGCGGGGAGATTGCGTGTTAATTTGTAGATAAGACCTTCATGCCATACTTTATCGAAAGCTTGAGAAACATCTATAAAGAGCGCAGAGCAAAATTTCTTTTTTTCAAAGGTGTCTCTAACTACGTTCACAAGTCTGTGAGTTTGTTCAATAGTGCTATGTTGTCTGCGAAAACCGAATTGATGATCTGGAATGCATCCACTTCTAGTCACTATAGGCATCAGCTTGCTCATATACAGCTTTTCAAATAGTTTTGAAATGTTGGGCAATAAACTAATAGGCCGATAGGATTCAACCTTCGTATGATCCTTGCCGGGCTTTGGTATCATAATAATCATCGAAACCTTCCATTCTGCAGGATAGTATTGCAGCCGTAGAATACTGTTAAAAATGAAGAGTATAACTCTTTTTGCAATATAAGGCAGTTGTTGAAGCATTTTGTTGCTTATTTTGTCGACACCTGGGGCTTTTCTGGTGTTAAGACTAGTAATAGTATTTTCAATCTCCGTCATGTTAAATCTCATCGGTATTTCTGGTAAAGAGACGACTGGTGGCAGTTCAACAATATCAGCAGAAATATTCGGGGTAAATACTTTTTCTAGGTGCTTAACAAATAGATCACCTTTTTCAGCATCAGTTCTTGCCCAGTCACCATTTGATGCTCGTAATGGTGGTTTACAAATCACTGGCCTTTTAAGTCCTCTGGCTGCACGCCACAGCGAATAATCTGTTGACGGTGTTGCATCGAGTTCTTGCAGAAATTTTTGCAGCGAAGCTGTTTTTTGTGATTGTAAAACTTTTCTTAGCTGTTTGGTACACTCCTTAAGCCTTAATTTTAGCTGAGGCGATCTGTAACGTTGCCATTCTCGTCGAGCTCTCCGTTTTTCAGTCAATAGCCTTTCTACATCTGCACAAAAAATATTGTTAAATCTCGCTTGTTGATTTGGTTGAATTGAAGAAGCATTAAGAGCAGCTTGTTTAGCATGTGCTTCAAACAACCTAATAGAATTTTCTATGTCAGCAGGTGTTCTCAATGGCATATTTTCCGTGCAATGAGCACTCAAATATTTTTTGTATTTCAGCCAGTTAATACGTGCAGGTGTCAGCGGTAAATCACATGTTGGTGTTGTAGTTGTGTGTGAGTAAATAGTGATAATAGTAGGCGAGTGATCTGAAGACAAATCCAGAGATGCTTCTACTTCAATCATTTCGCTGGGCACGCCTTTCATAATCCCAAAGTCGATAACATCAGGAATTTTTTGACGATCCGTTGGCCAGTATGTTGGCTGACCACTTGAAACTACATTCAAGCCCATTTTTGAAATTGTGTCAAACAAAACACGACCCTTGGGACTGATTAAACGTGAGCCCCAAAAAGTGTGTTTAGCATTGTAGTCGCCAGCTGCTAGAAAACGGGACCCCAGTGTTGTATAAAATGCGGTATATTGACTCTCTGAAATTGAAAACCTGGGAGGAGAGTAAACAGATGATATCACAAGCTTTTGATAAAAATTTTCAATGCAGATGTTCGTTGCTTGAAGATATTCTTCACGAAGGTCGTTTAGTAGGTAGTGTTTTATTCGAGTTTTTATTAGGATTCCAGAGCCACCACAAGCTCTACCTTGAGGATCCTTGGTGTCGTAGAAATTATATCCACTAATTCGAAAATAGCTTCGGGACGTCAAGTGAGTTTCTGAGATAAGCATAACATCGATTTGTTTATCCAGAAGAAAATATTCAATTTCATTTTTGTGTTGGCAGATGCCGTTTGCGTTCCAAAAACAGATTCTTAAGTTCATGGTTTGTTCAATACAGCCTGCAACAAGGTAGACTGCATTTTCAACATTTCCTGCATCATACAGGACATGTTGAGAGTGAATGTATTTACTGTTTGTATAAGGATCTCTATTGAGGCTTCAATACGACTAAAATTGTGCCCTGATTCTTCATTTACTGGTACAGTTTTTTGCGCCGGAATCTTGTTACTCTTTAAAATATTAGCGTATGAAGATTGACTATTAGGTTTTTGTTGAGTAAGAGTCGTGTTAGACTTTAAAACATTTGAGTATTGATTATGGCTAGACGACGGTTGAGGTAACTGTGGGTAGTTTAAATGAGTGTTGGGCTGAGCGGGAGTAGCATTGGTTTTTCTGTTCGACGAATTTTTAAAAAGAGAATAAAGAGGGCAGCCCCTATAGTTGGCAGTGTGGTTTCCGCCGCAATTACTACATTTTTTTGCTTTGGTATCACCTTTTATTTTGTCACAGTTAGCGGTACTGTGTAACTCGCCACATACAACGCAAACGGTAGGCAACTTGCAATAAGTTTTGGTATGGCCAAATTCTTGACAGTTCATGCATTGGATAGGTCCAGTTTTTTTATGTGGCATCTCAATGGTAACTCTTCGATGCAACAAGTATTTTAAGCTATAGATTGGGTGCGATTCATTTTTTTTAATTTTCAAGTCGCCTGGCTGTAGCTCGACTCTAAAAATAGGTTGGGGGATTTTTTCCCTGTTTTTAATGTTTGAAACATTTTTGACTTTGAAGCCACTATATTCAAGGCCAGACTTTACCTCTTCCGGATCCACGCTTGAATCTATTCCTTTTATAACTACTGTTAGGCCTTTAGCACTCTTCAGTTGATAAGTATAAAAGTTTTTGTTTTTAGTCTCAAAATCTGAGACAATTTTTCTATAATTATTTTCTTGTGTTACCTGAATTTTAGTTTCGTTGATTTTGCCGCGCTTAATTGGAGTTACATAGAACTCATTTTCTCCAATTAATGAGATAAGGCTTTTTACCAAAAGGTTGGAGTTCTGTTCTCTTAAATATATCGGCGGTGGTTTAGTGGACCTTGTTGTACTTGTGTCTTCATCGACTTGTTCATTCAAAATCGCAAAACGATTTTCAGAATGTTTAATATTATTTTTCCCATCTTTGGGCATTTTCGCCGTTGACGCTATTTCAGCTGATTTGGGACTTCTTCCCCTTTTTAGCACGGTTATGTATCTGTCCATACCAGTTTGGATTTTATTATCACTATTTTCACTCACTGCATTTACAATTTTGTGCACGTTGGTCACCTGGGTATTTATTGTTTGTTTGTTTGATTGTACAGCTAAGCTGACAAGTTTGCTAATAGGTGCAATTGTTGTTGCTTCTTGATCGATATTTAACATGTTCAAAGATAATGATCGCACACGAGTATTTGTGTTTTCTGTTAAATTCAGGTTTTTATTTAATTCATTTTTTTTGTTGTCGTCATCAGCAACTAAAGTTATATATTGCACATTCCTACTGCTTGTAGGTTTATTGTTGTTGTTAGAAGGTGAACTCATTTAGAGTTCTCTTTTTTTTGTTCTCTTATGAGTTGGTGTATGCAAATATTTATGTGTATTGCACACAAGCAAAAAATAAAATAAAACCAGTAAAATAACTGTTCAATAAATGTTTTGTTTTTTTTATATTTTTTGTGACTTGAAATTTTTTTTTTTTTTCTTTTATATATTTTTTTTATATTCAGTTGCGACGATTATAAAAACGCGTCTGCTCACTACGAGAGTTGAAAATGTGCCATCAGTGAAAACTCTGATGGCCCCTTCGGTGGCAGGGGGTAGGGAGTGATATTCCCTATTGGGAACAATGGATTTAAAAAGCCCACCAAAATAAGGTTCCGGTGGGCAGTAGTCGGTGAAGTCATGGAGCGCTTGGTGCTGCCTGAGAATCCTGGAGTGACCAAGATCGGTTCTCGTCCATGAACATGTAGCGTTCAGTCTGATCGCCGCAGTCAAAGCTAGCTGTTTGGCCAGAACATCCACCGGAAGCCAATTCAACATAGCGAACAATGCCTTCGTTGGAGTAGACCTGAGCGCTCCCGTTATCAGGATCGCCGCTAGCCGAAAAATTTTCTCTATAGTTCGTCGGTGGGAGTCTTTTTCTACCGCTTCCCACCAGACTATAACCCCATAGAAAATTATGGGCTTAATTACCGTCTCAAAGATCCAGTTGGTCCCTCGGGGTTCGATGCCCCAGCTGCGACCAATTGCTCTTTTGCAGGTGTAAATAGCCACGAGGGCCTTGTTTGCTCTATACTGGGTGTTTAGGTTCCAAGATAGTTTGCTATCTAGGATTACGCCCAGGTACTTAGCGTTGTCCGAGACTTTCAGTGTGGTCCCGTTTAGTTTGGGGGGCGCAAAATCTCCGATTTTGTGCCTCCTGGTGAATAGCACCAATTCGGTTTTCGCCGGATTGACGCCAAGCCCACAGCTGACACTCCATTTGCTGAGGAGTGTCAGAGCAGATTCCATACACTGAGGTATTGTGCTCAGGTATTTGCCAGAGATAGCTATTGCCACGTCGTCAGCGTAAGCTACGGTTTTAACCAGCTTCCGCTCTAGGCTTAGCAGTAGAGAGTTGATGGTCAAATTCCACAAGAGCGGTGACAAGACGCCCCCTTGTGGGGTGCCCCGATTCACTGCTCTGTATTCAGTGGCAGATCCAAAAGATGCACTTATGACCCTTCTAGTTAGCAGATTTTGTACGAACCTGCAGATATTGATGTCAATCCCCAACTCTATCATACTGTTGATGATCGAGTCCGGTTTGACAAAATTGAAGGCGCCCTCTATATCCAGGAAAGCCACCATAGTGAATTCCTTCTGTACGAGAGATTTCTCTATGTGACTGACCAGGGAGTGGAGAGCAGTTTCGACAGACTTGCCCTTTGTGTAGGCATGCTGTGAGGGGGATAGAAGTTCCTTTGGTATGGACATTCTAAGATGTATATCTATAGCTCTTTCCATTGTTTTGAGCAGAAAGGACGTCAGGCTGATAGGCCTAAAGTCTTTAGGTTTAGTGTGAGACGTCTTGCTCCCCTTGGGGATGAAGACGACCTTACACAGGTTCCAGCAAGCCGGAATGTATGCCCTTTTCAGACATTCTGTAAAGATTCCAGAGAGCCAGGGCACGACTAGTTCCATATTTCTCTGTAGGTCCGCCGGAATAATTCCGTCTGGTCCAGGAGATTTGAATGGATCGAAGGTATTGATCGCCCATCTGATTCTGTCATTGTCCAGCGGTACAATAACTGGCTCAGGCGAAGTAGTTGTATCACCGGTAGCGGTGACTGTAGTAGAAACCGGGGCGTTACCGGGAAAGTGAGTGTCAAGAAGTACGCTGAGCGTTTCATGACTGCTTAGAGTCCAGCTACCACATGGTTTTTGTATGTAGCTGGGTACCACCGGTGAGGTAGCTAATATCTTGCGCAATCGGTTGGTTTCGGAGGAGCTCTCTACGCCACTGCAGAAGTTCCTCCAAGACTTCCTTTTTGCGCTTCTAACAAGGTTCTTGAACCTATTTAGCGAGGACTTATATCGCAACCAGTCACCTGTTTGCTTAGCCTCGTTAAAAAGTCGACGGCACTCGCTTCGCGAGTGTGCGATATCAGGGCACCACCATGGTGGTTTACTTTTGCGTTTGCGTGTCGTGGCTTTGCAAGACATATTTGTTGCATAGCAGAAAGATTCATTGAAGAGATCTATTGCCGTATCGATATCCGTCGTGTTGTTTATAACGGGGAGGGAGCTTAGAGTGTTACGGAGGAAATTGTTCTGCAACTCCCAGTTAGTTTTCCTTCTGTTTATCAGAGGATTTGGTCTATCCACGCAAAACCCTATGGAGAAATCGATATAACGATGGTCAGAAAAGGAGCAGTCGTCCGAGACCTTCCAGTCGCTAATTAAACTGTTGTGGTGTGCACTAATCAGTGTAATATCTAAAACCTCACTTCGGTTTGAGACAATAAAAGTCGGTTCTGAACCCCTATTTACTATTTCAAGATTATTATTGATAATAAAATCGAAAAGAGACTCACCTCGTGCGTTGGTGTTATTACTGCCCCATGTGATGTGGTGCGAGTTCGCATCAGCACAGATTATGATAGGCGTCCTTGTGCTATCAGCTTTGGCCACTATACCACGTACCAAGTTGTTTGGTGGACGCTCACCGTGGTCATGGGCCATGTAGCTGGAGACTACCCAGATGATGCCGGATTCGGCCTCCATTGCTGCGGTAACAGTATCTTCATCACTGTAATCAGATAAAATGAAGATGCGTAAAGAGTTTTTAGCCAATATACAAGATCTGATATTACCTGTACCATTGGCAACCAAGAGCTTATAGCCTCTGAGGTTTAGTCCACAAACCCGTCCTTTATGGACCCAAGGTTCCTGGACCATGATTAGCTCCTCCTCCTTCTCCACCACCCGGAGGAGCATTGCAGCAGATGCTGCTTTAGAGTGGTGTAGGTTGACTTGAGTCACCTTCACCATCCTCCATTTTTTCAATGAGAGTGACGTCAACGTCCTCCTGGTCCTCATCAGAGGCCAGCAGGGCGTCTTCGTCGCCATCCGCGACGTTCAACCGTTCAAAGAAGCCGCCAACCAACGAGGAGGTTGATTGAGCGTCTTCTCTGTCGGATGAGGCCGCGGCAACATCACTTATCGTACCGACTTTTGGCGGTACGCCTCCATGGCCCGGATCGCGATTCCGTCTGGCGTCAGTCCGGTAGACGCGTAACAAGATTGTACTAAAGCAATAGAACAACTTGTTCTGCCTCTCCCGTACTAGCGCCAGCGACTCCTGATTCAGGATCAGAATCACTTTCCTTTTGCACCCTTCGGCCGCAGACACCTTTGCTACCTTCCAGTCACTGGTTGGTAGATCAGGGTTGCAGCACCGAAGGATCTTAAGGATTTCTTCCGGTGCCGATGGTTCATCAGGTATTATGGCGAAAGCTCTAGGTAACCTGGGAATCTCCTCCATAGGAACCGCATCCAGCCTAGCGCCCTGCCATACTTCACCTATGCAATCAATGGCCTGCTTTAGCAGCGTCGCTGAGCGTTCGTCCGCACAGGCCATCAACTTGATATGATTCTGGTGCCAGCCAAAATCACTGCACTGGGGGGGGGGGTCCCGGGTTGTCTTGGTAGACTTTCCAGAAGACACCCGCCAGTTTCTTATTTACCATGTCCCACTTGTCGTGTGACATGGCGCCGTCACCTACACCCCTGTCTATAATGGCCCTTACGAGGTGCCCTTTGGCCACCTCACTGTAGGAGCCACTGCCGACAGTGGTGTGTTTGGGACGTTTGGTCTTTGGGTGGTTAGCTGCAACTGCGTTTTCCTCCTCTGAACGTTGCCGTTTAGGCCCTGCATCAGGGGGAGGGTTGCTACGCAGTGCAGCCATGTGGGCCTTCGCCCACGATAGAGAAGCTGTCTGCTCATTCGTGAGCTGATCAGCCGGTAAGGATCCTAGGATCGAGATAAAACGTAAGGCGCTTCTAACAAGGTTCTTGAACCTATTTAGCGAGGACTTATATCGCAACCAGTCACCTGTTTGCTTAGCCTCGTTAAAAAGTCGACGGCACTCGCTTCGCGAGTGTGCGATATCAGGGCACCACCATGGTGGTTTACTTTTGCGTTTGCGTGTCGTGGCTTTGCAAGACATATTTGTTGCATAGCAGAAAGATTCATTGAAGAGATCTATTGCCGTATCGATATCCGTCGTGTTGTTTATAACGGGGAGGGAGCTTAGAGTGTTACGGAGGAAATTGTTCTGCAACTCCCAGTTAGTTTTCCTTCTGTTTATCAGAGGATTTGGTCTATCCACGCAAAACCCTATGGAGAAATCGATATAACGATGGTCAGAAAAGGAGCAGTCGTCCGAGACCTTCCAGTCGCTAATTAAACTGTTGTGGTGTGCACTAATCAGTGTAATATCTAAAACCTCACTTCGGTTTGAGACAATAAAAGTCGGTTCTGAACCCCTATTTACTATTTCAAGATTATTATTGATAATAAAATCGAAAAGAGACTCACCTCGTGCGTTGGTGTTATTACTGCCCCATGTGATGTGGTGCGAGTTCGCATCAGCACAGATTATGATAGGCGTCCTTGTGCTATCAGCTTTGGCCACTATACCACGTACCAAGTTGTTTGGTGGACGCTCACCGTGGTCATGGGCCATGTAGCTGGAGACTACCCAGATGATGCCGGATTCGGCCTCCATTGCTGCGGTAACAGTATCTTCATCACTGTAATCAGATAAAATGAAGATGCGTAAAGAGTTTTTAGCCAATATACAAGATCTGATATTACCTGTACCATTGGCAACCAAGAGCTTATAGCCTCTGAGGTTTAGTCCACAAACCCGTCCTTTATGGACCCAAGGTTCCTGGACCATGATTAGCTCCTCCTCCTTCTCCACCACCCGGAGGAGCATTGCAGCAGATGCTGCTTTAGAGTGGTGTAGGTTGACTTGAGTCACCTTCACCATCCTCCATTTTTTCAATGAGAGTGACGTCAACGTCCTCCTGGTCCTCATCAGAGGCCAGCAGGGCGTCTTCGTCGCCATCCGCGACGTTCAACCGTTCAAAGAAGCCGCCAACCAACGAGGAGGTTGATTGAGCGTCTTCTCTGTCGGATGAGGCCGCGGCAACATCACTTATCGTACCGACTTTTGGCGGTACGCCTCCATGGCCCGGATCGCGATTCCGTCTGGCGTCAGTCCGGTAGACGCGTAACAAGATTGTACTAAAGCAATAGAACAACTTGTTCTGCCTCTCCCGTACTAGCGCCAGCGACTCCTGATTCAGGATCAGAATCACTTTCCTTTTGCACCCTTCGGCCGCAGACACCTTTGCTACCTTCCAGTCACTGGTTGGTAGATCAGGGTTGCAGCACCGAAGGATCTTAAGGATTTCTTCCGGTGCCGATGGTTCATCAGGTATTATGGCGAAAGCTCTAGGTAACCTGGGAATCTCCTCCATAGGAACCGCATCCAGCCTAGCGCCCTGCCATACTTCACCTATGCAATCAATGGCCTGCTTTAGCAGCGTCGCTGAGCGTTCGTCCGCACAGGCCATCAACTTGATATGATTCTGGTGCCAGCCAAAATCACTGCACTGGGGGGGGGGGTCCCGGGTTGTCTTGGTAGACTTTCCAGAAGACACCCGCCAGTTTCTTATTTACCATGTCCCACTTGTCGTGTGACATGGCGCCGTCACCTACACCCCTGTCTATAATGGCCCTTACGAGGTGCCCTTTGGCCACCTCACTGTAGGAGCCACTGCCGACAGTGGTGTGTTTGGGACGTTTGGTCTTTGGGTGGTTAGCTGCAACTGCGTTTTCCTCCTCTGAACGTTGCCGTTTAGGCCCTGCATCAGGGGGAGGGTTGCTACGCAGTGCAGCCATGTGGGCCTTCGCCCACGATAGAGAAGCTGTCTGCTCATTCGTGAGCTGATCAGCCGGTAAGGATCCTAGGATCGAGATAAAACGTAAGGCGGAACGCCTTGTTGTTGCAGCCCTTTTGGAGTGCACAATGTGCCCGGGTGTTGCTGTTTTGCCGGAGTTGGCAGGGGGTGACAGGGTATTGGGGCCGGAGGTTATCCTACCGGTCCCTTCCCCTGCAGTTCGCACATTGAGGGCACCAGGTTTGTCTGGCTTTGCCTTGACCGACCTGGCCCCTGAAAAGGGAGTTTTAGCCGCCTTGGCGGCAAGGGCTTGGGCGGCTTTGGAGGTACTGGGCCCGAAGTCCACAGGTACCTCACCGCGAGTTTTTAGGTGAAGCGCCAGGTTGGGTGTGCCACCCTGGCTCTTCGCCTCGCCAGCAGTCCGTAGGCTGGCAGGGTCTGGTGTTGCCACCCTGCGCGCCGTCGACAATGTTCCGTCGGTCTTGACTTTCTTTGCCGTTTTTGCTAAGGAGGCTTTGGCCGTCCTTGTGGCAATAGCTTTAGCGGCTTTGGAGGTACCGGGCTTAAAGTCCGCATGTACCTCACCGCGTGGCTTTTGGCAACTGCCTTTTGGCTGTGCTGTCCTTTGGTGGATCGCCAGGTTGGGTGTGCCACCCTGGTTTTCCACCGCACCAGTTGTCCGTAAGCTGACAGGGTCTGGTGCAGCTACCCCGCTCGCCGTCGTCGAAGTCCCAGTTGAGTCCAGTTGTGCCGTGTCGGTTCTTGTTGTTGTTGTTGTTGGTTTTGTTTTGTTAGTTGTGTCCATTTAGTTCCCACGAGTGTGGGGGTCAGTAGGTCCACCACGTCATAGCCCCCTGTAACGTCGTAAGGGCGTCATTACTTGCTGAGGTGCCCAGGTATCAGCAAGGCTCCGTTAAAATACAGTCTCTTGCCCCCGACTGCAAAAATCCGATAGGCACGGGTCGCGTAACACCTCGGTTTAGGGGTTGGATAACCTTTAGTATACCGGCCTTTATAGTTTCGTGTCTTTGGCTCGGAGGTACTGTGGGGAAGCTTAGCATTGACCCCATAGTTTCCGAGCAAAAGGCAGACACCACAGCCAGTACTTAAGCCACCACATCGCGACAAGATTGTTATCCAGGTGGGGAATGTCAGCTAAAGAAATAGACGGTAATAAAAGGGTTATTTTTTTTGCGATCGGCGTAAGTGCTTATACTCAAATTTAAACAGTAAAAATTTATCTATCAACCAAAATTAACTCATCATAAAGAAGAAGAAGAAGAAGTACGTTGTATAATGAATTTTTTAAAATTTACTTTGTAATATTTAGTATCAAATAAATAATAAGTGGTTCGTGCAACAAATGTGATTTATTAAGAAATCAAATAATGGGCCGTAATTTCAACAAATGCATTTGAATCTATGTTTTTGTTTCACACATTTATTCATTTGTATCAATAAATTTCCTATTTTTTGTAGTTTTATTTTTAGCATCTTAATATTTATGCCCGTTATTGGTTTTCATATAAAACTAATGGCTGCTAAGAGCTGCCAGTTTCATCTGGTATTTAGTGTTTCTTTATTTTTTTTTTTGGCAAAAACACATCTTTAGTTGAAGTTCGGTTACTATCCACAATCGAGCCATAAATGTTTTATGACCCTGACAGCAACACCCACACAGAAATAAAATTGGAAGTTGAAATTGAATACATTTAGGCGTAAAAGAAAATGTTTGTCTATGAAATGATGAGAAAAAGAAACACAAACATTAAAATTCTCAAAGATAAACAGAAGCACTGCGATAAAATAATATGCTGCTACGTATGTAAATTTCCCCACTTTGCACAGTGGGTGAACCATGGCACACAAAGGAACAATAAATTTTAAAATTCCTCCTACTAATATTATAAATATGAAACGCCAGTATTTATTTATGAATTAAGATTTGCTAAACACTTTTCGAAAACCATCCAAAGGTTCTTAGGCTTTTTTAATTTCTTTTTTTTTTTTTTTTTTGCGGCTAAAACCGCTTAGTGGATTTGGATGAATGATAGCATATGACCCAAGATTAAAATACAGGGTACTTTTTAAGGCATGAAAAACGGTACAACTTGGTACTATTAGTTCTTTTAGATTGTTTTGCAAATTTTTTTACATGAATTTATAGTGTACTTTTTGGGGGTAAAATAAGGAAACGATGATTCTTTTTGCTATTGGTTCCTTTGTTTTTTTTATTTTTTTTTTTCCTAAATTTGGTGTACAGACGGTTTGTGCCTTAATTAAAATTTATCGTGAACGTGAAGTCATGTAAAAAAGCAAGTCTTATATATATTTCTTAAATCTTAACTTTTGCTGTATATTGTATGAATTAACCATGCTATTGCATGAACGATTGTGTCTGCCGTTAATTCTTCAATAAAATTTGTCATTCTTTTATTATCATTTTTCAAACAATCAATGTTTTTGGCAAAAAAAAAAAAAAAAAAAATTCTCTGTCGTCTTACTACTCTTTCTCTGTTTCTATTTAACTCTTGTACTTTTCTTTTATAAAAGAATGATGCTTTCAATAGAAACTCATCATGCTAAAAATTATTTTAGTTTTTGAAAGACGGTTTGTATATTTTATAGAGTCAGTCAATGGTGTAGAAGTACTTGATGCAAAACTTTAATATTGAAATTTAAATAATATAAAGAAAAATTTATTTGTTTGTTATGGGCTATCTAATCTATATGATGCATTTCATTGGCTGCTAAGCCAAACCATCAGTAGATCTATACCGCCATGCTTGCAAAGTGTTCAAACTTACTTTACTTAAACACACACTGCCAAGTCTGAATTGAGACTATACTACTTGTACTATGAAGCTTCTCAATTCAGACTTGTTAGTGAGTATAAATGAAATTTCTAAATAAAAAACGAAAATTAAAAAGTTATCAAAACAGAAAAAAATCGCTAAAAGAAAAAGTCGATGAGACGTAAAAAAATCACCATCACAAAATATTTATTCATCACCAAAATATTTATTAGAAAAATCGGCCAGACGATAAAATAAAACTAACTAGAAAAAACTGAAAAATCCATAAAAAAAAAAAACAAAAGAAAAGATCAGAAAAATATAAAAAACTATAAAAATGTTAAAATAACTAAAATTAAAAGAAAATTGCCAAAAACCAAAAAAAATCACAAAAAAAAAACGAGAAAACTGAAAAATTGTTAAAATCGAAGACAATTGCAAAAACTATAAATGTTCTTATAAAAATATCTAGCGTTCAATAGTTGCTAATCGCATGGAAGTCTTCGTGTGCGATTTAATGTTGCAGGTTACGGAATTTTCTAAAATCTCCTACTGTTTTTTTCCCTCATTATTTGCCGAAATTTTAAATATAATTTAAAATTTGTTTATATTAAAGAAAGTATGTATCATAAATTTGCTGGTACATTTTGGTTACGTATAGGGTTTTCCAATAAGGTCTTGAGCACTTTTATTTTAAAATAAAACGCAAACCATTTGAGATATTTTCAAAACTTTACGATCGACTTGAAATACAATCAAAACATTTATGAAGTTTATTATTATAAAAGGAAAGGAAACAGTTGGATGATCAGTGAAATAGTGCGTTCATAAATTAAATTCAAAGTTTTCTAGTACCTATTGGAAAACCCTTTATAATAAAATTAAACAATTCTTTTCCTTATTGTGAAATTAATGGCGAAAATATTTAATAACTATTTTATAGAAATTATCCACGTTAAGGCATTCCTTTCTATTTATTGCTGTAAAATCTAAAAAATTTAAGTGTGTTTGTTGGCAAAAGAAAACAGTTACATGTATCCTCAATACAACTTAAGCCACCCTCCCTCATTGCTCTGTAACTAACAAAGAACAAGCATGGCGAACAAAAGTATTTTATTCAGCCTCCTGCTGATCAAAGAAAATAAGAAATCACAATAAGTTTCAGTTTCATTTAAAATATGTGCAGGGAATTTAATAGATTATCAACATTCATGAAATTCTGTCAAACTTTGTGGTTTTTTTCATACCATCAATCTTGCCAGTCTTCTTATCTTTGACATCTTAAATTTCAAATTACAAAAAAGAAACAGCTTTATTGCTCTTCCAGTTGAACACAGAAACAAGCAGCAAAAAAAAAAAAAAAAAAAGAAAACACATTTTTATGTCATTGTAATATTTCACTTACATTCATTAAATTAACGACATGTAGTCTTACAACTCAGTACATACTAAAAAAAAAATGTAAAGATAAAAAAAGTCAACCAATAAATGGAATTACAAGACTTTGAAATTTTCTTAAGTATTTTCTTATGTCAAATGTTCTAATTACATTATTTATGTTGGAGTTGCCACTAATACCAACGAGATTAACAGCAGTCACTTATCACCTTCTTTCTGTTCTTGTCTTTTGAACTCCAGTTCTGCTAAAGCAGCTCCTACGTATGTATATATATATATATATATGTAAACAAAAACAAGTTAAACACACAATTACAACAAGTATTTGTAATTAGATGATGTAACAAAAAAAACCTATAGAATATTAATGCTTTCACAGATGCATAAACACACACACACTAATACACATTTCCAAAAATTTATTGCTGAACCACGTGTTCATTAGCTTATTTTAAACCACAAATGAATTAAATACGCAGCATTTTTTTTCTTGGTTTTTGGAAAAGGACAGAGCTTGTAGGGATTCAGAGCATTTTTTGCTAAGAAATATATTCTCTTGTGAATATAGAAAAATTTTATGTGTTATTTGAGACTGGTTGGTTGTCTCATTTAATTGTGGTTTATTTTCCTGTCTTAATTGTATTCCAAAATATCAAAAACAAAACAAATTATGGTAATAAATTTAACAGTTTTAAAAATTTTAATCCGAAATGTACTTGAATCACTCAAAAAAGTAATTAAAAATTGCCGAAAAAAATTTATGGAAAATAATAGTGGTTATTAGGGAAAAATGGTGGCCACCATTTCCATCCCCATTTTTTCCATAATAACCACTAATTTTCATCCTAAAAGAGTCTGATTAACTTTTACTAGCGCTGTTAACTGTTTAAAAGTGCTCTGTTAACTGCCAAATTGACTTGACTAACATATTTTTGGTTTCTAACTTTGCTATTGCAAATTTTCTCCGCATACACATCGAGTAGGGCTTGATTCAAATAAGCGACAAGGTCGATTTTAGGTAAAAGAAATGTGTACGGATTTCGATGATGTTGGACGTGGAGTTGTGCATTCAAACTAAGGCAGTTAATTTTCGTTTTGTACTATACTTTTTTGGGCATTTAATGAAATATTTTGGGATTAAGTAATCCGTACTTGAATAAATCTTTATTTTACATGACTCAAGAAAATCCGTACTTACCGTATTTTCGACGCCGTTTGCGATCGATTTGGGAGTATTTTTTTTTATTCTGTGAACAGAATATTTTATTAAAAATGGTGAACAGAACTTTTGTTTGCCTTACTTTTTTTTCTGTTATTGGGTATTTCTAAGGCCCTGGCTATGAAAAAAATTACTGCGAGAATGCAAAGGATATGCAATTTTATGATTTTGACAAAAAATAAAAAAAAATAATATTTAGGCTAAAAAAATTTCCATCGAACACTATCAAATGATCTTTTATAAGACTTCCGACTTTAGGTAGATCTAGTTGCAAACTCCAGCAGTAGTCTGCCATCATAAATAAGTCCTTCATTCCCTGATAACGCTCTTCCATAGTCCTGATGAAATCTTCCATCCTGCTCCTCACTAAAATCTCCCAGCTTTTGTGGAAATTGGTCTAAATATGAGTGCAGATAGTGAATTTTTATATTCATATTGCACCCTAGCTGTTGCAAGTTCGATATCATGTTCTTAACAAGCTCGACATGGTCGTCAGATTTCCTTTTGCATACACATAACCAAAACAAATGAATTCTAAGCTTTGTATTCGACTTTTGTTGTGGGTGATGAGAAAAACACTCTTTTTTGGTGCACCAAAGAGGGCGCACTCTTCAATTTGAGCGAAACTAATTAAGAAGAGTACACAAAGATGGCGCTCTCTTCATTTTGAGCGAAAAAAATTTAGGTTGTTATCTTCTCGGGCGCAGTTGCATTTGCGTTTACAATAAGTGGCATGGCAAAACTAGCAGGTATGCGCAGTTCAACAACAAGTACAACAATCCAATCCTTGATAAGTGGTTAAATTTGTTGCAATGTATTTATATAATTGCTTATATCTACGCATATTTTTTTTTATTGTTGTAATCACAAAACGTTTTCACTTCTGTCGGCACTCTCGGAGTGATACCCGTAGTTTTTTTTTTTTAATTTTCTCTTGTTGTTCTATTTTGAATTTCTTAACAACCCACACTGCTTGAGCGATTTTAGAAAATATCGCCTTGAAAACATGTTAATGCATTTTACAGCTTGTTATAAAATATGTTCCCATTTATTTTAAGAAACTTCACAAGTCTTTTTAGTTTTTGTTCTGGCTGTTGTTGAAGACTTTTCAATTTATTAACAACAGTTTGTCAAATTGATGATTTTTGGTGTTGGCAGGTTTTTTAGAAAATAAAAAAATCTTATAGAACAAGTTTTTGGCTGACACGTTGCTAAACTCAACGATTTTCAAGTATAAATAAGTAACGATTTTAAAATACATTTAACTTATATGAAGAGAATATGCCACTGTGTAAAAGAAAGAAACAATGGTGTTAAAAGCCTTCTCATAAGGGGAAGAAAATAGTTGTAAAAGTTTTAGTTTGATTAATAGAGAGTGAAATTGTAACATGTTTAAGTTCATGGAAAGTTTTTTGCTAAAATTATAAAAGTAAAAGTTTAGTAAAAGTTTATAGAATAAAAAAAGTAAAAGCAGTTAGATAACAATTTTAATTATTCCACAATATTAAAAGTTGTCTTGCTAAGAGCGCCCTATGCTCCAGTGGGAGTTAGAGGAATATATATATATATATATATATATATATTGCTAAGAGCACCTAATTGATTTCTCTACTCTGTTTATACTTCCGTCTCATCAATTATTTGTTTTCCACAAGCTTCCAGCTCGAGAACCGTAAAAGGAACAGATTTCAAAGCAACAAATGCTAAAATTTCGTGAAAGATAGAAATTAAAGGGTATTGTAAAACGAGCAACGTAACATGTTGAAATCGTAATGTATACATTTTGTCAAGCGTAACACACAGAAAAAAAATTTATTTAAATTAAAAAATTTGTGATATCAATTAAAAATGTAATTAAATTTGCACCAGTAAACAAATTAATAGTATCAATTAAATTTTTATACATTTATTAACTAAAATTATTTATTACAAATAAAAATTTAATTAAATAAATTAAATATTTAATAAATTTTTTTATATTTTTAATTAAAGGGTTAATTGAAAAAAAAAAAATAATAAAAATTTTTTTTGTGCATATAAACACTTGAATTTTTTAATGTTATATCGTCAACTCTGTTCCCGAATTTAGGGGCGAATACTCTAAATATGTCTTCTGGTGCCATGCTGCTGTTACCGCTCACAACTTATTTGAACGATACCAGGGCAGATATACTGGGAAATAAAGTCGTAGGTAGCGCAGACTCTATTTTATGCACCCACAATATTGTTTTGAACTTTCATGTTATACTGGCTAGATTAGACTTCGGGTATTCAGATAAATTATCGATCTATACGTTAGAACAAACACGTTGTACCTTAAGACAAGATCAAAGACCATTCATGTTGAGAGTAAGTTGACATCTGTTATTAATAAAGTCATAGTGACACATAAAGGAAACTCTGCGTTAATTCAACCACTTAACCAAAAGTATAGGATGAATGCATTGAGACGGACGCATCGTTGAATGCAATTGGATCCGTTCTTTCCCAAAACGAATGTCCGATAACAATGGTTTCAAGGACATTGTGCGAGAATTGTTAGTTACTGAATGGGCTCTTAAAATCTCTTAAGGCAATATCTGTAATGTGTGTGAAGATAAATTTAAATTTAACTAGCAAAGATTTCAACCAAAAATATTAGTCAAGCCAATTTTGCAGTTAACAGAACACTGTTAAACACTTAACAGTTGCTGTAAAAGTTGATGAAACTCATTTCGTATGAATATTAGTGGATATTATGGAAAAATGGTGATGTATAGGAATATTCCACTATATACAAATGGTTGTCCAGGCGGTCGACTATCATGCAGTAAAGGTGGTATTTCTGTAATAAACTTGGGACTTTAAAAAAAATGCAGATTTAAAAAAAATTTCTGGTAACTGCGAAATTGGCTAGCCTAAAATTTTGGTTGAAATATTTGCTAGTTAAATTTAAATTTATCTTCACACACATATGTATATCTCTGTTCCTGTTTCTGACAAAAATCCGAGATACAAAATAAAACGATGGAAAGCCATTATTGAAGAGTATTTTCTTTCATTCCGTTACAAGCCAGGTAGAGATAACGTCGTTGCAGGCGCGCTCGAATTAAGTTTTATTAATATTTATGATTTACCAATTGGTTGGGAAAATGAGAAAAAAATATCTTTGGTACTTTGCTTTAGTTTTTATTCACATGTTGCGTCAGTTGTTGTATGAATCTTTGATTTAATTGACTTTCAATCAAATATAGTTCACCCGTGTAAGAGTATTTTTCTCCCCTTCTGATAGTCTGTAATTAACAGCTTGTATGTAAGAATTATGAGCATAACCTTACTAATTTGCTTTCAAAAAAAAAAAAAAAAAAAAAAAAAAGCACAGTATCTACTCGTATACATTTTCCTAAATAAATCTTTATCCAATAAAGTGATATTCATTATATTTGTTTATCATAAAGACTAAAAGCCTTTTGATTTGTTTTTCAATTATATGGTTTTAAGGGGGTGGGTAATGGGGTGAGTGGGGTGGGGAAACAAGAAGTGTACATTAGTTAATTTCCTTCCTTCATATTTTGTTGGATTATTTTCATTTCGATCGTATATAATTTCAACAAACATTTGTCTTGTAATCTAATAACGTCATGCAAACTAAAGTACACATCCACTTAACGAAACATTCATATGTATAGACACACACGCACACCGCACGCACACACATAAACATATTTCGTGTTACAGAGAAAACAACAATCATTTCACAAACAAAAAGTACATGGAACAGACGAAGTAGTAGTAGTAGCAAACATGCAGTGTAACATGAAACGCCCCCGACCACTCTTACAAGCACTTTGCTTGTTGTTTATTTTTCAACAGCAGTAGTGCACAGTGGGGTCTTTTAGCAATATGTATACATTAATTAATATTATTTATTAATAATAAGCTAGCAAAACACTAAAAAAATGGCTCCTAAAATGTTTAAAATGGTGAGATAACGATCTCGGCGCATTGTATTAATTAAGGTTGATAACAAAAATAACACGGTGCAAGAAAGCAAATTTTTTTTTCCAAAAATGACATTTTTCTTACGAATTATGATGAATGATTCATTGATGCTCAAAATAAGTTTTCGTTGAAAGATGAAAATCTAATTTCTTTAAAGTTCTCTTGAGATGGTGTTTTTTTCACGCAGAGAAAAGACATGATTGCAAAATGTTCATATCAACTAAGTATATCTGCCACAAACAAATAATTATTCATTGAAGCAAATATGGTTGCATTACAAATTCTTCAATTATTAAAATATTTGATGCGAAAATAAAATAATCATTCTGGGTTTCGTCCCATAAAAATTGAATATATCAAAAAAAAAAGTATTATCGCTGCTACAAAATCTTTTGAAAAAGAGAATAATAAAAGTTTATTTAAAATAATGTATATTGTGACCATACATTGTTTGTGTTTTAAAAAGAAACAAAATAGCTGTCAATCGTACATAACTTCAGACGTTCATAGAATTTAGTAAGACGAGGAGATGTGAAGTGAAACAAATTAATGTTAAAATTATAATTATATGATGAAAGTTATTTAATTTTAAAACAAAATAAAAGTGCACCTGAAATCTTCAACATCAGTGGTTTAAGGTATACTCCTATATGTATATAGGAGTACATACTGATACAATCATTAATCTGAACATGAAATGATAGTTTGTGATTATGATTCCATCAACCATGTTTTTTCTTTCCGTGTACTGCTGTACATTGAATTTTTAAATATTCAAAATTTTTTCTATCCGTAGAGAAAATATTGATATATTTTGCAGCATTATATCGCCTCTACTGTTTTGAATTCTTCAAATTCAAGACTCGATAATTGAAGGCTGATATACTACAGGCTTTAGCACACAACATAAATAAAAGCTCACGTATTTAGTATATTTTTAATATCGTTTATTTTACAAAAAGCCCCACAGTGCTGCTTGCTGAAATGTGTGTATTGACATGCATTACATATTGGTTTGATTTTTTTCTTTTGCTTTGTAGACATAATATTTCTGCCAAGCACAAAGGATGGAAAACCGGGTGTTATCAAAGGACTAACCATTTTGTGTAATTTATGGTTCTTAGGTTGTATCGAAAAATGGAAAGAAAAGAAAAGAAAAGTATTGAATTTTTTGCCATATTGTAAATTCTAAGTAAAAGTAAAATAATGACAATATGATTGCTACAACTATATTATGGTTGTGCGAACCAATGTATGATTGTGTCAAAAAAATGTATGGTTGTAGTCATGAGACTATATATACATATACATATTAGAAAAATAATTATCAAATTCTAAAACAAGTGTCTACATATTTTTCTGCATGGTTCTAGTGTGGATTCGTATATCAGAAGCTACGGATTTATTAACACTATTTTTGTGGAAGGTGCCAAAAGTGTGATGGGAGTGAAATTTTCTTGACACTCCTACAACAAAATACTTAAAAATTCAAAATGGATTCGTTAAAAACCAAAATGTGCATCATCCACATAATTCACGTTTACCATGCAGCCAATCTATGGTGGCGCATCTTGCTGTCTTAAATTAATTTTACTATTTTTGGATTTTAAAAAATTTAATTTTTTCTCTTATAATATAGAATCATTATCCTTTTTTTACAATATATCGTCGGTCACAGGTTGACAACTCTTAACATGTTTTTTTTGTACTTTTCAGGAAACAAAAAAAAACGTTATTACTCCGTTACTAAACCGTGTTAGAAGTAAATAAAATAAACCAAAAATAAGTAGGAGATATTTATTATTATTTTTGCAAATATAAATGAAACGTTCTAACATGCAGAAGGACAAACACAGTATTTTGGCATCAAAACCCCGATTCGATTTTTTTTGCGAGTTGAGAGTTGCCAACTTATGACCGACGATATATTTTATCAATCCGGAAACATACATGAATTTAATATTTTCAATCAACACCATAACATGAAACTTTTGCGGCTTGATTTAAGAAATCAAAAATAGATTTTTTTGGAAACAAGTCTAAATGTTTTCGTTTAAATTTTATTATGGTGCTGTTTCTTCAAACATTTTGCTTTATCTCTAACTGTTATAAAGAGTTCGAACATGAGAGCAGGGGAAAGCAATCGCGGAAAATGTTTAAAATGTATTCTTCCAGATTCAAACAATAATAATGCCATTGAACTTTCCATCACTGAGGCTCCGTCGCTCCTTTATACTTTAGGAAAACGAGCATGACAAATATTAAACATCTTTGGTATAGTTTGGAATAATTTATAATCATGGATGTACAGCGAAAATAAGACGAAAATATAAGGTGGAAAAAACTCTATATAAAGAATTTTTTGTGATAACCCTAAAATTTATTATTTATTTTGAAACTGTCAAAAGTTTTAGCAATTCATTCTTATCATCCCTTTTGTTTTGTTTTTAACCCAGCCGCACCATATCTTTTGTCACATGTTTGTATGTGAGCTGTTAAACAGTGATGATAACATCTATAGATGCCGGCAGCAGGAAGAGGATTGAGGTTTAACGAAAATGTCAACAAAACTGTCTGCTATTTTTTTTGCTCATTTTTCTTGTTGTTTCGCCATATTTTCAGAGTATTTGTCAAATTTATCTTAAAGCTGGACTTTTGTAGAATATTTTATTCGCTTATATTTTCACTTGCACATCTAAATATAATTGTTTTGCTGTTTGTTAGTTAACAAATTTGTTTGTCGTCTGTTACTGTAATTTATCTTTGGCTGTATGTTTGCTTACTTATGTGTTGGAGTTTTATTTTACTTTTGTACGTGTACAGAAGAGTTTGAACAACATAAAAAAAGTGTATTTTCTAAGCCAATACGACTTTCCGTTTTGCCATCAATAATTTTTGAAGTAATTATTTTTATATATTAGACTAGCTGAGTGCCCCGGCTTCGCACGGAAGCTATTTACTTTTATAAATTTCGATTTAAACTTATAATGATTACTTACTGACAGCTGTCAATGTGTATGCGTGTATGCGCTTCAACGTGTATTTACCGTGTGTATGAAGTCAGCACACAGTATACATAATACCGCACACTCTCATAGGCGCCTACGTATTTGTTGTTGTTTTTTTTATATGGACAAAATCACATGTTGTCATGAAGAGTCATAACTCACGAACACGTCGCTACATAAACCATCTACACGACCATACGAACAAACTCTTAAAATTTAATCGAATTCGGTTTGACCGTTCGTGAGTTATAAAGTCACAACACATCTAATATATATAAAATTCTCGTGTCACGATGTAGGTAAAAAAATGCCCAATATATGGCGATTTAAATTTTTGGGTTGTATGGGCGGTACCACGCCCGTTTGTCCAATCAAAACTTCATATAGCCTATTATTCCTTCCAGAGTCACAGTAACATGCTGTTTAAATTTCAGGAAGATCGGTCCAAGGGTTTGGCCTCCTATGAAGCACAAACAAACAAACAGAAAGACATTCATTTTTATATATAAGTATAGATTACAAAGTAACGTAATTATTATTTGAACTGTATTAATGTAGAAATGAGAAAATATTATTATTAGACTTGAGTTCAGTTATATTGAATTGATGGGAAATTTCGTATTAACCAAAATTGTTTCAATATATAAAAATAGAATAAAAATGTATTCTATTTCATTTGAAAATTTTGTTAAATACTTGATATTCTTCTCAGGTCCTAAGACATGATTTGCTTAGCAGTTTTCTTTGTACCTGAATTATTTGAAGATTGGTTGTATTAAAAATATTTCGCACGATACGAGTATGTTTCACTATAATTCATTAAATAAATGACAGTAACTCAAAAGCCATTATTGGCTTATTTTTTAAGTGATCCAACAACAGACTTAGATCAATTTGGTTGTAATTCCCGTATTATATTCTCATTAGAAAGTTAGATATACGAGAATTGCAATCAGGCATGAATACGCATGAGAATGGTTAAGTGGCATCTGCCGAAAACAACGTTGTTCCATTCGACCGCATTTAGATAAAATTCCTTAAAGATGTCAAATTCTCGCCTGAACATCACGTTACGAACTGAAGCTCACAAAAATCAACTAAGAAAATTCATTTAAATATTTTTTACTCATTGCAATTGGAATAAGCCAGCTCGGCATAATTTATTAAAAATTCTATTATAATATTTTTTATTAACACATCACGTTCCTTTTATTTTTCTCTCAAATTCCATTGTTATTATTCGACATTCAGTGCAGAGTTATTAAATTTTAATTTTATTGGCGGACCGCCAGAATATAATATTAAAGATATAGTTTTGCTAACACAATCAAAAATAGACAAAAGCAGACTATTGCCTTGGAATGTAATAAAAGTTAAATTTCTTTAACATACAAATAATATAAAAAGAGGAGTATTTTTTAAATCTATTTTTGTATATAAACTTTTAGTCAGAAATTTCTTCTCTTACTCGTATAGACGAGTGTATTATTTGCTTTATAATCTACTCTTGTTAAATAGATACGAAAAAAACGTTATTTTATTTATATTGTTTTGTTTTTTTTTGGTTGTTCCTTTGTGTATATGTTTTTACATTATTTCTTTAGCACAATGATGCGGACTACCGCCCTCCATCCTTGCAAGTCCTTATACACACAAGTAGAAAAATTATTTCATCTAGGAAATGCTTGTCATTAATCATGAAGATAACGAGCATAAAGTAAACGCATTTCGGAAATAATTTACAATATTGAAAATTGTAAATTTGTTGTAGCATTTATATTCACATTGATGCCAATTTCAAATTTTCATGATAAATTGTGGAAGTATGTATGTATGCATGTGTGTACGTATGCCAGTGTAATCATATTGCTTTTTAAGTATAGTAAAATAGAAATCAATAGAAGGCGACATGTTTGAAAGGAATTTTGATGAACATTTGAAAAAATAACCAATTTTTAATGACAAGTTATGAAAAGTGATAATTCGATATTATGATTGCAGTGTTGTTTGTAGACGTATGAGTAATAATCATTTAACATGAAAATTAATAGTAGTCATACGCCTCAATAGATTGTATAAGAAGATTCTTTTTTGTTTGTTATTTTAATGATTGTTTTATTTGCTACTAATTTTTATGACACTTTTCTCTAAATTCTTCATTCTTTAACTTGTCACTAGTAAAATGCAGGTGAAAAATTACGAAAACGCATTTTACTTGGCAGTTAATGGGTACCGAAGTTTTTGCTTTATCTATTTGAATTTTTTTAATGTTCTATTTAAAATGTAGTGATTTCAATAGTAGGTAGTATCAATTAGTAGTAACGAAATCTAAGGAAAAGTTCCAAAATTTTAGACTAGAATTGCTAAAATGTCTAATCCAATGTCTCTATATAATCACTTGAGAACAATCAAGTCTATTGTTCTACATCATGAATTTCTCTAGTATGATATTGTATTAATTGTAGTTGGGCTGCTTAAGTGCTGAATCACTGGTCACTAAAAACTGTTCCGACAGCGTTTGATACTGTTCCAAGCTAATGTTTACCACCGGGCCAGTACTTAGGGAAAGGGATACGATAGAGAATATGAATGTTGAAGAATGTAGATGGCTTAATTCTTTTAAGACTTTTAAAACTCTTCTATTTGGTATTTTGTTCATTTTTGGATCAGTGTCTTGTGTACATTGTTTTGGAACAGTATTAGCTTTCCGCTTCGCGAGTGGAGCTTGTAAAAAAATAACTTTAGCAAAGCATATTCAACTGTTATGTTAATCCTTCGGTATTTATTTGGACCAAACACAGAAACTTTTAGTAGTTTTTAACTCAAATATTGCTGGCAAATGAATTTAATTGCGATAATTGTCAGTACTGTTGATAAAGTTAAGGGGTTGTGTTTATTAAAATGTTTAAACAGTTTTAAAATTTGTAACGGGAATACGTTAAAATAATTTTTGAATTAACATCGCCGTTAAAGCGTCATTTGTCAGGTCCATAATAACAGAACTTGGGTTCATTCACTACTCTTTTTAAAAGTGAAATTCTTAATCCTTTTATTAAATTCATTAATAATTTCAATAATTATGTGGAAAAAACTAGTTACAAAATTACCATATACAGTTTTTTTTTTTAAATTTCATAACATTGAGTTGAATTTTTTTAGTAAATCAAAAATTTTTTCTAAATATTTTTTTTTTGTCATTAAAACAATTTTAGTTAACTGCAAATCGTATATTTTATGAAATGAAGCCAATTTGCTTGGAAACTGTTTTCAATTTCATCATCAACTGACCGGCACACACACACTCTTTTGTTGTTGAATGGTTTTATCACTTGAAATAACAAAAGTCTTTCGCTTCAATAGAATGCAACAACACCATTTAGCAACGTTTTTGTAATAAAAAAATTTTCATTTTATTTATTTTTTTTTTCTGATTTTATAAACAAATCGATATCTGAATCATTTGTTAAATTAAAAGAATAAAAATATTGTTTTAACTTGTATTTGAACAATAGTAATTGTTTGTAAAACTCACGCTACATAGAGGATAATTGATATAGAGCTGAATGTAACCCAATACGGGTCTAAGCTTATGCTTCTTTATTGATTTAAAATTAAACAGTTTCTGCTTTTGAAAGGTAGTTTTATCAATTTTTTTTGTTGGAAATTCGAAGAAATGGTATGACTAACTGATGAATCTATATAAATGCAGTTCTTATACTCCTTTTTTTGTTTGTAGTAATAACATCATTGCGCTACAAAATTGTGGTCCTGTTTTGTTGTGGTGGATATTATTGTAATTGAAGAGTTTAGTATAAACTAGAACCGCACAAAAACATAAATGTGAAAATAAGTCCAAGTTCCTATCCAAAAAATTTCGGCCGTAAAAAGTACTGAGATCAAAATAAGGACCAAGTTCTTGATAGGTACAATTCCATCTCATTTCTAGGCAACCTGTAAGCTTGGCAATATTTTTCCAAGAATTCTTTCCCATATTATAAAGGCAAAAATATTTTGCCAAGCTTACAGGTTGCCTAGAAAATTTCAGCTTTCTAGCTATTCTAGAAGTGTCCCATACAAAGAAAGGGTATGATTGTCCCCCCAGATGAAAAGTGCCCGTTAAAAGATCATTTTCGGTAATTTCTCATCACTACCTACTTGTGTACGAAATTTCAGCTTTCTAGCTATACTAGAACTGCCCCATACAAAGAAGGGGCATGATTGTCCCCCCAGATGAAAAGTGCCCGTTAAAAGATCATTTTCGGTAATTTCTCATCACTACCTACTTGTGTACGAAATTTCAGCTTTCTAGCTATACTAGAACTGCCCCATACAAAGAAGGGGCATGATTGTCCCCCCAGATGAAAAGTGCCCGTTAAAAGATCATTTTCGGTAATTTCTCATCACTACCTACTTGTGTACGAAATTTCAGCTTTCTAGCTATACTAGAAGTGCCCCATACAAAGGAGGGGCATGATTGTCCCCCCAGATGAAAAGTGCCCGTTAAAAGATCATTTTCGGTAATTTCTCATCACTACCTACCTGTGTACGAAATTTCAGCTTTCTAGCTATACTAGAAGTGCCCCATACAAAGAAGGGGCATGATTGTCCCCCAGATAAAAAGTGCCCGTTAAAAAATCATTTTCGGTAATTTCTCATCACTACCTACTTGTGTACGAAATTTCAGCTTTCTAGCTATACCAGAACTGCCCCATACAAAGAAGGGGCATGATTGTCCCCCCAGATAAAAAGTGCCCGTTTAAAGATCATTTTCGGTAATTTCTCATCACTACCTACCTGTGTACGAAATTTCAGCTTTCTAGCTATACTGGAATTGCCCCATACAAAGAAGGGGAATCCTAGTCCCCCCGGGAAGAAAGTGCCCGTTTTAAGATTTTTTCTGGTTATTTTCTCACCAAGACCTACCTGTGTACCAAGTTTCAGCTCTCTAGCTTTACTGGAAGTGCCCAATAATATTGATGAGTGAGTGAGTCAGTGAGCCAGTGAGACAGTGAATATGTACTAAAATATGGACTTTTCACACCTTAATATCTCGGGAAGCTTTTATGGTAGAACAAATTTAACCTGTGAGGTCACCGCTGTGGCGAGACCTTATGTTTCAAGTTTCATTATATTATGATCAGGGTGAGCAAAGTTATGAGGGGGGTAAAAACAGCTCGAATGGTTTCGTGTAAATATACACACTGTGCGGCCGAACTTGGCCTGGCGCACTACCGTGCGCCTAGATCTCGTTTAATGATCATTTACGGCTCCTAAATAAAAGTTATTTTATTTTTCCAAAGAGAAAAAAAAATTATTTTAAGACAAGAGTTGTTAGTTTTTAAAATTTAAGTAATAATAAAATCAGTTTCATAAAAAACAATTAATTTAAAAAAAAATTTGTTTTGCTCTTTAAAAAAAGTGCCAATAAATTTTATGTTTTCATTCCGTAAACAATTTATTAGCTCAGCTCTTGGAAAATTTCTATTTGTTGCTACATACAATTTGGCCAATTTGTTGTTGCATATTTGAACAATAATATGATCGGAAAAAATATCTCTCTATCCAGTTTTGCTTGTAGCCAGCCGCACATAAGTTTATATGTAAAAGTTTATAAAGTTGCATGCAATTCACTTCATTTCAAATTGGAAAATTGACACACAAACAAGTTCATCCCCATACGCATACACACATACTGAGGCAAAACACTTAACAAAAACAAAGTAACCAAACTAACAAACTCTTGTTAAAACCAAAATTATATTTTGTTAGACATTGGGTTTCTTGGCTTATTTGCCTTAAAACCATCAAATTTTCAAACTGAATTTTTCTTAGCACATACAATTTAGTTAAACACACAGCTATACATACATGCACAAGCACTCACACACACACACTTAGGCACTTATTCAAAATGCCATGCCATCCATGTACAGCAAATATTGAAAAGCTGAAAATAGAATGAGAAAGTTTATTGTCTATTGCTCGTGTTTAAAGTAGAAATTATTTCGACATACGCACATAATATGTATGTACGTACACACTTGTGTTCGTATAAGAAAAACAAAAAAAAAATTGTTTTTCAACTACGATATATATATATATATATATATATATATATATATATATATTTTTTTTTTTTGCATACAAGTTTCTGTTAGATGATGAAAATTTACCAAGTTGCAACTGGCTTTACTACTACCAGCCAGCAGTTGTTACTATGACACACACTTAAAAGTTGATAAATTTTGTAAATTGTAAGTGGTGCAGTATTCTAAGTTGTAATTTCAAGCCAATTTTCGTTTCAAATTTTACTACATACTAATATTTCGTTTGTTTAAATTTTTCTTTTACTTCCTCTGATATTCCAGATTATTGTGAGAATAAAGCAAGGGAATTGTATATAACGATTAATTAAAACGTTTAATTAATGCAGTTCATATCCATGTTTTTCTTGAAGTTAAACAAATTCTTTTAGAAAATTAACACCGAAGAAAATATTTTCTACCAAAAAAGAAAAAAAAAATGTTATCAGAGATATGTCGAATTTCATGAAAAGAAATATTGTTTCTGTAAATTTTTGCTTAAAATTTTGTTTCAGTTAACAATTTTACTATAAAAAGATCCCAAAATTAGGATTATTTTATCCAAATATTTTCCTTTACTGACTACATTCATAATTCAGAAAAAAAAAATGTATGTAAAAAAATAAAAAATAAACACTTCAGGCGTAGACACTACTTTGAGTTTGCAAAGTTCACTAAAGCAAATTGCTCTCACAAGTAAAAATATTTTAATTAAAAAATTAAATTGAAATGAACTTATTGTTCCTCAAAAACGTTATAATAGTTTTTGCGATTCTTTCGTTACATTTTTTTTAATTGGCACCAGAACTCGGGGGATGACCCCTGCATTTTACCTGAACTCAGGGAGAGGTATAGGGTAGAGATGATAGATTGTTGAAAATTTAGAAGGCTTAACTCTTTTACCACTCTGCTTTGAGCGTTATGCTAATTATTATAATAGTGTTGAGGCGCCTTCGGTGTTAATTAGACGCATTTACGTTGTTAAGCTGTATTAGCAGGCATTTTATTAATTGTTTTACTTCGCCGATGTTTCTGCTAACCGACGAATGAGGGCGATGTTGTGTACAATAGCTTGGAACAGCATAAATCGCTGTCGGAACAGGTTTTAGTGACCAGTGCTATGCCTTCTTCACTTAAATAGTCCGACAATAACACTGTGATAGTTTTTGACCCGAAAAAAAAAATAGACTTCGATGAATCCTTTTCGAACTATTAGGGGGAGTCCCCAATTTTCGTGGATATATACCGATTTCTCAAAAACTGGAGCCAATCTGACACTTCCAAATGCACTTTCGCACTCAGGGGACTCCCCCCTAATAGTTCGAAAAGCATTCATCGAAGTTCATTTTTTCGACTATCACAGTGTAATTAATATAATACCACATCATATATACTAGCGAAATTAATGATGTCGATTGACTAGTTCTGGGCAGGGTTTGAACCCAGGCCCCAGTCATTGTTTGCTAAGTAGTCAACGCGCTATTTTTATCTTTTCTACGATTTTTGTTTGTTTTGTGTTTTAAACATATTCATTTATTTTTGCGTTTTTTTTTTGTCCATTTTTGGTTTGAGCAACTGAGCAACTTTTTGCGATTTTTTTTAAATTTTTGCGACTTTTATTTCTTTTTAAAGATTATTTTATTTCGGTTAGTTGTTTTTTTGCTTTGGCGTTTTGTAGTAATCGTGCCGATATTTTATAATATTCGTAATTTCTTTCCCGTTTCTTACTTTTTACTTATTAAGTTTAACGATTTTTTTCAATATTTTTACTTTTGTGCTTTATTCCATTAAGTGAATTGTTTTGTTTTTGCAACTTTATTCGTTTGTAAGAATTTTTTGAATTTTTAGTTTCTTTTTGTGTTTGTACGAATTTTTTCATTCTTGGCGCTTTTTTGGCTTTATAAAGTATTTTCTTTTTTGGGGGCTAGTTCTTGCTTTTACGTTTACACTTAATATTGACGCTATAATTTTCCAATTTTCTTGACCTACACCTTTCATCAGCATTCATTTGTCCATTTTTACAATTTTCGTAAAGTGGATACCAAATTGGAAGAATATCAACTACTTAACCAATGCTGATGAGAGGTGTAGCGGCATTGAAATCGGTATATTGATACATTCTGCTAATCTGATTGCACATGCTAATGTTTTTCAAAAATAAAAGCTCATAGTAATTTGAATTTTCATTAATTCAATAAAACTGAACTTAAGCCTAATACGAGTAATTTAATAATCACTATTTTTATTGTTTCCCATTTTTTTTCGTTTGTAAGATTGTTTTTAAATGTTTACGTTTTTTTTTTTTAAATATAATGGTGGATTGTTTTTTCTGGCGATATTTTTGAATAATCGGTTTCATTTTTCATGAATTTTTTATTTGAAAATTTATTTAAAGATTTATTTCTTTTGGGCAATTTTTGCGACTAACATTAATATTCCGTTTTGATAGTTTTATTTTTACGATAGTTTTGTTGTGACAATTTGTTTCCTTTAAGTGGGTTTTTCACTTGTGGATATATTTTAGCTTCGACGATTTTTCAAATTTTAAGTTTTTTTTCATTAATAATTGCTAGTAATAAAATTTTTATTTTTGTGTTTTTTGGGTGCCCATTTCCTTCTTCAAATTGATGTTTTAGTACTTCTGGCGACTATTTTTTTTTTTTGTTTGTGCGATTTTTTTTCGCTTTTGTGACATTCTTTTGTTTTTGCATTTTCTTTCGTTTTAATGCTAACTTTTTATGTTGCCGATTCTTAATCTTAACCGATTTGTTTAAAGTTGTGCGATTGTTCCGCTTTAGAAGTAATGTGCATTTTTTGGCGATTTTTTTCTAATGCCGTGTTTTTCTTTCGTTTTGCAGTTTTTTTCATATTGGTGATTTGTTTCGCGACTAGCAATTTTTTCGTGTTAGCGGTTTCTTAATTTTGGCATTCGTTTCCTTTTAGGCGATTTTGATTTCGCGTTGTTCTTTATTTCTTTTGTTCTATGTTTTACTTTGTAGAATAAAACATTACTCGTAATTCTTATAAGTTAGTTCAATATCAAAATTACATTACCTTATGGAATACCCTTTAATTTATATTGTGTTTGATTTTATTCATTTATTAATTGTACATTTAACATTTTCCTTTAGCTGTGAATATATAAAGATCTTGCAGCTAACAGAATAACATTAATTGATGGAATACCCTTTAGCTTTCATACGGACAAAACGACACATAGACGGAAACTATACCTTAAGAGTCTTAAAGTTGGCTCTTGTTAAAGTATACTTTTAATATATTATAGATAAGAAAAAGTATATGTACTTGGATGAATTAATTAAATATATAAAATTGTTCTTGTATTTAAGACGGAAATTAAAAGGAAGCAAGGTCTTCCGTAATATCACCTTCAATAGCCGCCATTGTTTGTGTTTGTGAGTATGTGTGTATGTGTATATGTTTGCAGCCTGCGTTTTAAAGATTATAAATCATTAGCGAAAATTGTTTAACAATAGTTCTTCAAAAACAGCCATTTAAAAATCAACATTTTCTCATTAAATGTAAATAAAATTCAAGAATAAAATTAAATTTATTTCTTCATGATGAATGTCAATTGTAATTTCGTTTTGATAAACAAAAAAAAAAAAAAAAAAAAAAACTGACAAGACTGTTAACAAGGGCCTAATACCTACTTGCCCAATACATTGTGGGTTACGTCAGTCATACCATCATCAATCAATCTGATCTGTCAGATGAAAGCTTTTGCTGTTTTTTTAATTTATTTTTTTTATATTTTTGTGCTGATTCTCATTTAACAAGATTTTCATTTGAAGTTGAATTATTTATTTCTAATGATGAATCTTTTATCTTTGTCGAAGATTTTATTTGAAATTATCCCTGTTTCTTTGATGTAGTCGATTTAATTGAAGTATAAGGTAGAAGAGACGATATATTGCACAACATAGAAAAGGAAATGGCCTGTAATTGCTTGTTGGGAAAAATGAAATGTTTAAAAGTTTTAGCATTTTCGAAAAGTGAAAAACGTGGAAAATACATTTTAAAACGAAGTTTTCTATATTTAGAACTAAGTTCTGATTTTTTGTGGCAGCGTCATACCCTACCTAAGAAAACACACATATATTTAAAATTACTCATAGTTAATACGAGATTCTTATACAGCTTTCCATTTACATTTCTTAACGGTTACAATTTTAAATTATGACATCAAAAGAGGCAGTGACACACCCATACAAAGTGTAATGTTTGTCAATAACTTCTATTAAACCCGCTCTCATGAAACTTAGCACACACACACATATTTAGTTGTGGTGAAAATAGAACACTTCGGCCTAATAAAAGAATAAGTGGGCAGTACCACTTCCAAACAAAATAAATATTTCTGTTCAAGCTTTAAACTGTTATCTAAACGGTTCTAATAAAATTTTTGCAAAAATAATAAAGTTCAATGCCATGATATTATTAAGATGACAAAAGTGGGTAGTGCCACGCCTATCTAAAGTAAATATTTTTAAACTACTTCTACCCAAACCAAGTGTCATGAAATCTTTGCACTCAAATTACAACTCCCATTACATTATTATATTTGATAAAAAAGTAGGCGTTGGCACGCCCATGCAAAGCAAATATTATTTTGCAAGACTTTTTTCTACTAAACAGATTTTTAAAACACGTAATTTCCAACCAGTGATGTGAAATTTCGTACTAACCAAACTTGTTTCAACGTGTAAAAATAGAATAAAAATTAATTATATTCACCCTTATTCCAGTTGTGGTCGTCAACGTCGTCGTCAATTCAGTGTCAACATCACTTTGTTTCAACGTCGACATCAATATAATAAAAATTTTGCATTCTATAACAAGATGGCGACGATGTTGACTATTTATCCTTTATGTCAATATACAAAACACACATCTCTAATTATTTGACACAAGTGCAGCGTTTGTTTATTGTTTTTGAACAAAGATTTTATTAAAAATTAAAAATGTTTTTTACTTGTGAGTTAAATTCAGACTCGAGTGATGATGAAAAAAGAAGAAAACAAAACCTTATATTAGAACGAAAGGTTCTAAGACAGAAATTCGACATATATAACCTACCGGACAGCAAGTAAGTGAGAATATAAATGTATTACTTTAGAGATTCTACAATTTGCTTTCTTGTTTTGTTTTTGAAGATTTGCAAGTTACCTTAGATTGAACAAGACTGCTTTTAAACATGTCTTAGAAACAATATCAACTAATTTGAAAAGCGGGGTAAGGACAACATACATTTCCAAAACAACTAAGTTGGCGGCTACGTTGAGATTTTTGGCACAGGGGTCATACCAGCAAGGTGTTGGTAACGATTTCAACTTGGGACTATCGCAACCAATGTTTTCTAAAATCTTCTCGGAAACGCTTGATGCTTTGGAAATGACTGTTTGTCCCCAACGGATTAAATTCGAAATGACAGATGCGGAAAAAAATGGTGCAAAACTTAAATTTTTTGAAAAAAAACTGGTTTCTCAAAATTATTGCCCCTAAAAAAGAAGATCAACATTTATACTTTAACCGCAAAGGATTTTTTAGTTTAAATGCTATGATTGTAAGTTTCCTGAGAATTTTTTGTTTTTTTTAGTAATAATACGTAAATAACTTCAAAATTGATTTGTGATCACGAAATGCGTATACGGTTTTTAGATGCACGATATGCTGGCTCCGCTCACGACTCTTTAGTATGGAATGTTAGTCACGCTGCGGATTCAGTTGTTTTTGGAACTGCAACAGATTTGCGACAGATTCCTCTAACGGACTAAGGCTAACCTGTTTAAACATTCCTCCACCCGTTGCTTGGCATTCACTTTTGTTGGCGACCATTTTTTTCTTCACTTTGAACTTCAAGTCTCGCCAAACCTATGAATAAATATTTTTTTTATATTCCACTATTTACGCTATTTCCTTACCTTTTGCCATCCATCCCCTAATCGTATCGGAGGGCCAAGAGAATTTACTAATTTTGCAATTTCCTCCCACTGTTCTTTGAAATTACTTGCAAAAGTGCCTCTGCGAAATCCCACTGCAAGAGAGGGATTCTTTTGTAACTCTTCCACTAATTTCTCGAACTGGGCTGCAGTTGTTATTTTAAATTTTTCTCTTTTCTCCATTTTTTTCCTATTTTAATTTCTGTATACTACTTCAAAAACACAAGTCGTTATCTAAAATGGCGACGACATATTCAAAGTCGTTTCAATACAATACCGCCGTCACATTATCTTGTGGAATGCAAATTCTATGTTGACGGTTATCGATAATCTACGATAACGACGACTAGAATACAAATATGAAGTAAGCATGGCAAAACAATATCGTTTTCATTTCATCTTGACAACTGGAATAAGGGTGATTAATTCTCGTATTCTATTTCATTTGGAAACTTGGTTAAATATTTGATATTCTTTCGCAATTAGTATCCACTTCACATAAATTGTAAAAATGGACAAATGAACGCTGCTGAAAGATGTAGCGGCCTTGAAATCTTTATACTGATACGTTCTGCTAATCTGATTGGAGATAGTAATGTTTTTGTACATAAAAAACTTTTAGTAATTTTAATTTTAATTAATTCAAATTTAATTTGCATATGCATATATGTCCTGTTGGGGATGGATATGCTATTGGCAAACTCCTTCTCCTTTAGAATAGATTTGCTGGCAGCCATCGCACTATCCTCGTTGTTGGCATGATTCCGAGACCGGTTTTTCAGTTTTCCACGTGGTGGCTGTGGCTGCTATTAAATGCTGGGAGAGATATTGGTTTTAGGACAAATCCTCGTCTACCAATAGCAAACGTCTATGTGCTATTGCACAAGAAATTGCCACCTGATGTTACCCTCGAGGTCACACTTGTGTGTGCTTGGGGTGACTTAAGTTGCTTGTGAACACATATGTATATTCACATGGTGTTAAGAGCGCGGTGGGCTTAGGCCGTAATAGCAGTTTCCCACCTTAATCTGTAACACATCTGTAGGAATCCATCTATCCATCATAAGCTTTATCGCTGAAAAAATATCCTAAATTTGTATCAAAATTCTATATGAAAGCGTAACAACCACCCATGCATACTAACTTTCATACATGTAAGTATGTACTCGTATGTATGCTGGTATATATTATTGGTAGGATAAGATAAAATTATTTGAAAGAAATGAATATGTACTTACATATGTATGTATGTTTATTAAAAACCCTAATACTCTATAAGTTCAAATGAACATAATTAAGTGTATGTAAGTATTCCAATACATAAAGTGGAATTATCTAAAAAAAAGTTTGTATATGAGTAAAAGGCAAAAATATATGTAAGTACATACATACATACATTTGTATGTATGTAATTTGCAATTCTTAAAAAAAATCAAGTTCTAAATGTGTGTTTGCAAAATAAAATATAAGGGGTCGCGTAATGTGATTGTTGTTATTATTGTGTCGTTATTCGGTTATTAAGTGAGTAGAGTGCAATCAAATGAACTCTACAAATCTTCAATGTAGAAATAATAACAACAACGTGAGTGTAATGAGTAATCATCGGTAAACGCGGTCAGCTTAAAGAAATGTCATCGTGCTTATTTTGATATTCAAATAAATGAAAATAAGTAAAATAACAACAACATATGTATGTACTTGCTTATACTTATGTAAGTATTCATTCCACTGTCAAAGTAAAGTATGTTTGGATATATGTATTTATAGCAAAACTCAGAGAAATAACCCAAAGATTTAAGGTGACCAATATGTAGATGTATTTTAATAAATGCTAGTGGAAACTCGTTCATGCAAATGCATGCATTTTGCAATATGTATGTATTTATGTATGTATTTTGTCTGTATGATATTTAGTTATACACATAAATATATATTTTCACATACAGTGCGAGCTCGATTTGCGCCACCACCGATTATTGCAACACCCCGATTAGCGCAACAGGCAATATTTTTACATTACAGTCTTTATAAGTGCAATTTTTTTTCAAAAATCAGTCTTGATAAGTGCAACTTTTTCTGTTTCATTAAATTTTAAACAATACTATCTGAATTTATTTGTTCAGAAACGTAGTTTTAACAAGTACCTAAAATTTCATCATAAAAATGTTTTCCACATGTTAGTGGTGGTACTTTTTTTTTTATTTCATGCTGTTTTTCAGTACTGTTTTGTTCCCTCGCAGGAGCTAAGCGGCGCTTAAACAGTTTTCATAATCTCAATACTTTTTACGGAAAAATACTTCTACACCGATGTAATAAAGAAAAAATTTGTCTTTTAATCTACAGGTAGTTTTTTGTTTTGTTTTTTAATCTTTACAATGCATTTCACGTTGTGTTGAAAGTTTTACATGAGTTAAGTGAAGATCATTGTTATGTTTGTTTTTATATTAAATTTTTAGTGGTCGGTTATTGCAATTGTTCTGTAAAATCAACAACTCCGATTTCCTTTCGGTTGCTACGAATTTCGTCGACGTCGGTTTTGTTCACTTTCATATACATTTGGGATGCCAATACCGATCCCGAAAATGCCGGGATATTCGGGATTCCTTAGTCCCGATTCCCGGTACTTTAAAGCCGGGATTTTCGGGATCAGTTAATCCCGAAATTGTTTACTTATTTTTTTTCTTTTATATATTTTTATTCATATCTGCTTATATATTATTAAAACAAAGTCATCATAACTTTCCCCTATAAGCACATAAGCAAGTTCGTTGTCGATGCCATTGCTCTTGCGAGAGCCAAATGAAAATAGCAAAAATACACAGTTGTGCTGTTTATTGCTTTCTGAATTGCGTTTATAGCACGGACACATGAATAGATAACACCCTTTACAGACATTGGATTTGTATGCATACATAACATTAATATTCTCATCTGGATGTTTTCATTCATAATTTTTTTGGAGACGTACATAACTAACATAACTAATTCTAGACCGAATATAGTACAAAATTGGACCGATCGTGTAGGCTACTGCATGGCCAGCCGAGGCAGCCATTTGAATGAAATTATTTTTCATTATTAACCGGAAGGATTGTACTTTCAAATAAAAAAAAAAAAAAAATTTGCGAAAATATTCAGTAGTTTTTTTTTATAGCATTTTCCAAAAAAAAAAAACGTTAAATGGCGGACCCTTTAATTCGTAATAAAAACAACAGAAACAAGAAAAGAATGATTTTTTGCTTACCGCTATTTTTTTTCGGGGGTTTTTGCTTTTGCTTGTGTGTGTGTTTATTCTCTTAAGATCAGTTTGTTACATTAATAATAAAGAAAAATGTCAAAGCGCTCGCAGCCACTGACAAGGGGGAGAAAAAATTATACGTTGCTAAGCGATTTGAAATTGCTCCATCAACTCTTACTTCAATCCTTTAAAAACAATTGTTTTTTATGTTTTTTTTATCGTTTTAGTAAATAAATTGAAAAACCCCGTTAGTTCGTATTTATTTTATTTAAACCCCGTTAAATCGAAATCCCGTTTAATCGAAAATCCCTATAATTTGTAAGAAATGGCCGGTCCCTTGCCAATACGAATTATCGGGATTTTACTGTATTATGTTGAAAACAAAATTAAACCTCCCTAAGGTATGCTTTAAAATTATATATATATAAAAAATCAAATTATAATGGTGTAAAAATCGTTCTGTTACACAGTCCGAAACACAGTTGCGTTTCCGGTTGCTGAGAGTTGTATTATGGATGGCAACTGGCAACTGAGAGCTAACAGTTTCCGTTGTTATTTAGTGTTTTTCTGGCAAGCACAAATTTGCAGTTGCCGGCTGGCAACGCAACTGAAGTTCGGTTGCTATCCCTAATCGAGCCATTATGCATTTTACGGTGCCATCGTAGCGTGCAAAATGAGAATCTCCTTAACACATATATTGAATGATTGAATGATGGAATGAAGCTATTCTTGCCACAAACATTAGAACACAAACATTAACTATTATGACAGTCTAAATACCATCTTATTTGCGCGCTGCTGTCATCCGTGGGCTGAGTCAGCAAAAATTGTACGAAAATTTTGTGTTTTTTTTTTTATCAAAATTGTGTGTGAAAAGAGGAACGTCACATATTTGAATTTTCCACCAAATTCATTTTCACCAAGTCTAAGTAAATATGTATGAGATGAGATGAAGCAAATGTTCGTATATGCACAAATATTTGTAATGAAATGCTGGAGAATCTTGTATTCTGCGTGATACAAGTAAATATTTTATATTTATTTATGAGGGTGATTGGATATGATTGATTGTTTTTAGTTTCTCGCTACGAATATACATACATACGAGTGCATTCTCTGTGTTAGCGAACTGCTGTGGAAAAAAAAGAAACTTAATAAAAAATATATATCAATCAATATGATGATAAATGATGTTTATATTTATACAGTTAATTATGTTTTATTATAAACGGATATCTGACGATGTGTGGGAAATTTTCCAGGTTGAATTTAGATAATTTACCAACCACATCAGCAATAAATGTTAACAATGACATCAATTTCAGCACAAAAGAAAACAGAAAATGGAAGGGCTTAAAATCGATTTGTCGTTTGCGATAAAAAAAAAATAGTAAAGAGGGAAGTAGTCGGTTTTAATGGAAATTTTTATTAGAGAAAACTGGTGGTTACAGTGAATGTAAATATTTTTTTAAGAACTTTATATGGGTTTCTTTTAGCATTTTCTATAGTACACTGAAAATAATTTCTTGTAAGTAAAAAAATTTTCTTTAAAATAGTTTACAAAAATTTCTAAAATTTAATTATAATATTTGGTGCAATGAATAGAAAAATCAAATAAAATTTTCTTAATTAATAAAAAAAATCCAAATAGTCCATGTCCTTGTAAATATATCATAATTTTACTCCAAAAAAATCGCACTTTTAAGACATTTTTTTATTTAGTTTGCAAGAGAGGATTTTCTAAAAGTAGAAATTTTTTTAACCGAAGTTTAAGGACATATTGTATATACGAATGATACTACAGTGTAACTTCGGTTAACGCAACCATCGATATACGCAACAACTTGATAATCGCTACAACCAAATTCTTAACATTGATGACTCTCTTAACGCAACTTTACAAAAAAAAAGTTTTGTTTTTCTCTTTCGGTTTGATTTTTACTTTAGTTTTTTTTATTAATTAATGAATTAAAAAGTACAACCGCACGCACATATAATTTTATGGTTATGAAAAAAAAAAAAATCATTATATTTTACCGCTCTTCTAGGAATGGGAAAAATTCAAAGACTTCTGTTTTTAAAATAAATTTAGTTTAAAAATTCTTTGTGAAGGGTTGTTCTACTTGAATAAGCAAAACTGCTGCAAATGAAAATTTTGTTTTATTTTGGCTATTGAGAGGCACCTTTTTGTGTTATTCTCGTGGCTTGAGTTCCTATCCACTAAACCCAAGAGTCTCGGTTCGAGTCCCAATAAATTTTCGGTTTTATTAAAAGGTTTTCAATACCCATCATTCCAGAAAATACAAATACATGTTGTAAAGAAGCCTTTCCGAATATTCTAGGGCTCTGATAACATCAAGATCATTGTTTCAGTACTGTACGGTTCAACAAACATCATCTACGGGCCAAAATACGGAAATACGAAGGCGCTTAGCAAGATTAAAAACCACATAGCAAGGAACTGAACCCCTACCCAATTATATGACAACATTGCTCCTAACTACGGCAAATGGCGCCCCATGATGAAATCTTTAATAATTTTATGATAAACACTAAATTAGGTTTTAGTAAATATTTTCTTGATATTATGAAAAATTTCCTGTAAAAGACGCAAAATTTCGATTTCCGAACACAAAGAAAAAAATTACAGAATATGTATAAGATTTTCCAAAAAGAGTGATATGATTTTTAAAAAAAAAAGATAAATATGCCGAGTTAAATATGTTTTACGTAAGAGCTTACGTCATGACATATTTAACTCAAAAGTTAAATATATTTAGTCGGGACATTGCCAACATAGCTCGATGGAACTTTTTGGTTTACATCTTTGCTAGTTGATATAAATGTACCTTAACTAAGATAACATTGAAAGATCTATACGGGAATTTGGCCATTAGTGGGCACATTTTTGTTTGTCACTCATTTGGACCAATGGAAAATTAAAGCCAAGAATCCATACTTACAGACTATGTCACTCCGATTTCTCAATTGTATTTGAGAATTTTTTTATAAAATTTTGAAAATTAAAATTTATGTAAATTTTTGATGATCTCTACGGGAATTTGGCCATTAGTGGGCACATTTTTGTTTGTCACTCATTTGGACCAATGGTAAATTAAAGCCAAGAATCCATACTTACAGACTATGTCACTCCGATTTCTCAATTGTATTTGAGAATTTTTCTATAAAATTTTGAAAATTCAAATTTATGTAAATTTTTGATGATCTCTACGGGAATTTGGCCATTAGTAAATGTATAACAGAATAAAAGCAAAAGAGTTCGAATTGCACGAAACCGTTGTCATTTCTGCTAAAAGATCTTAAAAAATTCAAAGATTTATTGAAAAAAATAGTTGTCAGAAGAAAAATTTCCGTTTGTTGCTTAGTGTAATTAAAAAGATTTCTGTAATTATTCCATTGCAATTTTTTTTTTAATAAAAATTTCATTTGTCTTTTCCTGAGCTTTGGCTTTTTTTTATGCAAATGCGACATACTTTCTGTCATTTAAGTGACATTAATATTTTTCGCTCTTTGGCTCTCTCTTGTAGCTAATCATTCTTTTTGTAAGGATTTTCTTGCACTGTCTTCATCTCTTATTCCTTTTTTTTTTTTGTTGTTGCTAAGTAATGCCTTCTCTCAAAGACTTAAGTATTTGTAATTATAATGTTGTCTAAACATTTTTGTGTGAAGATGGACCCTTAAAGTCTATGCACACAACACGTTAGTAAAGAGGAGGAACCATGTAGTAAATGAAAAAGAAATATTTTGCTGACAAATAGAAATGGTAAAAAAAAACTTATCTTAATATAAAATATAATGTAAAAATATTTCATGCTTTTAAGTGAAACTAAAGGAAAAAAATACCAAAAAAAAAAAGAAAAAACATATCACAGACCAACCCAAATATACTCGTAGAATGTTCTTTGCCGTTCCAAGCTAAGCAAGATGTGCTTTTAAGGAGATTGTTTAAAAGAAAATTAAAAAAAAACAGCCAAGTTTATGTGAACTGTACTTGAGAATAAGGTGAAGTATATTTAACATGACGTCTTATATGGGAGATGCTGATGATAAAAGTCATCATAAAACAAACGATAATGACCTTAATATGAAAAAAGAAAATAAATGCTGGCCAAATGGCAAGTAAATACCATCGAAAGAAAATCATAATCAGAGAGGATATTCACAGCACAAGGTTTTTTTTGGTTAAAAAAAAAAAGGAAAAGTGAAAAAATGTAAAAACTCAAGCAAAACTATTTTTGTAAAGGTTAAAATTTCCAACAAAAAAAATCTGTGATGTGAATACCCTTAATATTTTAATGACTTTTTTTATGAAATGTATAAATATAAAATTTAAAAGGCGAAATAAATTCATTTTTATTTGACATTTATTTGGATTATTCACATTTACATAAATGCATACATACATACATACATACATACATATGTACATATGTATTTATGTACATATAATGATCTCTCATGAAAACTTGTCAAATCTATGACTGTCCTAAACATATTTAAAATTCGAGATGCTTTTGTTAAAAAGACGTAAATTTTAACTTAAAATTTATGCAAAGAAAATAACGAATTAATGAACTTTTTAATAACTTTTAAAAGCATTCCACTTTATGCAGGCAGCATCATGCAATTTAACACTTGAAAAGCTTTTTTAAAAAATTATTTTAACTAAAAAATATTTCAACTAAAAAATTTGCAATACATTTATTGATTTGCAATGAAAGCTTTTTAATTAATTCTATAACCTAATAGTATGCAATAATTTATTTTATTTTTCTTTCTTTACAGGTAAGTTGGTATACTTACACATGAGCGTGTGTGTGTAATCTCCAATATCCGTAAGTACATACTCGTATTTCCAATCGATTTGGTTTCCTGCTATTTGCCTTCATACACAGAAATTCTTAATATGAATTAGAATTTTTAATATATTTCAATTGCCAAAGAGCAAAAAATGTCAAGTTTTTTTCTACTCTCGTCACTTTGTGTTCTTAGAAATCTTAAATTTTTGGGCATGACTTATTTCTGAAGATTGCTGTTGGAGTTGGTGTTGTTTGCTGTTAGTTGCTCATATACATATTCATGTTTTCTTAAATACATACGTCTGTTTGAATGTTTTTTCCTGGAAAATTAACAATTAAAATTTTATGAAAAGCTCAAATGTTCAATGCCAGAATTTGCAGGTTATTTTTATTTTGCAAAATTTTGTTTGTTCTTTATTTCTTTTTCATGTTATTTAACTTTTGAGACAAACACAAAGGCTACACAATTTTGTAGCCTTAAGGAAGGAATAACAAGTAAATGAATTCTACTATGTGGCTGGTTGTTTGTGTGTGATAGAATTATTTATTCTCAGTATTTAAAATTAGCATGATTAACAAATGAAACTGTTTTATTTTCGTTCAGGTTACTTGAATGCCAAAATAAAAAATAAAAGGGGACAAAAAGCTTTTAAGTTCTTAGAAATTACAGTTGTAAAATGTGACATTTTAATTTCGGTTAAATTAAATATGTAAGGACATTAAACATATTAGAAATCATATATATTAAATGTCACACCTTGTCATTACAATTGTGACATGTGACTATTATAGCAAACGTCAATAATAAGGTGGAAATCTGGCATAATGGCGATGCAAAAAATTAAACAAATCAAACATTTATATACATACATAAGTATATAATAAATTTGACACCCCGTCATTTAAATGGAGAAATGTGACTGATATAACAAAAGTATCTAATAAGTTAGGAAACTGGTATAATCGTGATGCCAAACATCAAAATCAAATGAAATCATATATTGAAATGTGACAACCTGTCATCCCAATCGTGACATTTTTTCATTAGAATAGTAACATGTGACTGTTATAGGAAAAGTTACTAACAAGGTGAAAACAATAATGAGGCAAAACATGAAGCAAAACAAAATAACTTGATGCCACATTTTTTAAAAGAAAAAAAAAATCGAAATTCTGTTTATGATGTATGATTGCTTTAGTAATAATTTGATTTTTAATCGAATTTGTATTGTAAAAGTAGAATAGCGAATGTAAAGACACAAAAGGCTTCAGTCAAAGAGAATATGACAAATTGTCTTCACATTGACAGCATCGTCATCATAGTCATTGTTATCATAGTCAAAATATAAAATTGAAAAGTTTTATTAGGTCTGAACCGACGACACTTTTCATTAATACTAATGTCATATTACATAATTTTTATGACAATTTTTATCGTATAGTAGTAATAACGCAAAAAATGCTTTCAATCTACAAAGTTGTTTCTAAAAGGAAAAAAAACTTTTCGTTTTATAAAAATCTACTGAGGAAATGTTAATGTATTTCAAGATAAACAATTCTACAGAGACATTTGCCAAAGAATGTTATCAGGTTTTTGTTAAAAAAAAAAGATTTTGTAAAAAATTTGCCAAAAGCTTTTTATATTTGTCACACAAAAAAAAAAATATGATAAATCTTGTTAAGTTTGTTTCATAAAGTAAAATTTCTGTGTGTTTACAAAGTTATTTCTCATGCAATTACGAACAAAATATGAAATCAATCACAAAAGTTTATGTGTACATGACATTTTGAAATTTTTTTTTTTTATTTCGTTTGTTTTTGTTTTGTTTTTTTTTTGTTTTGTTGAAGATCTCATCATAAATTTATATTTAAATGAAATTAAGAAATTGAAAGACAGCGTGAGCGAGAGAAAACTTTTAACTGATTTTTTTTTTGAAATATTCCTGCTCCTGCTGTACGCAACAATCGCTGTGTTACAACCTTTTCATAACTTTTCATCGTTTTGTTTAAATTATGTTAAAACATTTTCACCCTGCAAACAGATTATTTAAATTATTTTCTTTTTACTTTTTTTTTTTAGTAGATTGTATTTTACATAAATACATGCATACATACATACACACATTAAACTATTTGAGACAACCATGTGAATACTTAGAATAAGTTGTTGTTAGTTTATCTTGCGTTCATTCTCTTCCACTTCTGCCACTTGAGTGAGATTAAGGGGAAATTTGTAAATTGTTTTAAAGAAATAGTTTCCTTAAAATTTTAGTTAAAGAAAGTGGAAATGTAAATATTAAAAGAATTTTCCTTTGATACAAAACTAATGTGTAAAGATTTGTAAGAGAGAAAAGCTTAAAGTTTTAGAAAACTTTTATATGTACTTATTTATATTTAAATAATTCAAGTGAATTTGAAAAGATTTAAATAAATTAAATAACATGTTGCTTAAGGCTATATCTGAAATGGACGTTAATACACAAATTGTGAAAATTACAGACGTGACGGACATACAAACGGACCGATAAAGTAGCGAAAACAAAAAAGTTTCTGACAGGAAAAAAAAATATATATTTACTTTAAAAAATACAAAAAACATCTTTTCTGTGTGTGTGTGTGTATGTGCGTATGTACATTTTTCATAAATTTAATTTCCATGAAATATTTTTACAAAGTCAAGTATGAAATTGGATATTTGAAAAACAAATTGTATTGTTTTTTAATACAATTTAACTTATAAAAAAAGGAAACGTGTATGCAAACAGCAACTTTTATTTATTATTTTTTATATTCGTTGAGATTTAAATGAAGCTCTGCAGTGAAAAAGTTTTATTTTTTAAGCATACGTTTCTCTTAAATTGGTGTGCTTCAGTACAAACTTAATCACAGATTTTTTTGTTTGAACTTTCATTGTGCTGACAAAGCTCAATTATACATATATGAATGCACAATTACTGTCAGTAACAAAACAGTTGAAAAAAAACCTCATCTTTTTCATAGCCGCATTATTTGTTATTGTTTTTTAGTATAAATATGGGTATTTCATCCTATAAAATTGAATTAAAATCACACATAAAAATCTACGTCACAGCTTAGCATACATAAGCCATTTTGGTTTGTTGTGTAGTTTAAAACTAAAATAAACAAGTAAGAGTGCTATATTCGGCTGTGCCGAATCTTATATACCCTTCACCAATGCATATATATATGATTAGCAGAATATAATAAGCCTGTATATCCTTTGTTAATATCCTTTGATAATACTGTAAGCAGTATGTGTGCATGTTTTATCATTACTTTTTTTCTCACTGAGTTTAAAAGGAATCTAAAATGAAAAACAAATCACATATTTTTTACTTCTAAATACAAATGCATTTTTAACATACACACATATACGTACATACATATATATATAAATTAATATGTTTTTGCAAATTGTCTGTGCAAATTATTCGAGAAATATTTTTAAATGAAATATGTAGAAATATGTAGCTATTATACATATTAGGTACATATGTATGTATGTACTTATATTATCCAATCAGCCTAACAGAACGTATCAGTTTATCGATTTCGAGAAGGCTAAAACAATATTCATTGTTCTAACGTAGGGCTAGTTCAAATAGTAATTATGTAAGTTATTTATTCTTCGTTATTGACCTATTAAATAGGTACTTATGTATGTATGTACATATCAAAAAACACCTCATAGAAGGGAAAGTTATTTTACTGGTGACAAAATACTTTTTAGCGACGGCTCATTTCAATTATGTATACAGTATTTTTCGGTTAATTGACCCTACGGTTAATTGGTTTCCACGCTTAATTGAACCACATAATCGGGCAAAAAAATATTGCATACGAAAACACATGTAAATTTCCTCGGATAATTGAACCCGGTTAATTGATTTTCCCGCTTAATTGGTTCAAAATTCATGTCATCAAAAATAAATTTCCTCTTACTTTTACCCGGTTAATTGCAAATGAATTGTTTTTTAGTTTATAAATTTAATTTTTTTGTAAAACTCATGTGCACACAAATAGTGCATTTAATAGTACATAGTATGTACCTACAATAATAAATACCTGCGTATACACATATATGTACATTTTTTTCTGTTACTTGCATTTTTTTCGTTTAAGGTAAAAAAAAAATTATTTTGAAAAACTTAAAGTGCACATATGTGATTTCTTTTAATTCATTAGTATGTAGTTCCAATTATGCGTGATTTCTGTAATTGAACAAATTGTTCAATTAAACGGGTATCGGCTAATTGGTTCCCCGGTTAATTGAACAAAAAGTTGTGCAAATTGTTCAATTAACCGGGGAACCAATTAGCCGATACCCGTTTAATTGAACAATTTGTTCAATTACAGAAATCACGCATAATTGGAACTACATACTAATGAATTAAAAGAAATCACATATGTGCACTTTAAGTTTTTCAAAATAATTTTTTTTTTACCTTAAACGAAAAAAATGCAAGTAACAGAAAAAAATGTACATATATGTGTATACGCAGGTATTTATTATTGTAGGTACATACTATGTACTATTAAATGCACTATTTGTGTGCACATGAGTTTTACAAAAAAATTAAATTTATAAACTAAAAAACAATTCATTTGCAATTAACCGGGTAAAAGTAAGAGGAAATTTATTTTTGATTACATGAATTTTGAACCAATTAAGCGGGAAAATCAATTAACCGAGTTCAATTATCCGAGGAAATTTACATGTGTTTTCGTATGCAATATTTTTTTGCCCGATCATGTGGTTCAATTAAGCGTGGAAACCAATTAACCGTAGGGTCAAATAACAGAAAAATACTGTATTATTTTTAGTTCAATAGATAAATATAATTAACATGAAAAATTTAATAAAATTTACAAGATAAATAGTGTTTTATCACGTGCAGATCTTTAGTCAATTAAAAATGATTACGAAAACATTAAGAATAGTCTAAACGACATTGTTAAGACATATTTTTACAAATCGAAACTTTCAAATTCGTTACAAAATCGAAGTTTTTGGTTTGATGGGTAACTTTGTTTTATATTTATACGCACATTTTTACATACATATGTACATACATATGTTTGCCTTATGTTGGCTTGTTACTTTCATTTCAGCACGGATTTAAAGTTGATATTGTTATATGTACATATTGATATAATTGCTATGTAGGTACCTACATATGTATGTATGTATATTGTTATTTGTTACACACATAATTACCTATTATTTTAACTGTAGGTAATAATTTGATATTTGAAAAGTCAACACTATTTTGAGTTAGCTTAAAGCTTAGTAGGTACATATGTACATACCTACTTGCTTAGATGAAAATTCAAATTACTAGGGAGTTTTTAAAAACACATACATATGTACATACATATGTATGTAGCTATTATACATATTAGTTACATACATATGTACTTACTTAGATTATCCAATCAGCCTAACAGAACGTATCAGTTTATCGATTTCGAGAAGGCTAAAACAATATTCATTGTTCTAACGTAGGGCTATTTCAAATAGTAATTATGTAAGTTATTTATTCTTCGTTATTGACCTATTACATAGGTACTTATGTATGTATGTACATACATTTCAAAAAACACCTCATAAATGAAAAGTTATTTTACTGGTGACAAAATACTTTTTAGCGACGGCTCATTTCAATTATGTATATGTATATATATATATATATGTATAAAATAACCTGTTTATTATTTTCAAATATACATAGTTACAAGCCTATGTACATACATATATTTCAATTTTTAAAATGAAAAACAAATTGACAAATATATAACATTTTAAAAGATAAATACAAAAGCATTTTTAACATACATATAAATACATCAGAGTATATTTTTGTAATCATCAGTGTGCGACATTTTTTTCCACAGAGTTTACTTGTCTGGTACGTATGTATAGTGTTTGTGTGCATACATACATGTTTATGTTTATAATGTGCTTTGGTGAAAAAAAAATTGAAATTTTTATGTGTGTAGAATATTGCTTGGTATGTAAAAGCAAATAACGATTTGAATGTGTGTGATCTTTCAAAAGCAAATGCCTTGTATTTTTATACACACATGCTTAGATGTGTGACAAAAAGGGGGTTGTACGAAAAAATACGTTGAGTTATTATTAAGGTAATATACACAAAGAACTAACAAGCCTCAGTAGCACGATGGGTCGTGTGTTGAATTATTGTCTCTGACACATATTCAATGCGCGTGACCCCGTATTCAATACTACTGAGGCACCTAGTGTATTTATAAATTTATTTCTGCAATGAATATATATATATCTTCATTTATTTGTATATATATCCATTTCAGAATCGATACTTTTATTTTTGCTGATTTTCAATACGAAGCATCCTTAGAAAAATCCCTACATTTTACTTTAAGAAACAATTCTCTAGCTCTTCTTGTGTCTTCAGAAAATGGATTTCACGTACAGACAGACGGATAGACGGACAGACGGACAGACGGACAGACGGACAGGGCTCAGTTAAATTTTTTTAATTATAAGGATCCAGTATATATATACTATATGGACCTCATATAAATATTGTGGAAATTACACACGTAATGACAAACCTATAAATACCCTTACCATTTTTGGTGAAGGGTATAATAAAAATACAAACAAAATAATGGGAAAATGTTTCATTCATACCCTGACATTTTAACCCACTTACAAATAAATCACATACTGGTATGTACATATTTGTATTTTAAACAAAATTTTAAATATGAAAGCAGTGGCAAAGGACAAGGACAGTCTCAGAAATAAATAGAAAATAATTCTGGCAAAAGCATGAAAATGACTTTATTACAAAAAGTCAATTGAGCAGATTACTAAACATACACAACTAAAGAAATATTTAAGGAACCATGCCCATACCACCTTCGTAACGTTTTTTACACAATTTTCAGTGCAAAATTTTCAATCCGTGGTAAGTCTTGAACATCAATTTCCCACAGCCTCTGAAACCCAATATATTCCAATTCAAGCTTAAATTTCACTTACGAAAGATTAACGTACATTTGTAAATAAAACTCAGTCCAGAAATCAGTGAAAAATTGCAATAATCGATAATAATATTCATTGAAGAAATAGGGTTGGTTGGGAGTGAAGGGAAGGGAGCAACAGAGGCACTAATTAAAAAAAAAAAAAAATTATAGAACAAATATGTTAGAATAATTTTGAAAATCGGGTTAAGAATGGAGAAGTTATACGTTTACACTGCACAACAAAATAGCAACTTTTGTCTGATGATTGACTTTAACCACGCGATGTTTACGAATTTGAGGGCGCTGATTCTAAAAATACCCTCCCTCCCTTCTTATTTTGTAAAAGCTCTAATTTACGAGTTATAGCTTTTACTTAAAATACGCTGTTGTATAGTGTTAATTTGCTGATAATTATTATGTTTGATAGTTTTCATAAAATAATTTGACATGGAATCATCAAGACGAATTTTTGTGAATAATCCGGCTAATTTTTGTTTTTTTTGTGTAGAATATATTTTTAAGGAATGCCGTTTAAGCATGATATCGTTCGTAAAAGAAGTTTACTTTACATACTTTGGTCACCCGCTGGAAATGAAACATAAGACTTTGGTTCCGCAAAAGGTAAGCAAAACGTTCGTTGAGTTTTTACGTTTGTGGAAAATAAGAAAAAGAAAAAATTTAGGTACAAACCCGCTATGATTTGGAATGAATCCGTGAACCACTACGACGACTGTTATTATTTTTTTTTTTTGTTGAATGTAATTGACATGAACCGAAAAAATTGAGCCGAATGGGAATATCCTTGAGTACACACTCGGCATATATTTTGAGCCCTAATGTATCACCTGAACCTCAAGCTGATGGACCAAAGGAGGAGCCTATGCATTTAGAGGCGGAAAATAAAAGTAGCGATACCGATTTTCCAAAACTAAGTGCTGAAATGATAAAAGTAGGCATTTTTGATGGGCTACAGATAAGATCGTTAATAAAGGACCCAAATTTTGGAGACATTATGAAAGATATTGAGAAAAAGACATGGAGCATGAGTATGTTTTGCTTGTTTAAAATTTCTTGCGAAATAAAAAAGTTCTGATTATCCTCAACATGTCGGACAACTAATGAGTCACTTAGAAATGGTTGGTGCATGTTACATAAGCAATCAGTTATACTTTCTCCTTAACCACCTGAACTATTTTCCCGCCAATCTTGCAAATCTAAGTAATGAATAGGGCGAGCGATTCTACCAGGGTCTTCGTACTATCAAGGCTACTGGAATTCACACATGATGGCAAACTATTGTTCGAGCATTCAGAATAGCTCTCTGCCTTCAGCTTCAAAAAGGAAATCAAATAAAAGGACATTTATTTCAACTTGCGATATAATAAAATAGGATTGACTTTAATTAACGTTTTATTAAAAAAAGACCCACATGTCATATTTTTATATCAGACATGCTGTTGTGTAGTGTTATCAATACTTCAGACGCGCCAAAATTAAAAAAAAAATATTTTTATGGGATCAAACTACAAGCAAATCGGTCAATACCTTGTTATGGGATAATAAGTAATTTTGGATCCGAGGGACTCCAAGCAACCCTTTTCAAATCTGCCCATAAACAGATGAGTTCCTCGGTAGTTAAAATATTAAAAGGGGATGGGAAAGGGGGAGCAATTTAGCCTGAATTTTAAAAAAGTGGGATCATATCCCACTGCAGTCGGTTCTAATAAACAAAGAATTTAGAAAAACGTTTCATACTCGTCTATGAGGGGGCTATGGAGATTCAGACATTAAAAAAAATACAGCCGAATTGATAACTTCTTCATTTTTTTTTCTAGGATCAGAACTTAGGAGTTGTCGCCTTATGCAGTGCATTGTACAGGAACTTAGGATATAGAAGATAGATGTTGGAAATATAGAAGGCTTCAACTCTGCTGTTGCGCGTGTTGTTAATTTTTAGAGCAGTGTTGCAGCTCCTCTCTTATTAATTAGACGCATTAACTTTCTTAAGCTCTACTAGCAGGCATTTTATTAATTGTTTTACTTCGAAATTTTTATTAAAAATTATAAAAGTTGTGAAAAAACATGTAATAAACCAAACCGAAAATGGGGCCAGTTTTTTGAAAAGTTTATTTATTATGAAAAATTTTTGAAACAATTTCGTATACATTTGAATTTTCTTCATTAATTCAATAAAAACTGAACTTAAGTCTTAAGCTACGTTCACATTTATCAAATATTTGTCGAAAAAAACGTGACCAAAAAAGAAACTAATAATTTATTTCCTTTAATTCCAATATTTTTTTTTTTGATTTTGGGTTTGCATTTTTTAAAAACTGTATAAAACAACTTTCCTGTGAAATAATTGAATTTATTTTGTAATTTAAAAACCAAGTTAAATGGAAATATCCCTCTCCAAAACTAGTGGTTAAGTTTTTTTGGACAAATATTTAATATATGTGAACGAAGCTTTAATAATATTAATATCTGAATTTTATATTTTGAAGTGATAAAAGAATACATGTAATTTACTCTTCCACTATTATCTTTTTTTTTTCAATATTATCTCACGATCAATTATTTCTGGTGAAATTTTTAACACTTTAATCAAGTTTCTTATTCACTTCGTTAACATGTTGCTACTTAATACAAATTAACTTCAATGCTTTAATTTTATGACAGACATTTTGTAGCAATCGCTGAGAACAGAAATAAAGTAACAACTCAAAATTTGGGCGAAAAAAAGAAAAACACCCAGCCATAATAAATTGCAGTCGGATAAAACCCTTATAGCAGCAGTATGCCGGCAACACACCAATAAAACAAACACCAACTGACAAGACTGATGGCTGCATGTAAGAGAGAAAAAAGAATATTAAAAAATAAATTCTATTTACAAAAGGCAAATATGAGAACAGCAAAACTAATTACATTTAAAATATACTCGTTATACTACTCGTATAGATGTAAATTGTAAGTTTTAGGTTTAGATTTATTTCAAGGAGACAAACGAAAGTAGTTGACATCATAGAGATTTTTTTCTTGTTGGTTTGTCAACTAGTTGTTAAGATTTCTCTATAATAAACCAAGAGAACATTTGAAATAAATGATCATAAGAGTCGCAGGATTACGTATTCGCGCAAAATTCTTTTAACTTTAAATACTACTTTCATAATAATACTCGTATTCTATTTCCATAAATATCTTTGTTGAATTGCTAATGTTCATGTTCTAGTCTCGAAAAAAGTATCGGTCCGATCTACTGGCTCAATAATTACAGGTTTTAATAGTTTTCAAGAGAAGTAATTATCTTGTTACCCATCATCTGTGAGAAAGAGAGATAGAAGAAAAGTGTGTAGGAAAGGCAGATGGTTTAAATGTGATAAAAAGCTCAATTCTTATACAACTCTGCTATTGTACGTCTTGTTAATTTTAGCGAAGTGTTGCAGCGCCTCTGATGGTAAGTAGTCACATTTAATATTTTATGTGTAGCCATTTTTAACAGAGTTAAAAAAAAGAAGCAACATGTCACTTCGCTTTTTAACGTTTCAACCTCTTTAACTTGGTATTATTTACACTGCTGCCACACGATCACAATTTGAAATTTACAAAAATTGAAAGCTGTGACGTAGGCTGCACGCAATTTCAAAGAAATTTACTTTCAAGTTGTCATCAAGAAAACAACTTTGAATGGTTTCTTCATTATAAGTATTAAAAGCTGTTTATTTAAATGAAAAATTTAAAGAAAAATTGAAACATATCTTGAAATCAAAATTGATATCAAGTTGGTAGTCAATTTCTTAGTGTGTAGGTGTGTTAGTAAAAAAGTGTGAGTGTATTGAAAATTTAAATTAAAATTTAAGCAAATCTTGATCGTGTAACGCCCATGTTAAGAATCGACATTCAATAAATTTATTTTTGTTTAAAAGGCTTTGCTTTTGCAGTATTAAACTTTTTAAAAATCAGAGACCCTCAAACCCCGCGAAATATTGATAATTGCATTGATTTTCTAATAAAAGATCGATATTCAAGTAACAACCCATTTTGTTATCGGATTTTCTCGCAGTTTGGCTTGATTATATCGAAGAGGTATGTCGTTCTCCTCCGAAATATTAATTATCCCTTGACTTTTCGGTTTGAAACATTTTTAAAATACATATTTCTTTGAAACGATTTGCTTGTAGATCGGTTCAATAATTATCTTCTAAGCCGGGGGCAAGTTGTCTCCCCTTTCGAAATTTTATCGCACAATTTTCATATTTACGGACCGATTTTAAAAATTCCTTTTATTTGCAGTTTGACACAATATTTTTTTTTTTTTTGGAAAATCAAACGGGGCAAGGTGGCCCCCGTAAATTTTACACATGATAACTGATTTTAAAATTTAGTTTTATGTATAAAGGGGTTGCCTTGCGGTTGGGTTTGCGTTTTTAATTGCGAGTGGCATGGCACTATCAACACTGTCGATTTTTACGGGGCAAAAAGTGCAATGCCTTCCACCATTAGTGAGGGCGATGTTTTTTAGAATCAAACACACTGCCCTTTTAAAGAGCAAAACATTTTTAAGAAACGAACACAGCATGGAGATGTACCACTTTTTTGTAGAACAGAAAACACCATAAGGGTGCCTCTTTAAAATTCTAAATAAATTGAAAGCCAGACTGCAGGGAATCTTTACCAGAACCATACTAATTTTATTTTTTGCTATTGCATTAATGAACTTAAAAGTGTTTCAAATCATTCACAGATTATTTTTTCAAAAGAAATAACCTTTTTTTTGTTTTTCTAAAATATTTTCCATTAACGTTTTATTGTAATAAAATGATTATTTATTTTTCAATGCTGCATTTAATAACTACTCGTACGTAAATATTTTAAGTTCAGTAAAAGAGCACAAAAGAATAGTGCACTGCAATTGTGAAAAATGCTATAATAATAATTATAATGGATGCATTTTGACGGCTTTTAAATTATAATAATAAGACTTGCAATTTGTTACTAAAACATGCATTGCAATTTTAATGCACATCAGAGATGATAAATTCCATACAGTTGTAACAGTTTCATTAGGAAAGTAATGCACTGCACCAAAAAGATATTTAGTACAATTTAAAAATTATTAAATCAATTTTATATTTTAGATGCACTTCTTATCAATTATTTGTATTAATTAAAAAATTAAAAGCTTCATTCAATTTTCAATATGAAAAATAGAGAAAAATTCCCTTTAATTACAGCATCAGCGAAAATGTTTTGAAATTTGATTAACTGCCTAACCCACGATATCAAACGATGTCGATCCATCGACGAAAAAAAATATAGCTTGCGCTCCACTAATAACCGATTATATTTATTTGTTTAGCTTTTCTTCCAGTAAAAAATAAATAAGTCAAATAAAATCGGTTATTAGTGGAACGCAAGCTATATTTTTAAAGTCTAAAAATCAAGCGATCGACATCGTTCGATATCGTGGGTTAGGCAGTAAATATTCAACTTATTTGTAGGTGTATATGAAAAGTAGACCTAATTTCCTTTTCAACGATATATAATATGTGGTAGGCTGCCTTTCGCTTGGACTTTCGTTGAAACATTTGCATTAATGCCTGCTAGGCGATTCTTAAGAATTCCATGTAATAATACTTTGCGATAGAAAATTGTCTTTGATATTTTATGCGCGACATTCGCATGTTTTATGTTTAAACTCAATTTATTCTATACATATGCTTGTATGTGTGTATATTTATATGATTTATATGTGGAGTGGAGCGACACTTGATTACTGAAATAAGATATTGTTTTTTTTACTCAACTTTGATTGAACATATAAAACACATATTGGAAAATTATAATAGAGTTTTCAATGTCAAGGATATATCCTGGTAAGTTTTGAGTTAAATAAAAGTTTGGTTTTTATTTATTCTCAATAAATGTTTTTCTTTTTTAAAAACTTCAATAAAAAAACACCAAATTTTAGACTAAATCGTTGTTAAATATGATTTAATTTAATACGGATTTAAGTGAATTTATTAGAATTTAAATTCGGTTACACATTGAGCGGTAAAGCGACGCTGTATTATTTAGTAATATTAAATTGATATTGGAAGTTTCTTTTTTATCACATTTATTATTGCCGTTAACTACTTTTGCGTAAAGTCATTCCAAAACATGTTTCAATGTATTAAAATTTCGAAAATGTGGATAAGAATTTTAAAGTTCTACGTATTGTACATGAGTCAACTGCTTTACAGATCTCGCAGTGTGAATTGCATCACTATTGTATGGGTTTAAAAAATTTTTGTTTTTTTTACAAGTTGAAATTTTTAGAAATAAAGTCAAACAGTTAGCACTACCGGTTCAATGACTTCTTGTTCTGTTAAATTTTTCTGGCCTTCAATTTATTGTATGGTTTATTCTAATCCTAAATTTTCATATGTGTGTGAACATAAATTTCAACTTAAATTTAATTTGAACCAAAATCAAGCTAATTTTGCTGTTAACAGAACACTGTTAAACACTTAACAGTTGCTGTAAAATTTGATGAAACTGAATTCGGATGAATATTAGTGGATATTATGGAAAAATGGTGATTTATAGGAATATCCCACTATATACAAATGGTAGTCCAGGGGGTCGATTATCATGCAGAAAAGGTGGGTTATCTGTAATAATCTTGGGACTTTAAAAAATGCAGATTTAAATTTTTATATGAAAAAAATGTCTAGAGAAGATTAGTGGATCTTATGGAAAAATGGTGATCTCTGAGGGATTTGGGCCATTGTGGCCAAATAAAGAGTTGTCATGCTATGCCACCCTACGGAAATTAATTATGAGACTCTTCCTAACTACGCAAAATAGTTTTAATGCCTGAATTAATTTTGTGACAAATTTTATAGGTAATTCAAATTTATATAAAACTTAAATTTAACGTTATTTGGACATGAGATCTACGAGGGATTTAAATCCGCATTTTTTAAAATGCCAGTGCACATCATCATATAAAGAGGGGCATTTTTGTACGTGATACTGCTATTTGATGTTAAACCTCCTGCTTCAAAATGCGCTTCTAAAAAATTTGTCCCACTGGGAAGTTGCTCTTTTTTTAAATATAAAGCTCAGAGCATTTCATATCCTTTAAATTTATTTTTCTCTTTGTTTATTTCTCGTTCGTTTGTTTGCGCATTCTCAGAAGCACTTCAAAACAAGACAGTGTATGTTTTATGCTGGGATTTATTTTATATATTTTCTTAGTTCTTAGCAAAATTCTTGATATGACAGTTATTTTCCATTTAATTAATATTTTTTTCTTGTCTTGGCAACTTAACGATTCATTGATTTTTTTTGGCGATTTTATTTTTCGTTTAGGGGCTGTGCACATATTACGTAACGCTGTTTTCAGAGATTTTATACCCCCCCCCCCCCCCCACACACACGGGACGCTTTTTACTAATTTTTCAGTATAAAATTTTCACTCAGTAACCCCCCCCACTGGACAGTTAGATAATATGTGCAGAGCCCCTTAGGCGATTTTTCTTTTCTTATATAATTTAGTTTAGGTGATTGGTGGTTTCTCAATTTTCAAGATAAATTTTCGTTTTCTCTTGGAAAATATTTTTCGTTTTGTATATATTTTTTTTGTTATTATTGACGATTATTTCCTTTTAAACAGTTTTTCATATTTTTTTTAGTTGTACGGAACTGTAAAAAGTACTGAAATTTTATTAATGCAATTATATTCAAATAATATAAAATATTGTACTCAAATATAATTTTCTAACAATCATTTACCATCCCTGATTCATGTAGTATGAAATATATTAAATTTTAATATGCATAGTTGTTTATTTTCCTCCAAAATGCCTGACGTCATGCTAAACAAAAATTTTATAAATATTCAAATTATATGTATATTCACGGCATTTTTATACATGAAATAAAATTGGTTAAATTTCGAATAAATTTTTATCACATTAAAAATTTGTATAGTCAAATATTTTGTTTAGATATTTCTGAACTCTTGCAGTATTTAGTTGCGCCATATAGTAAATTTAAATTGTTTTAATTACTCAAAAATACATAGAAATAAAATTTTAATATAAAAATGGATGATATATTTGAGTTATTTTTATTTTTTTGCTGTTGCAAATTACTTTAAAGAAAATTTTAAAAATTTTCTAATTTTAAACTATTTTCCATAATAGATTTAATTTTGTAACTTTTTTAGTCACAAGAAGGGTGAGACATGTGACGAAATTTCTTGTATTTAAGCTAAAAATAAAGCTAATTAATTCAAGTGGGTGATAAAAATTTTAAATTACGTCTACTTTTTTATAAATCTGAAAGCCTTCTAAAATAAAGCTGAGATCGTAATCTGTATTTACAATAAATTTCATCGCAAGATATTGAGACAAGAGTAATGAAATTTTACAAGTTTTAAGAATAAGAATGATTTGGTTTACGTTAATCTGTCTCTGTACCAAATTTATCGAAGAATCAAAGAGGTACCAAATGTACCCACTGTTGCTCATTTTGCTCCCCCCATAGTAAACTATGAGTTAATTTAAAAAATAAATTAAAAAGTAAAAAGTACCAAAAGTAAGAAAGTACCATAAGCCGCCAGAAAGTATGCTATTTTTATAGACAATTTAGAAAATATTAAAAAAAAACAAAAAAAGTGCTATTGTAAAACTACCTTATTGTCCCTTTTTTGCCCTTAAAGAACCATCCTATATTTTAGTATAGGCCACAAGCTACCTAGCAACCAATCTTCGGCCAAATCAATTAAAAAATCTTCTCAAGAGAAAAAGTGCCAAAAATAAAAAAGTACAATAACTTAAAAAGTACCAAACGCATTGGATTTTCTAATTTTAGCTAAAAAAGTATCATAAGAAAACAATGCGAAAAATATTAGTTTTCTAGTATGTTAATTTTTTAAATGTTTATGAAATATTTGTACTATAATAAAAAGTACCAAAATAATTAATGTGTCTTGTTTTTATCCCTTAAGAAGCACGCTACACATTAATTTGGGCCACATGCCATACGTCTAGAAAATTCTATCCAAAACTATTTAACGAATTTCTCAAGAGAAAATATACCAAATCTAAAAAGTACCGTAATTAAAAACGCTGCAAAAGTGCTAGCTTTTATCATACCACCCTACAGAAAGTATTTTAATTTATCAATAATTTATAAAATATTGGTACAAAAGTAAAAAGTACTAAAGCTACCAATTTGTCTCTTTTTTGCCCTTAAATAAGTACCTGATATTTTAATCTAGGTGACATGATATATGTATGTCTAAAGTTTTTATCCAAATCGATTAAATGAATTTCTCAAAAGAAAAAGTGTCAAAAGTAAAAAAGTAGCATCATTTAAAAAAGTACCAAGAGTACTTTTTTTTCTAATTTCAGCCCAAAGAAGGTATGTTAAATTATCAATAATTTTTAAAATAGTACAAAAATGAAAAGTACTAAAACTACCCTAAAAAAAGTACTCTATAAAATTTGTTTGTCACTCATTTGGACCAATGGGAAATTAAAGCCAAGAATCCATACTTATAGACTACATAAATTCTATCTCTCAATTGTATTTGAGAATTTTTCTATAAAATTTGTTTGTCACTCATTTGGACCAATGGGAAATTAAAGCCAAGAATCCATACTTATAGACTACGTAAATTCTATTTCTCAATTGTATTTGAGAATTTTTCTATAAAATTTGTTTGTCACTCATTTGGACCAATGGGAAATTAAAGCCAAGAATCCATACTTACTCGTATAGACTACGTAAGTCCTATTTCTCAATTGTACTTGAGAATTTTTCTATAAAATTTGTTTGTCACTCATTTGGACCAATGGGAAATTAAAGCCAAGAATCCATACTTATAGACTACGTAAATTCTATCTCTATATTGTATTTAAGAATTTTTCTATAAAATTTGTTTGTCACTCATTTGGACCAATGGGAAATTAAAGCCAAGAATCCATACTTATAGACTACATAAATTCTATCTCTCAATTGTATTTGAGAATTTTTCTATAAAATTTGTTTGTCACTCATTTGGACCAATGGGAAATTAAAGCCAAGAATCCATACTTATAGACTACATAAATTCTATCTCTCAATTGTATTTGAGAATTTTTCTATAAAATTTGTTTGTCACTCATTTGGACCAATGGGAAATTAAAGCCAAGAATCCATACTTATAGACTACATAAATTCTATCTCTCAATTGTATTTGAGAATTTTTCTATAAAATTTGTTTGTCACTCATTTGGACCAATGGGAAATTAAAGCCAAGAATCCATACTTATAGACTACATAAATTCTATCTCTCAATTGTATTTGACAATTTTTCTATAAAATTTGTTTGTCACTCATTTGGACCAATGGGAAATTAAAGCCAAGAATCCATACTTATAGACTACGTAAATTCTATTTCTCAATTGTATTTGAGAATTTTTCTATAAAATTTGTTTGTCACTCATTTGGACCAATGGGAAATTAAAGCCAAGAATCCATACTTACTCGTATAGACTACGTAAGTCCTATTTCTCAATTGTATTTGAGAATTTTTCTATAAAATTTGTTTGTCACTCATTTGGACCAATGGGAAATTAAAGCCAAGAATCCATACTTACTCGTATAGACTACGTAAGTCCTATTTCTCAATTGTACTTGAGAATTTTTCTATAAAATTTGTTTGTCACTCATTTGGACCAATGGAAAATTAAAGCCAAGAATCCATACTTATAGACTACGTAAATTCTATCTCTATATTGTATTTGACAATTTTTCTCTAAAATTTGTTTGTCACTCATTTGGACCAATGGGAAATTAAAGCCAAGAATCCATACTTATAGACTACATAAATTCTATCTCTCAATTGTATTTGACAATTTTTCTATAAAATTTGTTTGTCACTCATTTGGACCAATGGGAAATTAAAGCCAAGAATCCATACTTATAGACTACGTAAATTCTATTTCTCAATTGTATTTGAGAATTTTTCTATAAAATTTGTTTGTCACTCATTTGGACCAATGGGAAATTAAAGCCAAGAATCCATACTTATAGACTACGTAAGTCCTATTTCTCAATTGTATTTGAGAATTTTTCTATAAAATTTGTTTGTCACTCATTTGGACCAATGGGAAATTAAAGCCAAGAATCCATACTTATAGACTACATAAATTCTATCTCTCAATTGTATTTGACAATTTTTCTATAAAATTTGTTTGTCACTCATTTGGACCAATGGGAAATTAAAGCCAAGAATCCATACTTACTCGTATAGACTACGTAAGTCCTATTTCTCAATTGTACTTGAGAATTTTTCTATAAAATTTGTTTGTCACTCATTTGGACCAATGGAAAATTAAAGCCAAGAATCCATACTTATAGACTACGTAAATTCTATCTCTATATTGTATTTAAGAATTTTTCTATAAAATTTGTTTGTCACTCATTTGGACCAATGGGAAATTAAAGCCAAGAATCCATACTTATAGACTACATAAATTCTATCTCTCAATTGTATTTGAGAATTTTTCTATAAAATTTGTTTGTCACTCATTTGGACCAATGGGAAATTAAAGCCAAGAATCCATACTTATAGACTACATAAATTCTATCTCTCAATTGTATTTGAGAATTTTTCTATAAAATTTGTTTGTCACTCATTTGGACCAATGGGAAATTAAAGCCAAGAATCCATACTTATAGACTACGTAAGTCCTATTTCTCAATTGTATTTGAGAATTTTTCTATAAAATTTGTTTGTCACTCATTTGGACCAATGGGAAATTAAAGCCAAGAATCCATACTTATAGACTACATAAATTCTATCTCTCAATTGTATTTGAGAATTTTTCTATAAAATTTGTTTGTCACTCATTTGGACCAATGGGAAATTAAAGCCAAGAATCCATACTTATAGACTACGTAAGTCCTATTTCTCAATTGTATTTGAGAATTTTTCTATAAAATTTGTTTGTCACTCATTTGGACCAATGGGAAATTAAAGCCAAGAATCCATACTTATAGACTACATAAATTCTATCTCTCAATTGTATTTGAGAATTTTTCTATAAAATTTGTTTGTCACTCATTTGGACCAATGGTAAATTAAAGCCAAGAATCCATACTTACTCGTATAGACTACGTAAGTCCTATTTCTCAATCGGTGTGACATACATACAAACTTTTATATTTATAATATTAGTAGGGCAGTCTTTTCATTTGTTTGAAATTAATTAGAGTATTGCATTTTCACTCATTGAAATAATTCCACCCACCTACACTGCAGAACAGAATAACTTTGCTTTGGGAGCAATCATTTTCTTCCATTACTGTTTACTTTTTATATTTTTATTTTTATGAAGCCAGAATGAAATTAATTTTCTGCAGACTATCTGATAAACACTTAAAAATATGAAGTTAAATCGTTAAAAAAAATAACTCCAAAATTTCTTAAAAGTGTTTTTTTTTTCAGTTATTCAAAATTGATTTGCTTAAATTTGCCAGTTAAATCCTATACTTTGCGAATTATGTTTTAAATTACACACCATTCCATCCACCATCATAAACTCCTTCCTTACAAAGTTGCTGTAACATTTTTACTTGCAAACTTCATTTTGGCTTATGTTTGAAAAAAAATTATGAAAAGTTAAAAATATTCAACTGCAGTTACCGTCAAACAATGTAGAAAAATTGCAATTACCTTTTTTCAAAAATCAAAACTTTACAAAAATAAAAAATGTTAAAAATATATTAGTAAAAAATGCATGAATTTGTTGCACAGCAGTAAAGGCAACAAAAGGCTCAGTTAGTATGCCTCACACAGACACACCCCTGCATAATAGCAAAGCAACTGTTTCAGAGTTCTTTGATTCAAAAGTCATTTTAAAAGAAACTGTTGTTTGAAACAAAAAAATTTATGAAAAACATTTCATTTATTTGCAAGAGAAAACAAAACTGATTCTTCATAAAAAAAGTGATGGCACACGGCAGTAGAGAGAAAGTGTCCTTTTTTATATTACACTGTATAACAAAAATTTTTTTTTTTCAAAATATTAAGGCGTGATGCCTTACGATTTTTGTATGGAGAAATTTTTTGATATTGCAAAAATAAAGAACATGATTTTTTTTTAGTAGAGTGTTATAAGTAGCATACTTTTTGTCGTAGTGGAAAGAGTATTTTTTCGGGAATACTTTATGTGATGGGGCTTAATTTTATAAGGACTGTTAAGTATTAAAATTTGTATGTGGACGAAAAAAGAACAAAAAAAAAAGGATAAAATACTTAAAAAATAAAATTTGCATGTGTAGTCGCACGTATGAAAATTAATAAATAGTATCTTTCGATTCGTATAAATTCATGCATATTTATGTGTGCATGTAGGTATGTGTTTATTCTTTCATGTACATACACATGACCATCTTTTATTTGCAGTTGAGTTTCTTTTAAAATTTTTTCTTACACAAACATTTTTCAGCATTTTCGTTCTATTTGTTTATTTACTGGCATATGCATGTGTGTGAGTGCAAGTGTGTGTGTGTGTTATACTATTTATTACTAGTATATGCAACAGAATATCTAGCCATTACCTTTGGTGGCAAAAATTGCACTTACATTGTTGTTGTCTTCAACACAAACACATACAAAAGAGTCATACGAGTACATGCTTTATGTGCATGAATGCATCAAAAGTTATCTATAGCCAGATATGCATTTGTATTTATGTACGTGTATATGTGGTAATGTGTACATTGCAATGAACTACTCTTGGGGAATATACATACACACATACATTTATTATAAAATGTTTTGTTTTTTCCATAATTTCGTCTGCACATCAATCATACGACTTGATGGCTTTGGGGACACTTAACTGGAAAAATTCCAACACAAAAAATATAAACAAACAAATAAAAACTGAAAAAGAACTGAAAAGAAACTCATGAACTTAACCAAAAAAAAAAAAAACTTTACAAATAGTTACGAAAAACTTGATGAAAAATTGTGTACTGAGATTTCTTATGAAGGTCTTCTTTCTTTTGTTTATATTTTTTAAGACTTAAATCAACAAATGTGCATTATAGTTTAAGTGTCAATAAAAAAAATGAGATTCAATATAGAGTTTTCAATACAAATATATTAAACCATATATTAAGCCATATAAAAGGTTTTCCAATAAGAGTGAAATGATTTCTTAAAAAAAAAACTCGTATTGTTAAGGAAATTCAAAAGTTTTATATTTAATGTGAAGTACAATCGATACAATTAAATTCTAAATAAATCGTCATTCAAATGGCCTCCACGACTTCTTCTGCAGGAACGAATTCGATGAACTCAATTTTCGAGCACTTTTTCCACTTAATCAAGTCGTATGTCATGAATGGCATGTTCAATATTGACTTGTAAAGCTTGAAGAGAGTCTGTTTTATTTCGAAAGACTAATGAATTCAATTAACCCCACAAGAAATAGTCTAATGGTGTTAAATCACAACTTCTTGGAGGCCATTCAATATCACAATTTCTTGAAATAATCGAATCTACAAACTTTTCTCGCAATAATTCAATTGTTGCATTTTCTGTGTGGCAAAATCAGAAAATTCACGACGTTTACGGTGGTCCAACAATGGCTACAGTTTTTGAGTGAGAACAATTTTATACCGATACAAACCCAAATCCTTTCTCAAAATTCGCTAGGTTGTGGTTTGAGACAGTCCCAATTGTTGAGAACATCTTGGAATCGACAAATTGCGGTCTTCAGCAAAACTTGCCTGAACGGCAGCAATATTTGCATTACTTCGTTGTCTTATTGGCAGTTGAACATTTTGTAAAGAAAACGTAAGATCAAAATTTTCAACAATTCGATGAATAGCGAGCACACTTGGACGATTATTACGACCATAAAATGGCAAAATCGCACGAAGAGTTGCAATTGGAGAACGATTATTTTGAGAATAGAACTGAATAATTTGTAAACGTTGTTGTTGCGTATATCTCTCCATGATGAAATTGTAAACACTACTGAATACAATGAAAAACAAATGACAAATGGCCGAAATGCCACATCAAAATGATATCATCCCTATTGGAAAACCTTATAGAATGTTTCTTTTCTTGTTATTAGCAATTTTATTACGTAACTTTTTTTTGGTTTTATCGGAGTCGTCTTAGGTGAAATTTCCAGGATTTATAAATAAAATTAAAAAAGAGACATGTGCTAAGTTTACTTAAAAATATCCTTAAAAATAGTTTAACAAAATTCTTAAACATAATTAAAAATGTACATATCAAAAGTAATATTATCAGGCTCAAGTTCAGTTTTATTTAATTATTATTTATTATTATTATATTTTATTAATCTATCATCATCACAGGTAAAAATATATACAGATTTCTTATACACCCATTTTGAGTTATTACTATATTAGTATTACAACAAATATAAATGATTCAGAATTAACTTAAAATAGACATTTAAAAGATTTTATTTACATTATAAGGAAAAAGATAGATAAAAAACCTAATAGGAATTAAGAGAAATTTTTACATTAAGTCTTCTGTCAACTTTATATAAAGATGGAGAATCAAATAATATTACAAATTTCTTATCAAGGCAGAATTTGAAATCCTGTTGCGGGTTTCAAATCTTTGTGTGATATTATTAATCACTGTTACAAACATTTCCTGTTGGTATATTCTATGTAATCTATTTGTTGAGTATCGTCTCGGTAGGTTGAATATAATTTTCAGATTCTTGTTTTGTATGACCTGGAGCTTTTTCAAATATGTTTTGGCACATCTTTTTGACCACACTTGACATCCATATGTCATAATTGGCCGTATACACATTTTGTAGAGCAATATTTTGTTTTTCCTATTTAGAGTTGACCTTCGGTTTAGTAAAGGAAACAGAGCTCTTCCACATCGGACAGCTTTTTCACACGTTTGAAGAATATGATGTTTAAACGTTAACTTTTTATCGAGCTCTATTCCCAAATATTTCACAGTTTCTCTGAGAGGTATTTCTGTTGCACCAAGAGATAAAGCGAAAGTAGGTGTTCTTTTAGGTGATTTGTTGAACGGAAAAATTATAGCTTGCGTCTTTGCTTCATTAGTCTTAATTTTCCACTTAGAGAAGTATTTTTCAGCGTGTAACAGCCCATTTTTTATCTTTTTGATAATAGCATTGGAGACTTTCCCCGTTGTTATTATTGCCGTGTCATCTGCGTATAATGCAGCTGACTGTTCTCTTAATATTTTGAAATCCGAGATGAAAATTGAGTATAGTGTAGGCGATAAAACTGATCCTTGTGGTAGTCCTGCAGGAATGAACCTCGGGGAAGAAAGTTCATTCTCTACATTTACAACGAATGTTCTTTCGTTCAAAAAACTTTGTATACTCTTTTGCAAATAGACTGGGTATCCAAACATATTAAGTTTATATACTAGCCCATCATGCCATATAGAATCAAAAGCTTTTTCTATGTCCAGAAAAACAATTCCTGTACTTCTACGCTGGTTTTTATTACTTAATATAAGTTTTACGATTCGTTCTACTTGGTGTACTGTCGAATGCTGTTTTCTAAAACCAAATTGTTCATCTAGTATTATATTATTATCCTCTGTGAACTCGTTCAGTCTGTTCAGTATGATTTTCTCAAATACTTTATCAAGGCCACTTAGCATACTTATAGGCCGGTAGTTATTTGGCAAACTGGCATCCTTCTTTGGCTTAAGTATCGGCACTACTTTTGCTGTTTTAAAATGCTTTGGAAAGTATCCATTTACTAAACACCAGTTAAAAATTTTTGTAATTACGGTGTAAAACTTATCTGTCATATTTTTTAACATAATGGCATTTATTCCGTCCAAACCAGGTGATTTGGAGTTTTTCAACGTTTTAATAAGCATTATTACTTCAGTATTTGTTGTTAGATACTGCTCTGTGTTTCGAGGTATTGTTTGGCTATTTAACCACTCAACATGGGTTCTTACAGCTTTATCTTTTCTAGACGGCATATTATATGTTGTTTTGTGATAGCTTTCGAAACTGTTGGCGATTATGTTTGCCTTTTCTTTACAATTGTGTACATGCACGCCATTTACCGTTAAGTAGCTCAATGTGTTATTTTTTCCCTTCATTGCTTTCGTCAGCAACCAAAATTTTTTGCTACCTACTGGCAACTTCCTTATAAACTCATGCCAGCTATTATTTCTGTCAATGCTAATGTTTTTATTTATTAGAGAGGTCAGTTGTTTAATCAAGTTCAATATAAAGTTTCTTTCTGTAATATTATTGCTTCTTTGTAATTTACGTCTGTATTTATTTCTTTGACCAATTAATAATAAAGTTTTTCGTGATAGTTTTCTTTGCCAACAATATTTTGTTGCAACAGGTATTTGCCTCGAGGCTTCTTGCAAAATGTGAGTAATTTTGGACAAAACCTCTTCAATGTTTGCATGTGTCAAAACAGTAGATTGTAAATTATTATCTCTTAACTCATTTTCAACCCATTTTCCTATTTCTTTCCAGTTTGCCAGTTTATATTGAGGTATTTGAGTCCTATCCTCATATAATGAGCACTCTATTTCACAAGTGATCGGCGTGTGGTCCGAATTAAGTAATGTAGGATGAGTTTTAAGTGTCGAAAATTGTAAATTGGAGTTTGATAATAGTAGATCTATGCAAGATGATTGACTAGGAGCAGCAGTTTGACTGAATCGAGTAAAAGTGTTGGGCGAAAAAATGTAATATTGACCGTTTAGTTGGTGGTTATAAAGACTGTTACCAGCTGTATTACTGTGGTGGCAATTCCAGCTCGTATGCTGGGCGTTGAAATCCCCAAAGATGAAGAAATCTGAAGCAGATCTGGTTATTGTGTCCATATCGTTCATAAAATCATTTGTGTATTTTGGACAGTAAATAGACGTAAATCTTATTGGCCTATTGTGTATATTAATTATAATGGAAACGTTTTCCATTGAGGATGTTGGGAGTTTTGAAATACGTTCGTGTGGAATATTATTTCTAACTGCGATTAGAACGCCACCACCATGTGTGTTACGGTCCTCTCTATGTACTTTAAAATTTCTAAGTTTAAATACATGTTGCTGTTTAAGAAATGTTTCATTTATGAAAACTATATCTATTTGTTTTTGTTGTAGAACTTGTTCTAATTCTATAATAGCAGTGGAGGTTGTCAGACCTTGAGCATTCCAATGCATTAGATGTAAAAAATTCATCATGTTAACAGGGGTTTATATAACATGCCTAAGCATGTTACCGAGAACTCTCAATTTGTCGTATTTAGTCTTACATTTTTCCAAAGCATTAATAGCTTCGAAGTAAATATCTAGTAGTCGTTCATTTGACAGATTATCACTCTCCACAGTTTTGTGGTTTGAGCTAGCTATTTTAGCATATGATAATCTGCCAGTATCTTTACCTGGATTTTCATTCATGCAAATCTTCAGTCGAAGAAAAAGGATGTACATCGTTGCGTTGTTTTATTATTGTTGGACGCCTCTTGATAGTCACTTTTTGTCGAATCTCCAAATATTCTTTTCGTGAAGGACACTGTGGGTCATCCGCACGATGATTCACGTTTTTCATGTTTCTCTTGATGCAGTTGAAACACTTGTTGATTACAGGGCCTTTTTCAGGAATCTTATTTAGTTGGCATGTTGAGTAGTCATGTGAGCCACCACATCCTAAGCACACTGCTGATCTGTGGCAATTTGATGCTCCGTGACCATACATCGAACAGTTGGAGCATTGCATTGGGCCTCTTGAGCGCCGAAGAGGGTTTCTCCAGTGCACAGCGATACCATTTACAAACTTAATTTTAATTACCTCTTTTTTAGTAATCTGCTCGCGGTTAAATTCCAACATGTACAGCGCATCGTCCGGATTTGAGCGGGAGGTGTTTATTTCTTTTATGCTAACTGGTTCGATGTTAAAATTATATTTAAAATCGTCCATCATGGTCGCAATGCTTAGTTGAGGTAAACCAAATAACACTAGCTTGAATTTATTATTGTCCTTAATCGCGTGGGTGAAATATTTCATGTCAGTCTTTTTCAGTTTTTCAAGAGCACATTCATAATCACACATGTAGTTAGCAATGACTTTTGTTCCAATTGACATCCTCTTATATTTACATCTTTCTCCCAGTAGTTTGAACACTGAAGTAAAGCTATGGCCGTTGTCCACAATAATTGGGGGGACTCTTATCGGTTTATTTCCAGAAACATTGTTGTCCGCGCTTGACGCATCCTCGTCTTCCATGTCAGATAACACTTGAAATCTATTGCCGAAAGTACTCGAAGTTTTCGTAACTTTAAATTTTGGGTTACTGCCCTTTAATCTTTTCCTTTTTGGAGCCATTTAGGTTTAACTTTCTATTTTATTTAAATGCACAATGCAAGAATTTATATATTATTTTTTATATTTATTTTATTTTGTTTGTAGAAAAGAACAGCTGATATTAAAAGCACTTGTGATTGCTTCAAAAGCCTGCAAACGAATTTTTTTTTATTTAATTAATGAAAATTCAAATTACTACGAGTTTTTTTTATTTTTGAAAAATATTATTATTTATATCCAATCAGTTTAGCAGAACGTATCAGTATACCGATTTCAAGGCCGCTACACCTCTCATCAGTGTTCGTTTGTACATTTTTACAATTGATGTAAAGTGTATACTAATTGGGAAGAATATCAATAATATTATTAATCACTGGTTATATTTTTCAACTTATGATCGCTAATAAAGACAAATGAAAAAAAAATAGATTTCTTTGGCTCACTGTCAAAATTGAGAATGCAGAATGCAGATGTTTTCGTCTTGATTTTTTTTTTTGCTTTGCTAAAGGATTAATAAATCTGTGTCAAAAGGCTTAACATGGCAATAAATAATTATTCTCATTTGTATTTTTCCTTTATCTTAACAGCCGTTCTGCTTGTGAAATAATAGAATTAGTGATTTCAACAATATAGAAACCAACTTTTTGGTTGATGGTCATTTCATTGCCTGCACGCGGCTGCTGCTGCTCTTATTATGCTTTCAAAAAACCGACATTGTCAACATTAGCAAGCAGCTTTAACCACATTTATCACTTTGTGTTGACAAATAATGTGTTGAAATGCAAGACAAGAAGAGCAGCAAATAAAAATAGAAAAAAAAAACCAACACCAACACCAGCACCAACTGATATGGCGGCCATAACAAATTTACACACTGACAAGTATCCTTTTATCTTACCTCTCTCTCGTTGTTTATCTGTTTCTATGTATGGTCTCCTTGAGGCTTTTCTACCATTTCTAAATGAGATTAATTCAATTTTTTTCTGTTTGTTTCTTTGTTTGTTCCTTTGCTTTTCTAACCAGTTTTATCTACTCGTTTCTGTTTGGTTTAGCAACAGCAACAGCAGCAACACACTTTTAATTGCCAACAATCCTGTACAATTTTAACTCTTTCAGTTGTCATGTGTATGTGTGTGAATGTGTGTGTTTGTGTGTGCGTGACTGTATTTGAGTGTGCTTGTTTGATTCCTTGATTGTTTCATAATTTGCTAAATACTTTACTTTTGCCACAGTCTAGTGTTTTCTCTACAGCAACTTATTCGTATAATTTTTCTATCTAGTTTCTTTGAGAATTCTTTTTGTCAGATATTTTTTTTTGCAAAGGCAAAATCATCTGTATTTTTCCTTTTTTATTAGTGGTATTTTTATTCAAGAATGACTTTCTTCTCTCTCTCTCTTTTTCTCTGTTTTACTTATGATTAATTAATCATGTGTCAAGTATTAAAACTCTTTTTATTATTTTTCGTCTTTAATTTATTCTTGTTGGTGGTTTTAGGAGCAACAAAATAAAAACACAAGTGAAATACTACATAATTTTTATTTTGGCATCATTAGTTTGTTATTTAGTTGGTGGCGAGTTGAGAGAACCAAAACTCTAGAAGAGGTAATTCTAAATAAATTAACATGAATCCCACATGAAAAATTTCAAAACGACGATACAAGAGTTTTTCATTGTGTCGTATTTACAACTACATACAAACAAACACCTTTAAATTCCTGAACTTGAATGCAATTGAGGTCATACTCACTGCTTTTTTTTCTTTTTTTTAATTTTTTTCGTTTTTTGCAAGACGTGAAAATTATATTTTCTATATAATTAATAGGCAAGACCCTTTATGGTGATGAACTTTATGGTCAAAATATACATCCGATTTTGACAAAACTTTACAAAATTAAAAATATTTATTCACAGAAGTGAACAAGATATTGTGGGTTATTGTGGGTTTAGTATTATGGGAGCTAAAAGCGTTTAAATTTGCTACTTATACATGCAAACGTATTACTTATGCATATAAGTTAAAATAAAATAAACAAATGAAATATGAATGAATGTTTTTCTCCTATTGGCTTCTCAAAGAAAGCAACAACAATAAGAAATTTTTTTCTAATTTTAGATGAGGGAGAATTTTAGGAACAAAAGAGAAAAGTGCTCAATAATTTGGATCTGCTTATTGTAAGATATTTAGTTATTGCATTTCAATTCATGCAAATGTATCATTAAATATTTTTTGTTGTGGTTGTTGTATGATTTTTTTTTCAATAGATTATTTATGACAACCCGATAATGTCTCTGTGAACATCTAGAAAATGGTCGATTGTTTCTGCCGTTGTAGTGGTGATATCGAAGCATATAGACCTATTGTAGCACTCATGGTATGTCTTTTTAATTTATTTATATTATTTTTTTGTGGCTTTTTAAACATTAATTCATTTTTATCAAAGACATTTTTGCGTCGTTTGTTTTTTTTTTGCATTTTGCTGTTTACTGCGATAACTTTTAATAAATTGAAAAATATAAATTTGCGGAAACTATGGTGACACTTTTAATTAATACATGACTGTTATATTAGTTTGCTTAATCTGTCTGCTGCTTATCTTAAATATTATAAAGGAAATTTTTTAATATAAATTAGTAGAAAAAGCAAATAATGGTTTGTTATTCTTCTAAATGGATATTATTTACATACATGCAGAACGAAAGTGTTATAAGTTGGATGTGTGTGTATCTGTGTTGTTGTGTATGTGCGAAATCGTGCATAAAGCCAAAACTGCAAGAAAAAATTTTCATCATTTCAACGAATTTTTTGTTAATTCTTATCTTATGCAAAATTAATGAAGTAGTTCAAGAATTTTTAACAACAACGAATGCTTTCAATGAATCTGTTTACTTTAAACTTTAAAGAATTTTTCATTGAAATAACGTATGCGTACATTGAATCAATAAATGTCTTTTATTAGAATTAAGCAAAAATTTTTATTTCAGTGAAACGATCAAACGGTTTAAACGATTTTTTTACATTAATTAAAATTGGCTCAGTTGTGACATCTATCATAACTTTTTTTATATCACTCTTGAATGTTGTTATTCAGATTTTTGGATTTGAAATCTTGATATTGGAATTGGACTTCGAGATCAAATTTAAGCAGAACGTGACATCTTGTAGTTTTCGTAGGCCACTACACACTCTCATGGGTGTATATGTAGGTGTCAAAACCTCCTTTCTCGTTTTGACTGACCATCAATGAATTTTCAACCAAAAGAGCACAGTGTTAATACTTTAAAATTGGTTTTACTTAAGATCCCTTTAAACAAAAAAAAAATTTTGTTGGCTTAAAAATATTTTGGAAACTCTAATTTACAAGGCTCTTAACTTCTGTTGCATTTAAGTATAGTAAAATATTTAACTTTAATTTGGGTACATAATTTTATGATTGCAGAACTGTTTGTTGTCATATTATTAAAAACAAATCACGAACACTTTTAAAGCTGTCTTCGTACAAAACAATTCGTGATGCGCACCTAAGGGTAAAAACCGGTTTTGTTCCGGAGAGCCATTTTAAAGATTTAAATACGTGTATCTTTGGTGTACCATCACTTTCATAAAACGCTCATATCTCTGGGAGGGAACACTTTTGGGGCATGGGATCGGTCTCATTCGATGGTCAGATGTTGTCCACATCAAAAAAAAAAAAAAAAGTGAAAATTGATTTTTTACCCTTAGGTCCCTTTCTCTATGCGCTGTCACATTTAGGAAATTCGCAAGGTGTCTTTGTAACACTCGAGAGGAATAAGTTTTCGCAATTGATTCTTGTATTGAACGTTACTCTCTCTCTCTCTCTCTCTATACATATATATATAATTCTCCGAGCATACTTTTGTTCTTTAACTGATAAAGTTGCAATGCAAAATTGCCAAACAAAGAACTTCGCAGTTGATTATCGAAAAAGTTATTTCCTACTAAAGTTTCGGCTTCACAATTAATGTAAAATTTTTATAAGGTTTTCTTTCGTCTTTTTTTTTGCTTCTCCATATATTGCTTTTTTTTTTGCTTTGCTTATTTTTTTTTTTGCTTTTCTTCGTTTAATTTTTCACTGTCAGCAGCAAGTTCGCATTAAAGTGTTGAAAATGCAGAGAAAATATTAGTTATGCTTTAAAGTGTCGTTTTTTTTCTTTGTAAAAATATAGACAGACAGTGGATCCTTTAATTGAGGAATCAGAAGCTCTTAATGTTCTTGGCATGAAAATTCATTGTGATATTCGATGAAATGATCACATTTTTCACGTTTCAAAAAAACAAAAAAATTGAAGTTTCTCAGTTTTTAAGGCGGTATAAGACATACAACTTCACTCCATCTGATATCCTTAATATTTATACCACCTTTATCAGACCGAAAATGGGATACAACTGTCATGTATGGGCCACTGCTTCAAAGTCTATTTTGAAGTTACTCGGGCGCGTACAAAATAGGCCGAAGAAGCTTATTGGTGACAGTAGGGTAGCCAACTCTATTGACTAACTGGAGCATCGCAACTATAACGGAATGTGTTCTAATGAAATCAGGGAACTTGTTCCTGAATCCCGTCACTTTTCACGTAGAACACGCTCTTCATTAAGAGCACATACCTTTCTGGTCGATATGCCAGTGAACCGCACTACGCACTACAGAGAGAATTCGTACTTTAGCCGAACTGTTCGTATGTGGACAAAACTCTCTGTAGAGGTCTTTCCTGCCACTTTCAGTGTGTCAGGGTTCAAATCGAATGTCCACAAACACTACTCCCTTTATTCTCCTTCCCAAAACCTGTTTTCCTAGTTCCGGCTCAATGCTTTGCATACGAAGGTGTCATGCCCTGAGTGCTGGTCCTAATAAAAAAAATTTTCTGAACGTTACCTATTGTGATTTGAATTCTTTGGATAATTTCTTTTTTCTCTACCATAAAAAATTATTCCAAATGATTTTTCTTCAGCATTTAACACAATCAGAAAAACACATGGCACCCTGCCATGGAATATTTTAAACATAATGTTTTTTATGTTTATTAATAAAAATGCAAGAAGATACACAGAAAAGGAAATGTAAAGAATGTATGAATGATATTGCGAAAAACCAGAAAGCATAAAGGTTTCTAACTAAAATGAAAACTTAGAAAGCTAGAAAAGTAACGGTCATTACACGAAACTAGTGGCCTTTCTTTAATAACTAATTGTTATGAAATCTACTATTTTTGACTCACTTTCAAACATTTTTTAAATTTGTGAATATGAAAAATATATAATTATATATAATATATAATATAATAATTAAATCAGGCATATTTAAATTTTATTATTAAAACTTTTTGATTATTTATTTAACAAAATTTCCAATTAACTTATTTGCTTAAGGCTTTGTTCAATATAATGAAATCACATACAACAAGTGGTAATAATCAAGTTATGGTACATACTACAAGTGTTGGCATTTCGATAACTATTATTTAGTTTGAGTTTAATTTTTTTTTGCTAAACAATCTCAAATACAGTTGATTTTGATTTCAAAATGAAAATATAAATAGAAAATACTAAATGTTCAAATAAACATGTTAATTTTTGATTAATTATTCAGTTTAAAACACAAACTCCCATACACATTTGAATTATTAACAAAACTTGCATAAGAATGTGCTGAATTATGATGCTGCCAGAACTGCGCCTACATATGTACATACACACTCACCCACATACACACACATACACTTACGAGACCAAACAAATTGAGCTATTAAATTTTTATATACTCGTACTCGTAAATGTCTAAAAATTGCAGCTGTATACTTTCATTCAAACACTTTACAAACTGATTCTTCGAAAATAACTAATTGTGGAATAAAATACTTAATTTGTTGCAATTGTAAAATAATAATGAATGTGCAACATTGTAATTTTACTAGGAAGCGACATGATGAGAAGCTGCAGAAAAAGAAAAAACAATACCGACATGAATTTGTCAGTGACAGTTTGGGAATATTTATTTGAATGGTGGTTTTGTTTAAATACTCGTACATCTAATAGTGTGGAAACAATGCAACACAGTGGAGTGAAGAGGAAAAAATTTTCCAGAAAATTTTAAAACAAAGGGTCTTTTATTAAGCGCTACCTATCTTTAGATTTAAATAAAACAAAGTGTGTGTGAGATTTCATCGAGTTTTTTTTTTTCCGAAAAGAATATTGATGCCGTTATTTGTGGAATATAACATCGTTTAAATGTCTGCCACGGCTTCACTGGGTAGAGCGCAACTGATGAGTCTGGCGTATGAATTAGGCTGAATTTGACCATTGGCATGGTACATGTTGTCTTTGAGGACCACTGCGGTTTGCGGCTTATTCGCATACACCTGCGACTTAAGAAAACCCCACAAGAAGAAGTCTAATGGGGTCATATCGCACGATCTCGGTGATCACTTCACATCACCTCCATTTGAGATGATCATGACCTCAAATTGCTCGTGCAAATTATCCAATGTGACATGAGCTATGTGGCACGCAGCGCTAACTTATTGAAATTACATGTCGTTGGTCAATCCAATTCCACTTATATTGTCGCCATTGACAGTGATGTCCTGACCAACGTCGCTAACAAACAAATATGGAACGATGACACCGCGGGCCTAAAATCCACACCAAACACTGATGTTTTCGGGATCTCATGTGGATTGATATCGTTCCAAATTTGACAAGTTTGTTTGTTCCAGTATCCATTCATCTAGAAATGGGCCTAATCGCTGAAGATAATTTAACGTTGACGGAACAGAACATCCATTGGAAGTTGGAAAACCAATTCCATAAATGGCAACTAATATGACAAACGTAGCTTCAAAAAGATGGCCATTACCAATTGTCAAAGTTAGGAAGATCCTGTTCGAAGACACCGCGCTTAGGTAAATTTTTTCCAAAGCTATATGCGTAGATAGGTCCTTCGAGCCCTTACGTTACTGATTGATAGATGGCTCGAAGGACTATAAATAAACTGTAATTAATAATTGCTTTTGTCACAAGCTCAATAGAACACATATTGATGATTACATCGAAATAGAACTTCTTAGCGAGCATAAAGGATTGGTTAAAAATAACAATAACAACAACAAAAATATAATTTTAAGTAACACGTTATATATTTCGACTACTGTAATTGAACAAAAACTACATTGTGTCCTTTTTCTGCACACCAGAAAGCTACAGTTATTATATTTATATAAAACTGTGCTGTTTTCGTTATCAATGAAGAAAAATCAGTTTTCCCACATTTCTATTCATTATTGTTGTTGTTGTCGTCACTGGTGGGTTGGGTGACTGAAAAAAAAAACAAAATGTTTTATTTTCCATTTAATTAGTTTGTTTCAATGACGCATAAAATTGATATGGGTAGGTTGTTCAATAAAAGGGTAATTTCTTTAGAAACGCATAAAAATTTTGTTGTAAGTTGTGGTTTTATTTATGACTAATAATTATTTAAAATTTTTACCACTTGTCCATTGAAGAATGAAATTTATTTGTTGTCTCTTGGGCATAATTGAAAGTTTATAAGCTTACAAAATTAATTTGACTTAAAATTATAAATTATTAAATTAAAATAAATCACTAAAGCTTCATAACGTTACCTTATTATTGCTTATATCAATAGCCATCACGGTTATCTATCAAAGTGTGATAAAAACGCGATATAAAAAAAAATAGTTAGGGCATTTCTATATTAAGGGAACGATATTTAATACAATACAAAAAAAAAATTGTTCTATCGATCAAATGGCAAAAAAAAAACCGAAAGTATATTCTAAACTTAAACAAACAACAAAAGAGATAAAAATCGTCAAAACGAAAAAAAAACGCTTAAACGAAAAATCCACTAAAGAGAAGAAAAGCTATAAAAGTAAAAAGGGAGTAAATATTTATGGTCTTTTTTTTATTGTCTTGTTTTTACTTAATAGAAATTCAATTAAAAAATGTTTAACTTTAACAAACTATTCGTTAATTTTGACCCATTCGTTAAATCAATGATATGAGTCATTAATATTTTTTAAGGAATAGCGTTTCAACTTTTACAAATAGTTTAATTAAAACAATGACATATGCATACATTGAATTAATGTAAATTTGCATAAAATTAATGAATCTAGTCGATTTATTAAAATAATGTAATCTAATACATATATAAAATTCTCATGTCACGATTTTTGTTATCGAGCTCCTCCGAAACGGCTCGACCGATTTTAATGAAATTTTTTATGTATATTTGGTAGGTATGAGTTTCGCGGCCCTGTGTTCCTAAGAGGAACAACGGGAATTTATTATTTATTATTATGAGATTATGTTTTAAAGTATATTTTAAACCGGTACGGTCATGAGGAGGGGAGGGAGGGGGCAATTTACTAATCTATTAAACCAACAGATGGCGCTTTTTCCGCTTCATAATTATTTTTGGTGTTGAATGACAGATGGCGCTATGTCCGCCTCATAATTATTTTTGTTGTTGAATGACAGATGGTGCTACGTCCGCCTCATACAAGAGAATCGTCGTCGTTCGTTTTTCAAACAGAACCAAGTTATTGTTTGGTATTTTTTCATCGGCGGTCATTGTCACACACTTACAATACATTCGCTTTATATAACACCCAAAATATGTACTAGAAATATTTTGTATGGCAAAACGTTTGCCGGGTCATCTAGTATATATGTATATATTTTCCATTTTTCTATATAAATTTACAGTTAAAATTTTTCCGAAGAAAAAGTTCATATATCTCTGGGGTTAAATTTTTTGCTTTAAAAATTCATTAAAAGAAAAAAGAAGATATTTTTAATTATAATATGGAAATACTTTCATATTAGTTGTTCGGGAGAGCTAATTTTTATTATAGCTGTTGTAGATTATATGTATGTGCTGTATCGTTTAATTATGCGACCGTTTAGTTTTGTCGGTCTTTCAAGAGATTACCCACTGTACTATCATTTTGTAAGTCTGTTTATGAATTTATTTTCTCTATAAATGTATTTATGTGTGAGCTTGTGCATGTGCAAGTATTCGTACTAGTGTGAGTTATAAATTGTCACTACAAATTATTGTTATTGCTGTTGCTGCAGCTGTTGTTGTCTTTATTGTGACATTTGTGGTTTGCAATTGCAAACAATTTTGCATAATACTAGTACTAGAAACAAAAACAAAATACGAAATGCACGCACACACACATGCACACATACGTGTATATTGTATATAAGTGAGTGTGGCTTTGAATAGTGAAAAAGTGAGACCACAATGTTATTATTGTGTGGCACTTTGAATTGTTTACAATCTTTTTTTTTCCCTCTCTTCATCTCCTTCGGGTCATTCATTCTAAAATGTGTGTGTGTGGTTGTGGAAAGGTCATATTTATGGACGTATGTAAATTTAAAGCATTTTTAGCGACTCAATTAATTTTCTAAAAATTTTAAAATCTGAATAGTTTATTGTGATTTTATTGTTTCGTACAAAACTTTATTTACACTGAAATTACTTTTTCATGGAAAAAATGGACTTTAGTTATTATCTGGGATACTTAAGTGTTACTGATTGCGAGGAAATTGCATGAAATCAAGTTGGTAAAGAAAATCTATTTGTATGTGCAGTTGATATTATCAAGAAGTCTATAATCTGACTATAAATGTGGGTACACAAGTTGTGTAATTGCTGCAATTTTTGCAAAAATCTTGAAATTTGGAATTTTCAAAAGACCTCATATTTAAACAGCAAATTGCATGTGATTAGGAGTAGAGTCTAATGAAATACTCAGACCACTGTCATACGGGCAATAAGCGTATTTTTGTTTTTTAAATATCACTCGTTTAGAACTTAAAGTTTAGTCTATAGTGATCTCTCGATGGTGAATTTCCCAGCAAAAAATTATTATGTTTCTGGAAGCAGTAAAAAAATTTCATGCTTTCGAGATGCGCAGTTTTGAAGGGCTTCCGAGGCTGCACAAAAAGAAGGCAGAGAGATCGCTCAACTTATTTTTAAGCACGTTGAAGTTGGTCGGCTGTTTACATTTAGCTGACACGAATAATAATGTAATCAGCGAATGGTAGAAGTCTCTCTCTCTCTCTCTCTTATTTATTTATTTAAACTTGTGTATTTGCCTACTGATGAATTAAGTATGTTAGTAGATGATGCAGGAAAACGAAGGCATAATTCAAATAATTCAAACATGATTTTAGCGCTTTTCGGAGGTTTAGAAAAAAGCGCTCTTTCATGTAAAAAACAAGAGCTCCAAAGTGGGACATCGCGAACAAAAATCATGCATGTTCGAAGCGCTTTTCAGCAGTAAGCACAACAACAACAAGCATCTTTCCCGGCTTCGGCCGAAGCAGTAGTTTTTGCTGGGTTGCTACTTAAGTTTTGAATTGAATGTAACGTATCATAGAACTTAATTGTTTTATAAGATCTTAAAAAAAAATATGCAAAAAAGTATTTGAAAATAAAAAAATTTACACTAAAAATAAATTAACTAAAATTTGGAAAATTTTCTTTATATATATATATTTTTTTTTATATAAATTGAAATATCAACAAGTTGTTCAAATCTTAAATTTAAAAATGTTAAATATATGTTTAGCCAAAGCTAAACAAAATTCTTAGTTTCAACGGTTGATTTTTTTTGTTTTACATCTCTCGTGTACGGCTGAGAGAAAGAGTATCCCTCCTCCTCAGCCGGGTGTGACCTCTATACTCTAGAATATTGCGCGCAGGTGGATTTGGGTGAAACTCAAGTTTTTTTTAATATATTTTTTCGCGTGTCTTCATCATACTGTCTTCATCAACGGAACGTCTAGAGCTCTATGAATTCGATAATTTCTGACATACCAGGTGGCTGCTGTAATTGCACGTAGAATTTTATTTTGTCGTCTTTGAATGTTATCTACATTCAATGCTGAGGCAGTGCCCCATAACTGGAGTATTCCATAGGACCATATTGGTTTCAGGATCGCGTTGTATAAGAGAAGTTTACAGTCTAGGCTTAGTATTCTTTAATTTGAATGTCGTTTTATTTTTTAAAAGAAATTCTGTAAAACTTTACTTCTAGTTAGGAAATAAAAATTTTCTCTTTTATCTTTGCCTGTTCCTAAAAATAATGTTCTTCATGAGAGTTGTGTAAAACTCGTTCAAACGCCCGTTTTAGCCACAAACCAATGATCAAACCCATATAAAATTTCAAAGAAAAAATGTTTTAAGATTTTGTTAATCATTTTCATAAGGATTTCAGCGTTAACATATTCTTGTCGTTTATTTTTATGTACATTTATATCAAATTAAATTTGATTGAATTTCCTATTCTGTCAATCAGGACATGATTTATGACATGCATACGCATATACATACATACATACACAAATAAATTGAAACACCCATACATACATATTTTCATATTTTGCATAATATTATCCAACATTGTTTCATATTCGTTTGATTGAATTAGACAACAAAAATTTAGATCTATTTTATGTTCTCACACAAATTCTTTGCTGACAAGTGGAAAAATAATAATACATCTGTGTTTTTTTTTTTTTTTTGCAAAATCAAAATCATTTTCGTCATATTTATCTTTGTTTTGATTTCATATTCATATCTGGTTTAGTATAAAGCTGAAAGGTATGATTGGATTAGAACATACACACACCATATTTTATTTATAAAACGGAAACAAGTATGCATGTATGTATGCATGAGTATTAGTAGCTAAAGCTAAAAGATGAAACAAAAAAGATTTGAAATAACAGAAGATCAGGTTTAGCAAAAAAAAAAAAAACACACATGAAAAGTTTTTTATTATTATTTTGGTTATATCTAATTTTTACAATTTGTTAGTGGTATCGTCTGTCTGTCTAGTGAACTTGTTAACAAAACAAATTACTTTGGATGGTTCTTGTTGAACAGAAACATGTGAAATGTACGATTTAAACTTGTTGTGTGTCAAGTTAAGTATTTAATTCAATATTATATATGTGTATGTATATGTATTAGTGACGCACATGCTGAAAATGTTTAATATTACAAAAAATATTGAAGATGGATTTTTATTAAGGACATAAAATTAGATTACATGTATTTCTTTCTTTTTTTTTTTTTTTTTTTTTTGATGCACAAAAGCGAAGACCTGAGTGCTATAAATACTATTTGTGCAATTTGGAATACTTTTGCTACTACTAATAGTCCTAGTAGCAGTCGCAATACAGAATGTTATGGTGCAGCAGCTTTAAATGGCAAATTGTTTTTTTCACTCTTCAGTTTAGAAAATTTAACAACTTTTTTAATGCTTTTAATTAATTAAAATGAACCAAAGCTCAATGACAATTGATGATGAAAAATTGAGTTTTAACTGTAGCAATTTAATTTAAGCATTAAGCAGTTTGACTTAGGTACACGAAATTTTTAAAAATTATTTGAGTTTCACCAAAAAATTTTTATAATAATATATAATTAATGCGGTTGCTATCTATAATTTTTTAGAGTCAAGTAAGTAGTAATTAATTCGTTATGTGCAGTAGCATTTGAATAACAATTAGTTGGCAGCGGCATAGCCCACTACCTTGTAATGTAATTTAGAAATAGTAGTACATATTTAGATTAACCTCTTATGGAATTCGGAAATAGTAGTAGCATTAGCGATAGTGGTTCTTAAAATTAACTTTTGATCAAGCTACTACTAAAATTTAAAGATGCTTGTAGTAATAGTAAATTATAGCATTGATTTTGTTTATATTTTTGTAGTAGAAAAATGTTGTCATTTCACATTGCTATAGTTATTGGGCGATTATTAGCAAAAAGTAGCAGATGAACTGGTAGACGAGGTAGAGATATAATATTATTCAGGTAGCAGTAGACAACGTAATTTTTATTTAACTCTAGAAGAGGCAGCAGCAAAATAAAATTAATTAAATGGTAAAGAATAAAACATAGTTTGGGCTTTAGTTTGCAAAGTTCAACTAAAGTATAATGTTGATTCAATTGAAATTATTAGTGGCAATAGAAACAGCAGATGTTATGATATAAAAAGTAGAAATATATACACTCATTTCTATTACTACAGAAATGCTACAAAGTATTGTAACCAGTAGCAGTAGAAATACTCCATGCCAATGCATTTTGTCTCCCTTTAAGAATATACTAAAACTAACATATACTATGCAAATGTAAAAGTAGTAACATTAATTGTAAATAATACTTTTTTTTAACGCTTAACTAATAACTTTTGTATTTCTTTTTTTGCTGCTGATATTTATGGTTTAGCTTCATTGGTATGTTCTTTTACTACTTCGGTATTTGCAGCTTTATTTTTTATTGCTATAATACTCCTCCCCCTTTTACATAGCCATGTCGATTCTTTTACTTATTTTATAAATTGTAAAATCCTTGAAATTTGATAACTCTTGTATAATGTATCAATAGATATGTTCGCTCAAAATTGGTAAAATAAAATTTATTATTTCAGCGGTATACAAACTGCAAATCATGTGGTTCAGAAAGATGCAGTTAGTAATAAAAATATGTATTTATGTAGCAGTATATCATTTAAGTAGTTTTAGTTTTTTCTACCGAAAAAGGTAGCTGTAAAATTTTATCTATGTTACTAATTTAATGCTATAAATATTTGAAGTTAGTAGCAAAATTACATAAATCTCAAATTGTATTTATTATTATTTCTCCAATGAAATATTAAGCCAGAGGTAGTAATAAAAAAAGAGTAAATCGATTTTTTTTTAATTTTCTTTGCTACCGTTAGTTAATAGTTACTTTGTGAAGAAACAATGGTGCAATCAGGGAGTAGTTTCAAGATTATAGCATTTACCAGGAGTAAGTTTGGAAAGGTTTGATGAAAAAAAAATAATTCGCTGAATATGGACTTTGGTTTTTTTTGCTACTGCTAATTTCTAATTGTATTAACTATAAAAGTAACAGATTATATGTTATGCAATGAATGCTCTGTGGCTAGTAATAGAATATCATTGAGACACGAATATAATATTATTTTGAGCTGTTGCTACAAATTTAAGTAACAATATCAAAATTTTAGTTGCTTTTGTATAAAATATTTGCCTAATTCTTAATATACCTACCACTACTACTACTAATACTACTACTACTACTACTACTAAAATGTGAAGGTAGCAGTTTTTCTAGTGTTTAAATGATATCTTACATTTGATATGCACTACTTCCTATAGTTTTGTGTCTGCTACTGATACAAGGAGTAGTAGACCTTTTTTTATTTTAATTAGGACCAGCAGTCGAGGGGAGATGACCTCTACGTATGCAGTGCATTGTGCCGGAACTCAGTGAGAGGGATAGGGTAGAGAGATAGATGTTGAAAATTTGAGAAGGCCTAACTCTTTTACAACTCTCCTTTTCGTGTTATGTTAATTTTTTTATAGCAGTGATGAAGCGTCTCTGGTGTTAAGTAGACGCATTAACTCTGTTAAGCTGTATTAGCAGGCATTTTTTAATTATTTTACTTCGCCGATATTTCTGCTCACCGACGAAGGAGGGCGAAGTTGTGTACATTAGTTTGGAGCAGTATCAATCGTTGTCGGAACTATTTTTTATTGACCAGTGCCATGCCTTCATCACTTAAATAGTCCGACAACAATTAATACAATATCTCACAAATCTACATTAGAGAAATTAATGATGTTGATTGACTTGCTCTGGCCAAGGTTTGAACCCAGGTCCCAAGTCATTCTTTGCTTAGTAGTCAACGCGCTAACCACTTCAGCCAATACCACCCATACCACCTGTACCATACGTAAGCTTCGGAAGTTTAACAAACAAAAACATACATATAAATTAGCTTAATTATTATTTTTAGTGAAGTTCCTTACACTGCTTCTGAGTTTTTTTGTTTTTTTGTGTAATTTTATTATTTATAGAATCTTCAATAATAAATTCAAATATCAATTAGTATTCAAATCTTATATATTAAAACTGCTTCTTAGTGACAAAAGAAATTTAAAACAGTAACATAATTTAATAGCACTGATATAGCAATTCACTGCTTATTTCTGCAATTGCTACTGAAATTGTTAGCACGTAATACTACACAATTACTTTATTTGCTACGAAATGTTAAAGATATCGAAAAAAAAGAAAACTTTTTACTCTTTAAGCTGCTTGTAAAGTTATTGCTACTAAAAAGGAGGAAGGATTTACTAGTTATAGAAAATTAAGAGACTTCCTTTTTTTCTGTTGTTGTAACAATTTGTGCTGACCCTGTTAAACTATACATGTGTATATAAAAAGTTGAAAATTTCAAGTAAACATTAACTGATTAAATTTTATTTAAAACATGTGTTATTTTTCCTGCTCCGATTGTTTTATTTCGGAAAAAGAGGGTTAAAAGGGAAATTTTTTCGTTATGCAAAAAGCATCGAAAGCAATTTTGATGAATGTTTTCTTGATAACAAATAATTGTGTGGGTGGAGGGGGAAGAGTGGTTGACGGGTAGGATGTATTTTTGTTAACTTCAAACGAAAAGTTGTTTAAAAAATCAGGTATTTGTTGAATCATAAAAAAGAGCAAAAGTTATGCTGAAGTATTGAATAATTGATGGTTTATAATTGATGTTTTTCTATATACTGTTTTTTTTTAGTCAAATATCAAGTGTTTTATTTGTAAAATAAAGTTAGATAAGAATTTGAAGGATGGATGGATTGTCAGAAAAGTTTTTTCTGTAAAAAAATATATAAAACCATCAGAATGAAACTTTCAAGGGGTTCCTCATCAAAATTATTAAATTTGACGTATTGGTGGTTATATACTTTGAAATATGAAGTAACAAATTGAAAGTTAAAATTTTTTTAATAATATTTTCGTGGCAAGTACACATTCTGATCGGAATGGTTTTAATTCCGCTATTGCATTCTGATTGTTTTTGAGCTTTTGTATTAACATAAAAATATTATTATTCTGACGCTCCTAAAAGTATGAAGGTTTTATTTCTGTTTAAAACAAATGTAATTATGTAGTAGAAAAATAAATTTTCAATATTATAAATGGTTTGATTTTCGACTAAATATTTGTTTTACGTTCCTAAAGACGCATGTTTCGAAATTGCAACCACTTTCGATCGGAATTGGATTCTGTGACATCTGACGTTTTATTTAAAATTTAGTTTTATAATAAAAGTTAAATTGAATGTTCTCTTATTTATGAATATATTTCACTTTTCCCTTTTTCTAGCGCTATTAATAAAATCAAATATTATTAGCAAAACACGGTAATGTCAACAGCCAAACGGCTGGTCTTATCATTACGAGGTCGCAAAAATTCCGAATGCAATACAGCGACTTCGTCAACACGTTTAGTATCGGCTGGTGCTTCACCAGGCCATGAGCTAGATGAAATTGCTGTTGTTTCGGGGACAGGTGAATCAAGTCATCATTTTGCTTATGGCGGCATCGGCGATAATATAAATAATGGACCCCGCTATTCAACTGGTGAGTGCCAATTAATTTGCCTAATATTTTTTGAATATTCTTTCAAATCATCTTACAAATATTTAGTAGTCGGCAAAATTTAGTATCAAAAACAACAAAAAAAAAAAAAAAAACACACAAGAAAAATACACAAGAATATATAATAGAAGAAATGCTTTAAATATCCAACCACTAAATACACAAAATAAATAAACATCTCATGTCTTTATCTCGTAGTTTTTTATGTGTTGTAACAGGTAGCAAAAATTGCGTTTGGTAAAGCCCCCTGCAAATCACCCACACTTTCCTGTTTGTTTGTTGGTTTTTTTTTTGCCTTAATACTACACTGTTTCCTTTGTTGTCTTATTGGGGTATATTTAGATGCTATTGCTTGGTGCAAGAAGCGTGTGTTTTTGTTTAAATATTTTTATCTTTTTTTTTCTATTTAATTTTGTTTTATTCGCACACCAAACTACTACGAGTACTGTTTGTGGGAAGAGTAAGTGTAAGCTTTATCTTAAATCGTAAATTAGTGGTCATTTGTTTTTGTAGACGTAATCATTGTTATCCCATACTTTCTTTTTGTGGTCTACATTCCGGCATACCGCAGTATACCAGGAAGACGTGGAGGAAGAGGAAATGTATGTATAAGTGTTTATCTACTTTGAAGTGTTCGCGCTCAATTCACCTAATCCGTGTTTAAATTATTCTTTTATCATTATCATCAATTAAATCCTTTGTATAATTTGTTTGTTTTGTGTTTTGTACAGTGGTCGATTTTGGTCCAACAATTTATAAATAGATTGCTTATCCATATATTAATGGAAGCTCTGAACTTTAGCCCTATTAATATTCATTTCTTTAATGTACATTAATAAAGTGCAAACAATAATTACTTTTACTTGCAACCAGCTTTTATCGTTCATGCTACATGTTAGAGAAAAATCAAAAACTGCCGAAAGAAAAAGCTGTAGAAGTATCATTATTTTAACACCTAGAAAGTAAATTAATGTGCATTAATGTAAAGAAATAACTAAAAAAAGAAAAAAAAAACAGTAAAAATTTTTCACGTTTTTAGCCCTTAAAAAGTACCCAAACTTTAATATGGGTCACAATCAATTAAATTTCATACAAATTCATTACTTTTTCTCAAAGAAAACAGCACCAAAAGTTAAAAAGCACTAAAAGCAAAGGGGCACCAAAAAGTAAAAAAGTATCTAGAAGTACTACTTTTTTTTTCTCAATTCAGGCCCCAGAAAATATATTAACTTAAAAAGGAAAATTTATAAAATATTAGTACAATAATAAAATGTAGCAATAATTTGTCCCTTCTTAGCCCATCTGGGGTCACATGTTATCCGTCTACTTAATTTCGTCGAACTCCACTAAGAGAATTTTGGAAGAGAAAAAGCAGCAAACGAAAAAAAAACACTTAAGGTCGAAGAAAACCAAAGGTTAAAAAAAGTACATAGAATTACTAAATTTTTTTTTCATTTCAGCCCCCAAGAAAATATCTTAAATAAAAAAAAAAACAATTATTAAAATATTAGTACAAAAATAAAAAGTACCATATTACCAATTTGCCCCATTTTTACCTCTTAAAAAGTAATCTATATTAATAATATGCGTCACATGCTATCGGTCTACAAAGTTTCATCCAAATTCATTTAAAAGAATTTCTCAAGAGAAAAAGAGGCAAAACAAAAAAGTACCAAAAGTACCTTATGTATAAAAATGCCAAAGGTACCAAAATTTCTCATTTCAGCTCCCAAAAAATTATTAATCTACAAACAAATTCATAAAGTATGTATTAGGGCAGAAATTAAAAGTACCAAAACTACCACCCCCTTATTTACCCCCTAATCAAGTACGTTATAATTTAATCTGGGTCACATGCTGTCCGTATACTTGATTTCATTAAAATTCAATAAAACTACTAAAGTACTAGCCTTTCTTATTTCAGTCCCCAAAAAGTATTTTAATATTTAAAAAAAATTCAGAAAATATTTTGCCAAAAAATAAAAGTTTCAGAACTACCTATTTGTTCCTTGTGTACGCCCTAAATAAGTACTCTTTAATTTAATATGGGTCACATGCTATCCGCCTAAATAGCAAATACTTGGTACCCACCACTCAATACTTTGCCAGCACTAATATGCATTTGTACATAATATTTATGTATTTACTACATATTTCTTTTATTTATTTCATAACAAATTTTGCTGGTCCTCAAAATGTACTATTAACGATGGTCACTATTTACATGTGGTGAAAATAGACAAATATTCTTTCCTTGTTCTTATTTATTCCTTCGCTCGTCTTTTTATCATAATTTTTGTTAAATTTTAAACCGTATGCTCTTTGATTAAACGATTAAGAACTTTTGTGATTGATACACACATACGTATGTATGTAAGTATGTACGTACATAAATATGATAATTTTAAAATTTAATAAATTAAATTTTATTAGAGTTAAAATATAACAAATGCATACGAATATCCTGTTAGACAGAGTATTTAACATCTACACATTTCACATAAACGCATAAATATTTATAAAGCCAAAGTAAAACTCACACACACGCAAACACAAAAGGTAGTTTATTACAAAACCTTATAATCCGCTTAATATTTGATACGACATGTAAAGAATTATAGTTTTAACCCCAACAGGAAAAAAACAAAACAGACTGGAAAAAAAGAGGCTAAATGAAAAAAGAAATAAACTTTAAAAACAATGAAACAACATGTGTATCATTCAAATAGACTCAGGGGAACAACTTGTAGATAAACTTAATATTTACAGTACACCGGAGTATATTGTGATGAAGAATAATTTTGTTTGAAACACAAATCCTTTTGATAAATAATAAATTCTAAAAATGGAATTATTAGTGTCGCACGTTTAATATGGGACAAAGAGAAGAGATTACACTTAAAACTCTTTTTTATTTACGAGACTTTCTCTTTGCGTGTCATTTTCAAGGCATAAGGCCTTGTTTTACCAGTTGGTTGGCAGATGCTGGCCGAAAGGGATTTATTTTGTAGGCTTTTCTTTTTTATTGTTTTAAAAATTACGCCTTTTAACTTGCGTGACAATAAAGACGGCAAAAGGTCAGATACCAAATTTATTTTTAAGCACGAAGACTTTTATGACATGTGTTTTTTTTTTGTCAAAAAGTCCCAACAGGTTGACCCTTTTGTTGTCCCTAAGGGTTTTTAATTTTTTTATTTACGACTCAAAAAAAAAAGAACAGATAAAAGAAAACATATTTTAGCTGCACTTCTTGGAATGGCAGTAATAAAATATTAAAATAAAAATATTAAATTGCCAAGTTAAGGTCCCATATCAAAAATCAAACACAAAATAAGCAAAATTAAAACTCTAACAAAATAAAATCAATATTTAATAAAGAAAAGGAAATTTTCTACTCACTACTTGTTAAAAAAATATTATTATCCTATACACGTGACTTCGTTAAATAGAACCAAAAGTATCGGCATTTGCTTATTTTATCTCCCAGAAAGTACTCTGACTGTTAATGTAAAATAATTCTAAAAATAAAAAGTACCAATAGTACCAAAACTACATTATTTTCGTTATTTTTTGCTCCCCGAAAATACACTGTGAGTCACTGTAAGAAAATGTCTAAAAACTAAGAGTAGCAATAGTACTAAAACTAACTGCTTTCCCTTATTTTACCCCCAGAAAGTACACTGCAAGTTATTGTAAAAAAATTTTTAAAATAAAAAGTACCAAAAGTGTCAGCTTTTCCTTATTTTACTCCCAAAAAGTACACTGCCTGTTAATGTAAAATAATTCTAAAAATAAAAAGTACCAAAAGTATCAGCTTTTCGTTATTTTGCCCATTACAAAGGTCATGTTAAGGTAAACAAGTTCTAGAAATAAAAAGTACCAATAGTACCAAAACTACATTATTTTCCTTATTTTTTGCTCCCCGAAATTACACTGTGAGTCACTGTAAGAAAGTGTCTAAAAACTACAACTAGCAAAAGTACCAAAAGTAACAGCTTTTCCTAATTTTATAAAAAAAAAAACGTACCAAGGGTACTAATTTGCTCCGTTTCCCAAATTTCATCAAAATTTACTTAACAGTTATAGTGAAACAAACACCTAAACATACAAACCTTTTCAAATATAATAATAGAAGTATAACGAATACACGTAAGATTTCATATCATATACGAGTAAATAGTGATTTAAAATTGGGGTGTGGTTATTACAAACTTATGAATGTCGGTATATAATTTTAAATTGATACAATCAATGTTAGGAAATCTTCAAAGAATAAAATAAAAAAAAAATGATGTAAATTGAAGGCTGCGCAACAACACATCCAATTGGATCCTTCCTAGTTGGTCCCATTATGTTCAAAATTGAATTAAGTTTATAACACCATAATGATTTCTTGTTGTAATGGTTGTCATGAATTTCCACATAAAAAAAAAAGAAAATAAACTTTATAAACAAGTAAATCTTATAAAAAAAAAAAACTTTTAACAATAATCTTCCAATCATTTGCAACATGTTATTGTTATTTACGAACACGAGTACAAAAGCATTAACGTGTACTGTCGGTTTGTTGTACTGTGTGCGCTCAATAAGAAACCTAAAACCAGATAAAATTATTTTGAAATTTTATTGGATAAACGCATCATTATGATTGCGGTCAGTGTGATGTAACGGTTTTTGTTACTTTAATGGATTGATGGCAATTTTTCATTTATCGATATGTTTTCGGCAAAAATGTAATAATCATCATTACAAAAACACATTATATACACACACACACACACAAGTAAGCACACGAAAACACTAAAGGAGATCGAATGTTCGTAATAAATCAACCAAATCACCAAAAAAAATCGAAAGACAATTTTCATGTCAATTTGTGTGCAAATGTTTTCGTTTTTGCTAAACATCAACAACAATAATAAAAAAAATATGCTAAGAAAATGAATACAGAGAATTATCTTTAATGAACTTACGGGGTGGTCTGTCTTAGATTTGGTCGGTGTGTAGTGAATCGTATATCGAATGTTTTCATACCATAAGAGTTACAAAACAGAAATAATGATGGTAATAATAATATTAAAAATCTCTAAAAAGATTATAAATGCTAAAGGGTAGTCTTATAGTTAATGTTACTTTAAAACTGATCCCTTTTGAAACTTTAAAAACCAGAGTATTAGAATCTTTAAAGGCAATAGCAAAAAATTTTGACTACCGAATAAAAAAAAAAAAAATTAAAGGATATTCTTGCATATAATGTTATTTAAAAAATTAACTTGTTGATTGTATTATTTAGTTTGTAGCATGTGACCAACAGTGTGTAGTATGCATTGCAATTCAACAGTACCGCAACATTCAACCGTTAGCAAACTGCAAGCAAGATATTTTGTGTGACGGTAATTTGACACTTGTACGTTTAATCAAGTGCAGCTGCACAATGCACTTAAATGAATCACATTTATTAACTGCATTTGCTTAATTGTAAATATAAGCAATGCAAAGTATCTGTTGCATTTAGGTATGCACTCGTTGTACTTTAAAACTGTTGGAACACATGCCATACATAAATCGTGGGAAGCTAAATATGCTTACCCAACAATAATATATATTTCTATTCTTTTACTCTTATGTTAAGGCAACCCCTAAGAATTATTCTCATAACTAGTATATAAGCTAATGTCATTTAGTTTAAGAAACAATTAAAAAAATTCACGCTTAGGAGCTACTAGTTAGCACTAAGCAAAGGGTGCTCCTAGAGAGCACCTAATAAACAATTAATAAATCATCAATCAATCTTAGGAGCTCCAACTATACAAGCTCTAAGACTAAGTAAAACTAAAAGACAAACCTTTTTATTATTACAAGTTGCTTAAATATTTTGCAATTAGAAAATAAATTTTTATCACAATTACGACAAAAAACCAAAACTAATTAGTAAACGGTAAACTTTTATGCGACCAATTACCAGTCTATAGTTAACTGGTCTTAGTGGTTTAACAATTAAAAGTGAGTTTTTGGGATAGAGTTTAAAAGTAGTTTCAAATAAGGTTTATGTTAATCTGAATATAAATTTAATCGAGTTTAATTGTGTTTGCTGTTTTTAAGTGAGATCTTAAACCGCGCAAAATTATCATACTGAAGACTAAAAATTGGCAACACTATACATCAGATGGCAATGTTTTTTTTTTCCAAGCAACACTGCATTTTATGCAAAAGAAGAAGACATTTTGTATTTTATTAAGTTTATTTTTGAAATAAAATTGAGTGCATAGAAAAGATTAAAAAAAATAAAAAATAAAATTAAAAAAAAAATCTGTTATTTATGTGTTTGAATTTTTTTGTTTATGTGTACACAGGTACATCAATATAAGTTCGAATAATAATTACGTTTATTCGTAATAATATTAATAAAAAATATATTTTTTGTTTATAATATTTTCATAACTGGCTTTTTAAACATGTTGTTTTGTTATCATATCGTAGTAAGTTTAACCCACCAACATTGGCCGCTGGTAAATGAAGTTAATTGTGATTCTGAAAATAGTTAATCCAGATTAAAGTTGTGTTAATCTCTGATCGGCCACCTAAAAACTCACTCTAAATTGCTAATGAAGTTAACTAAAAACGTACATATGAAAAGTAATATTATCAGGCTCAAGTTCAGTTTTATTGAATTAATAAAAATTCAAAATTACTAAGAGTTTTTTTATGTTGGAAAATATTATTATTTATATCCAATCAGTTTTTAGCAGAACGTATCAGTATTGATTTCAAGGCCGCTACACCTCTCATCAGCGATCAATTGTCCATCCTTACAATTTTCGTAAAGTGGATACTAATTGAGAAGAATATCAACTATTTAACCAGTTTTCAACAGAAATCGAATATGAGAATTAATTTTTAATTCAATTTTTATTCTACAATGAAACAGTGCTGCTTAGTACGAAATTCCCTCATCACTGTTTGGAAATTACTAATAATCAACACAAACTCTTAGTCCGTTATCATCAAAGTATTCTACATTGCAATTTACGTTTTTGTTGTTTTTACTCTCTATATTAGGGAAATTCACATATTACTGTGACCCTTGTTATTAGGGTATTTATAGCTCGTGCCCAAGCGGAATTAATATTTTTATATATAAAAAAGTCCTCTAAACAAAAAAAAAAAATCAAAAAAATTAAAAAAATTTTTCAACCAACAAAAAAAAATGGTACAAAAAAATCAAAAACGAAATTGCTAAGAATTTTTGGCTTTTTCTACATTCTGGCGTTTTTGTAAATTTTTGGAAATTTTTTTTATTTTTGATGATTCTTTTTCGCTTTCACTATATTTTTTTGTTTAAATATTTTTTTATTTTTAGATGCTTTTAGTAGTGTGCTGATATTTTGGAAATTTTTCGCAAAATTTTATCATATTTCCAGTTTTTTCAAGTTTGGCGTTTTTTTTTCCTTCTACAAAATATTCCCGAAACAGACAGACAGACAGATAAGTGGAAGTATCAATAGACACTCGAATACAAGAATACAATGCGGAAAAAACTAATAATGTGTAGCAGTAGAGCAGCATTGAATCACTTCATTACAAATACATGCAAAGTATGTAAAAAGTAAAGTTATTTTGTTTGTTCACTTAAACTTCGGTCCATACTCGTAAAAATTTATTCATTCGATGCATTGTTAACAACTATAAAAGTTTTTCGTTTTCCCTCTCTTATAAATCAGCCATTTGTAATGTTCTTTTCTTTTATCGGCAGGATAATTTTTCATTGTCATATTGTTTCACCGTGTTGTTGTTGTTGTTACTGTCGATTGTCTGCGGTTGGGGTGATGATGGCAGACAGAAACTTTTTGTTTTATTTGTGTTTTATTTCTTTGCTTTCATTTTTCTCAAGTGTGGTTTATCAATTTTGCGGCGGTTTTCTTCTTTTTTTTTGTATATTTTTTTTTTGTTTCTATGTTAATGTATTGGTAACATGTGGCATTGTTTATTTAATATGTGAACGCTTGTTCTATGTGCGCGCGAGAGTGTATTTGTTAGTGTAAATTTTATGCCACAAGAGCCTGAATTGTTGCCACATTATGAAGACCATATGTTATTGTTTGCATTTATATTGACTTCAATAAGTCTTGTTGACCGAGTTGTTGAGTATATTTATTACTGCTGCTGTTGCTGGCTGTGTATTTTCGTTCGTTGTTGATTTCTCTCAATATTTTTCCCTGATTTTTGCTTGTTGTTAAATTTATTATTTCTTGTTTGTGGCAGATAAACATATAAAAATATGACTTGCTTTTTTGTATTTACTTGAATTTATGAATATGTGTATTTTTTTATTAATATTTTAATATTAATATAAAATTTAATATCATGTGTATTCGTCATATTAAAAGAATAGAAAAAAAACAATAAAATTTATATTTTATTACTGATTATTGTCGGTTTGTTCATTTGAGCATAAGAGAAACAAAAATTATGTATATGAAATAATTTCTAACAAAATGAATTATTGATGCGAATGGAGAGTTTTAATTGTGTTCGTTTCACAGAGCGTATGATGTATTTTAATTAAAAATTTCATTAAGTATACGTCTTGATAGACATAATTTTAATTAAGTATGTGTTTTTTTTTTGTTTTTGTTTCAAATACACAAATGAGTTATTAAATCATACTACATACAAATGGATTATAATTTGATGATAGTGTGTAATTAATTAATTAAGAACATCAAATGGTTTCAATTAGGTTTTATTATTTCTTTTCTAAAAGGAGTTTATTTAAATTAATTTTTGTTATTAATGTAAGGTTATCATCCCTGATTTTGAAGAGACGTTTCAGCCATTTGTAATATGTAATGATATGTCATTTGTTTTTCAATGTACTCAGTAGTATTTACAAGTTCATCATGAAGAGATACACGCAAGAACAACGTTTACAAATTATTCAGTTTTATTATCAAAATAATCATTCTCCAATTGCAACTTTTCGTGCTCTTTTGCCATTTTATGGTTGTAATAATCATCCAAGTGTGCTCGCTATTCGTCGAATTGTGTAAAATTTTGATCTTACATATTCTTTACATGATGTTCCAGTGCAAATATTGCTGCCGTTGAGGCAAGTGTTGCTGAAGACCGCAGTTTGTCGATTCCAAGACGTTCTCAACAATTGGGACTGTCTCAAACCATAACCTGGCGGATTTTGAGAAAGTATTTGGGTTTGTATCCGTATAAAATTGTTCTCACTCAAGAACTGTAACCATTGGACCACCGTACATGTCACACAGCAAAAGCAACAATTGAATTATTGCGAGATAAGTTTAGAGATTCGATTATTTCAAGAAATTGTGATATTGAATGGCCTCCAAAAAGTTGTAATTTACCACCATTAGACTATTTCTTGTGGGGTTATTTGAAGTCATTGGTCTTTCGAAATAAACCAGACTCTCTTCAAGGTTTAGAAGTCAATATTGAATGTGCCATTCATAACATACGACTTGATTTAGTAGAAAAAGTGCTCGAAAATTGGGTTCAACGAATTCGTTCCAGCAGAAGAAGTCGTGGAGGCCATTTTAATGACGTTTTATTTAGAACTTAATTGTATCGATTGCAACTTCACATTAAATAAAAAACTTTTGAATTTCCTTACCAATAAGTGTGTTTTTGTAAAGAAATCATATCACTCTCATTGGAAAACCTTTTATATCTCTCCATATCTTCATTTATTTGCCTTTAAACATATTTTCTTTCCTTTCTGCTTTTTCATCGATATCGAAAGAGCTCTTGATGTCGCACGATTAATTTTTACTCTAAAACTTTTCCTGCTATTTTATAATTTTAGAGGTGTTGGTGTTGGATGAAGTGATTAGCGCGGCGGAAAGAAAATTATGACTTAACTGCTGGGTTCCACCCATGGTCTGGGCAAGTCAATTAACATCATAAATTTGTCTTATATTTATTAGTGTGACGTTGTATTAATTGTTGTCGGATTGGTTAAAGGGCTGCTAAAAAGTGTTCCTACAGCGAAGAGTACAGTTCTCAGCTAATGTACAGAACAGCACCCCCTTTGTTCTAAAAGTAGCAAAATACTCAATAGCATTTTTACCATCTGTCTTCTGTATCCTTTGCCTTTCCCTAGTCGTTCTGGGACAATGCACTGCGTTGAAGTAGGGATCATCCCTTTAATTTTTATTCTCAAAAAGGCAATCCTGCCAAAGTTAGTTTTACTTTTCACCCGAAAGATGAAAAAATAAATTAAATATCTGCAACATTTCTTTAATATGAAATTTGTTATGATGTGATGATTTGGGTTTTCACTTTTCTGTGTATTTATTTTTGCGTTGCGGCTGCTGTTCTTAATTTCATTTTTCCCTCAAAGTAACGTTCAATACATTATTGTTTTGGAAGTTATTGTGAAACACTAATCTTTCCATTTAAGACATGTGCGTACCTTTTTCCTATAGTCCTACCATATTATAGTCTTAATGCAAGCAATAATTTCTCATAGTAAAAATCCACTTATGTCATGATCCAATAAATGCCAAAAACGAAAAAGGTTTTATTTACAAAAGCAACAAAAAATCGCTTACTAAAAATATTCCAAACTTTTCGATAGCAAAAATTAATGAAGAGCATCATTACTTTAAGGTTAAATTTAACGCACATGTAGACAACAACTTGGCACACAGTCTAAAATGAAAATAAAAATAAAAATTCTGTTAAATATTTAACAAATATATACATACTTATAAAACACATTAGGTCAGCACAATTAAACATTAAACATTTTTTTTCGATTTCTTTTGGCAAATTTCAAATTTTTAAAAAATATATATTCTTTTGTTTAGTTGATTTTTTGTGCCTCTCTACAATCATTCGTACTTGTTTTTGTGTCTATATTAGTAAACAAATATTTCTTTATGTTTGCATGTACTCGTACATATGTATAAGTGAGTTTGTGTGTTCTCTTTTCAACATATTGTAAAATTGTGCAAATATTTTATATTCAGTTTGTTGTCCAATTCCACAGATTTTTTCCCTTCTTTTCTTATTACTGATTCGTGTTTTGCCTCATCCGTTTATATATATATATATATATATATATGTATTTTTATAGCATACAAGTAGTGTCTGTGTGTGTGTATATGTGAAGAACAAGTTACTGGTTTAATAGATTGACTGATTGATGGTTTGATGTATGGTTAGTGTAGTGGGTTAGAATATTTGATTTGCTTGAGTTGATTTAGGTTTTCAATTTGATTTAGTTTTGGTTTATTATATATATATATATAAATCCATGTATATATGTAAATGTACATATCTATTTGTATATAAGTAAATATAGTATACATACAGTATCGGTCATAACTTAATAAACAAAATCTATAATCAGATTCAAACGTTTTTTTTACGTTATTCGCATTTATGAACGAAAAGCCAGAATCTTTAATGTTTTTAATTAAATTTTTCAATATTAAATTTGTATGTATTTTTTTCTTTCATTTTATATATTAAGCAGAAGTTTCTTAATCCTTTTATTAATATGTTCCTTTCCGAAAAACATACTTTTCATTTGGTAATTAAATTCAGTGTACTTTTTAAATGATCTCTTGTCATATATGAAAAAATAAAAGCAAACTTGTTGTTTAGTCTCCAAAACATTTATAAAGAGAAAAGCAGCACTAAAAAATGTAGAAATGATCATACAAATACATGAAATAATTGAGCATTGGAAGAATTCATCGCTGTAAATTTAGTATCAGCAATTTTATTTTACCGTATCCGCATTTTGTTTAACCAAATTTTCTCCGCTACTATAAACATTTTTTTTTCTATGAAACAGCAAACTGAAAAAAAATTATATAAAACTGTTGTGAAAAAAATAAAATGAAATTGTAACAAACTGAAAAAAAAACATAAAAATTGCTAAAGTTGTCAAGCGTAAATTGGAGTAGTAATTGAGCAAAAAAAAAATTTCCACAGAAAATCCAACATTTCAAAAGGATATTAACATTTAACTTGAACTTGTCAAAGGTCAAATGTTATAGATTTTTTAGAGATTGATTATATACGAGTACTCTTAAATTAGGGAAAAATTCGTGCAAGCATACCGATCACCTAAGAAACAACAAATAAGAGTTTAAACTTTAACTAATGAATACAATCGTAGATAAACTCGTATAGTCCTTTAAAAGATTTTTAATAAGCAAATTTTTATTTAATGTTCAGTTTCATTCAACTGCTAGCTTTGAAGAGTGACCTCGTTCACTCTGCATGTTAATGAAGCCATTAAAACAAAAAGTATCGAAAACACAAATTTTTGCCGTTTTCATCCTTTTAAAAAAGGTAGCCTGCATTTTAAACTGTGTCATATAAATACTACACGTCTACCAAATTTCATCCAAATCTATTTGTGAAACAAATATCCAAACATCTAAACATAAAAACATTTACATTTATAATTTTATAAGAAATATTGTATTAGGATTAATGAAGTGATTTATTTATTTATATATAACCAGGATAACCGAAAAAATATATGTATATAGTGTGTCTTGTGTGCATTAAAAATGTCACAAAACTTTTAAAAAGTATATCCCCAAAATGTCCCCACAAAATAATATATGGACAGTACATTTTTACTAACACATATGTCACTCATTGTTGTCATATATGTTTTTTAATCTCTTTAAAAAGAGTTTAAATATTCTAAAAATTCGATTGTTCTAATTTCGTAATTTTCCATGAACTGCTTATAATTGAACAATTTAGAAAAAAATCAATGTTATTAAAAAAATTACTAAATATTAAACAAAAAATGTATTAAAGTTTTTACTAGAAATTAAAATGATGCAAAATTATGCTGAAAATACTATAAAATTAGTTAAAAATTGTTAAAATCGATCAAATTAATTATTGTAAGTTTAAACTTGTTTAAGAAAATATTTCTAAGTTTTTTAAAAATATTGGACAATTTTTAGTTTTGTTTTTGTGATACAAGACAAGTTTATTTTAGCTATTTTTTTGCAAAAGTGGATATTAATAATTAAAAGAAAGTCAAGATATACGAGGTAAAAATGTATTTAGGGCACTGTTGCCAATTCAGCTATTTTCTCGTCAAATCTAGCTATTTTTCATTACATATTGCGGGAAACATCTGATTTTGCTATTAGCGAGAAATCTAGCGATTTTTGGTTTACTTACTTCTTACTTTTCAAGCGTGTTTTTAATAATATAATTTTGGTCAACATTATCAAAGAGTTTCTACAAAGCAAGATGTATCTGGCATACATGGGACTTTTTCATTGGCATTGAATTTTCATTGGCATTATTTTAAACATTTACAATGGAAAAAAAATCAGTACCAATAAATGTCATTGTTTTTTTTAAATATAATTTTTCTACTATTTATAATGAAAAAACAATGAGAGCTTTGAAATACTAATTACAATTGATAAAAAAATAATTAATACTATCTGTATAAAAAAAAATATGGTCACATAAGCTTTTGAAAAAATGAAATTATAAATTAAAATACAAACCAAGATATATTTAATACATACACATATATATATATATATGTAAATAAATATGTGAAATAATATTGACGTTTAATACTGATTGTAGTGTGTTTGACTAACCACTACTGCATGCCGTCTGCATGCAGCAAGTGAAACATAACACTTTTGTTATTGTTTAAATATTTGTCCATGCTATGACTACATGATCAGAGTATACAGAATGTATTATGCTGATCATGCATATTCCCACACATACTCTGTGTATGTGTTAGTATTAAGTATAGAATGTTTAAGTTAGATTTAATATTGAGAATAAAGTATAGTACAGTAAGATTAAAACCGTACAAGCAAACAGTCGCTAAAGCGGCTGTTTGATATCAATAAAATACCATTAATAAATATTAATAAAATACTATTAAATAAACCTAACATGGCGATCCTGCCAAATTTTAAAAAAAAAGGATTAATTAAATAAATTAAAAATTAAAATTCAAATAAAAAAAAAAGGATCTAAAAAGGGAAAAACCTAATTTTGTTAAAAAAAAAATCCCTTGCCCGCTCAAGAAAAGCGTAAGCATAAACTGAAGCATTTGGTGCAACACCCTTGAAACAATATTCGTCCTACTTCATGGACGTTAAATGCCCCGGTTGCTATGGACTCACCACTGTATTTAGCCACGCTCGAGGCGTTGTTGTATATGCGGGATGTGCTACCATCTTGTGCCAGCCAACTGGTGGTCATACTAAGCTCACAGAGGGTTGCTCTTTTAGACAGAAGCCTCAATAAATGTCACGTTTTGGTTTGCAGCTTCACAGAAAAGAAATCAACTAAAATCTATATGACTACATGATTTGGTGTTACATCGTTGGATTTGTGTTCGTGTAGTGTTTGAGAAGATTGTCCAAAGGACTGAAGGTGCATTTTATCCCAATGTTTGTAAGTGACGAATGTATTTTAAAGTAGCATACACAAATGAAATGTAAGCATAGATTAAATTTGAAAAGTTTTGAAGAAATTAAATTTTTTTTATGAAATAAAATAGTTGTAAATTGAAATTCTTTTTAGTGAAATGAAATAATTGAAATTTTTTTATGAAATGAAATAATTGAAGATTGAATTTTTTTAATGAAATGAAATAATTGTAAATTGAAATTTTTTTAGTAAAATGAAATAATTGAAAATTGAATTTTTTTAATGAAATGAAATAATTGTAAATTGAAATTTTTTTAGTAAAATGAAATAATTGAAAATTTAAATTTTTTTAGTGAAATGAAATAATTGAAAATAGAATTTTTTTTTTGAATAAAAAGAAAAAGTATAAGAATAAAATGAAGTAATTGGAAATTGAAATTTTTTTGATAAAGTAAATAATTGAAAATTGAAAAAAAAATATAAACAGAAATTTTTATAAGAATATTCACTGAGAAACTCACGAGTCCCTCCAGTTGATGTATATATATACTATTACATAAGGGTAACCGTTTCGATCAGTAATTGGTTCTGATCGATATATGTCTGATGACCGGTCCTCGGTATACAGAGTATACAGAGTGCTGAAACTTAGACATATGTACCAATTTTTTTTTTTTTTTTAAAACTAATATGACCCATGACATAAAAAAAAGGACATACTAACACTCATGCAGTTGCGTAAACATAGTTAAGTAAAACAATTGTAAACTTGATTTTGTGTATGTAAGCAACTGTGTGAAGGACAAACTCGACTGGTTAAAGAGATTTAAAGTATTAATTTGTTTATTTCGAGTTGAATTAAGTTTTGATTTATGATTGCTCTAGAAATATAAAGCTTCCTTGATTAGAAGTTTTAAAACCAGATTTTTTTCTTTTGATTTGAGTCATATCAAATCCTCACAATTTTTTTTTTAACGGTGAAATAATTCAGAGCTGAAACACATAGGTGTAAAAGCAAAGAATTTCACATTTTGTATAGGAATTTCAAGAGAGATTTTCTTCATTTCTTATTAATTGCATAAGCTTAATAATATCTTTTAAATTTGACTATAATATATAGTTCCAATATCTTTCCTTCATAATGGGAGGCAAAGAATCAAAAATAGAGAATCCTAACGCAAACGTTATCAATGAAGTCACGGTTAAGGTTGAATATCCAGTAGTGTATTTAGCAATAATTATCGCAATACTTTTACTGCAATTCTTAACAACTTTATACCAACTTCACAAAAGATCCTTGAAAAACAAATACGTAAAGAACTTTAGTACCATTTCCGGGCTCGACAAAGTATAATGAGACGGATAATGAGATAATTTTGCAATTAGGAATAAATCCTTAAAAATAATTTGAAATTTTCATAACGTGATCAAATAATACGTTATACAAATGTATGCAATTCTTGTCGTAGTAAGGACTGTGTAACAGATACAATTCCTATAATCCTTCATTCATTACATCATAATTCTTCTTTGGTATACGAAAACATTTTAAGGTGAAAATGTTGGAATTTTGTTTATTCTATAATTAGATAAAATTAGATGAAATCTTGCAAGATTCTAATTTAACTATTGTGCTCACACCAAAATTAATTAAAGTCACCACCGATTCAAAGAAATTAAATATAATGCGAAAGTTTCATGATAATCCAATAACTGGAGGACATCCAGGAGTAACACGCATGGTAAAGAAAATACAACTACAATACCATTGGAGAGGTATGACCAGAGACATCGCAAAGTATGTCAAGCAATGCAAAGAATGTCAAATGAATAAGACAACATTTAAAAACAAAGAATCCTTTGTTTTAACACCAACTCCTCAAAAAGCGTTTGAAATAGTCATTATCAATACAACTGAGAATGATTTGATCATTAATAATGTCCAAGTATTAACAGAAAGTCTGAATGACTATAAAATCGTAAAGCAGAACCATGACCCACGGAAAAATAAAGAAAAACTTGAAAGGTTATCAAAAAACTTTCCAGAATTCGTTGATAAAGAATTAAAAACACTGTGTCATGAATTTATAGACGTGTTCGCATTAGAATCTGAAAAAATAACGGTTAATAATTTTTATAAGCAAAAGCTTAAACTCCACAATAAACAACCGGTTTATATAAAAAATTACAGAATACCTCACTCACATAAAGAGGAAGTAAACAAACATGTTGATAAATTGATAATAGATGATATAATAGAGCCATCAGTGTCTGAATATAATAGTCCTATTCTTTTAGTACCTAAAAAACCTCTCCCAGGTACAAATCAGAAAAGATGGAGACTAGTAGTAGATTATAGGGGAGTGAATAAAAACTTAGTAGCTGATAAGTTTCCGTTACCACGTATAGATGATATACTCGACCAATTGGGCCGAGCTAAATTTTTCTCTTGCCTTGACTTAATGTCAGGTTTTCATCAAATAGAACTAGACAAAAACTCTAGAGATATTACATCCTTTTCTACCGAAAAAGGATCCTTCCGTTTTAACAGATTGCCATATAGTATAAAAATAGCTCCAAACTCATTTCAACGAATGATGTCCTTGGCTTTTGCCGGATTATCACCAACACAAGCTTTCGTATATATGTACGATTTAGTTGTGATTGGTTGTTCTACGGAACACATGTTACGTAATCTCAAGGACGTATTCGGTTTATGTAGAAAATATAATCTTAAATTGCATCCTGATAAATGTTTGTTCTTTTGTCGTGAGGTGACGTTCCTTGGTCACAAATGTACTGACAGGGGTATTTTACCTGACGACAGTAAATTTTCTGTAATTGATAAATATCCTACACCAAAAAATGGTGATGAAGCTAAACGCTTCGTAGCTTTTTGTAACTATTATCGACGGTTCATACCTGGTTTTGCTGAATTATCACGACACATAACTAGGTTGTCGAAAAAAAATATACAATTCGAATGGACTCAAGAATGTGAACATTCCTTCCAAACTCTCAAATCACATTTACTGAGTCCTACAATACTTCAATATCCAGATTTTTCTAAGGAATTTTGTATCACTACAGACGCAAGTAAACACGCTTGCGGAGCTGTTCTCAGTCAAGAAAAACAAGGTATTCAACTACCTGTTTCTTATGCATCCAGATCTTTCACTAAGGGTGAAAGTAATAAATCAACAATAGAGCAGGAATTAACTGCAATACACTGGGCTGTAAAATACTATAGGCCATATATCTATGGAAGAAAGTTTGTGATCAAAAGTGACCACAAACCACTAACTTATCTATTTTCATTAAAAAATCCTTCATCAAAGCTAATGCGGATGAGATTGGATTTAGAAGAGTATGATTTTGTAATCGAGTATGTTAGGGGTGAAGACAATACAGTGGCAGATGCGCTGTCACGAATAGATTTTAAAGACATAAAAAATACAGAGATCAATAAAATACTGAAGGTAACAACAAGACTTCAGTCTAAAAATAGTTGTAACAATGAGGTTAAAACAAACCCTAATTGTAAAACATCGGTTGGTTTAAAAGTATATGAGGCGATAAATGCCCAAGAGCACCGTAAAATACCAAGATTGTATTTTACTAAAAATGAAATAATAATAAAAAAAGGAAAGCGAGTACTTTCCGAATTTAAGTTGAACGACACAGTTATAAATAGAAATGTAGACTTAGGTCACCTCTTTCTAAAGCTTGAAAAAGTAGCTGATAATATGGGTCTGACAACATTGCGACTTTCACTAGATGATAGTACGCTTTATAACCTAGGAACAAATATAGAAACCTTCAAAGAGAAAGGTAATGAAATCTTGCAAGATTCTAATTTAACTATTGTGCTCACACCAAAATTAATTAAAGTCACCACCAATTCAAAGAAATTAAATATAATGCGAAAGTTTCATGATAATCCAATAACTGGAGGACATCCAGGAGTAACACGCATGGTAAAGAAAATACAACTACAATACCATTGGAGAGGTATGACCAGAGACATCGCAAAGTATGTCAAGCAATGCAAAGAATGTCAAATGAATAAGACAACATTTAAAAACAAAGAATCCTTTGTTTTAACACCAACTCCTCAAAAAGCGTTTGAAATAGTCATAATAGACACCATTGGACCACTTCCAAGGTCAGATTCACAGAATGAATACGCTGTGACAATGATGTGTGACTTGACTAAATATTTAGTAGCAATTCCCATACCAAATAAATCATCCAGAGAAGTTGCAAAAGCAATTATGGAAGGTTTTATTTTGATATACGGTCCTATGAATAAGATAATTACCGATATGGGTACTGAACAGCGTTGCCGTTTTGGTCCGATTGGACCAAATTTGGTCCAAAAAAATTTGAAATTTTTTAATTGGTCCGATGGTCGGACCAATTCAATTTTGGTCCGTTTTGTCGTTTATTATTTTTCATTCTATTTTCTTTTTATTTTTAAAGTACGGCGAACATCTCTTATAAAGGCTGTCGGCCTTTTAATTGTAAACGACGTTTATATAGAGTAGTGACATTCAAGTGTGTTAACAGAATCCGCTGTCGGTCTTTATATTATAAGAGACGTTTGACATAATTTAGTGACAATGAACTGTGTTATGCTTCTTCGCCCTCTTTCTATTTAAATTCTGCATTGTAAACAAAACATTAAAAAAGCTAATTACATATTTCAACGTTTACACGTACATATATTACAGTAAAACACCATGGACAAGTGAGTATTAACATTAATCATTAATAGATTTTCCTATAATAAAACAATCTATTGTAGATACATAACAAAAAAGGCGAAAACGCAAACAACAACCGAAAACAATAACGATGCAGCTTGCAGGTAATTTTTTATACATTAACACACAAAAAAAACTGAATAAGATTATTTTAGTTCTCGGCATTTTAAATGCAGTTATTTATAAATTTCAATATATAATTTTTTTCATACCTGAATTATTTAAATCAAATATGTTATGTTTCAAACCTTTATTTTACTTAATAAAATGTTTTTAAAAAACATTAATTGCTATATTAATTGAGTTTTAAAATTTGGTCCGATGCAAACGGTTTTGGTCCATTTTTAGGAAAATATTGGTCTAAAAAAAAAAATTCCAACGGCAACACTGGTACTGAATATATGAATCAGGTTCTGAGAGATTTATGTGAATTAATGAAGATAGAGAAATTAAACTCTACTCCCTATCATCATGAGACACTCGGTACTGTTGAGAGATCTCACAGAACATTCAACGAGTATTTAAGATCTTATGTATCATCAGATAAATCTGATTGGGATAATTGGCTAAAATTTTTCATCTATTGTTATAATACAACTCCATCCACAGCTCACGGATATTGCCCGTTTGAGTTAATTTTCGGAAAAATGCCACCTACTTTAGAATTCACAAACACTATAGATCCAGTCTATAATATTGACGCTTATGAAAAAGAAATTAAATTTAGATTGCAAGTAGCTCAACACCGAGCAGCATCTATGATTGAAAATGCAAAGCTTGAAAGACAAAAAACCTCCAGTGAAAAGGCCAAATCAATTAACACGGCCATAAATGATCTCGTTTTAGTCCGCAATGAAGCTGGACACAAATTAGAAACTGTATATAAAGGTCCATACAAGGTAATGGGCCTTGATGAAAATAATAATGTTGAACTAATGGACGAAAACAAAAAAAGATTTAAAGTCCACAAAAATAGAATAAAAAGATTCAATTAATTTTTTTTTATTGGTTAAAATTACCAAATTTTTTATTAAATATATTGATTAAAATGTGATTTTGTGGTAAAGCATTTTGATACAATTCAATTTATCATTGATATAATCATAGAATCGGAATTATGAAATAAACTTATTATAACGTAATTTTATTTTCAAAAAAAGGGAAGGGAAGAATATCCCTATAATTTTAATATTGAATCCCTATAATTTTAATCTTGAATCTCTTTAATTTTAAACTTACAATTTTAAACATCATATTTTTAATTTTTATATTTTTTAATTACTAGTAAGAATAATCAACTTAGTATTGATTATTCTTTCTGAAAAAGGGAGGTGTAGTGTGTTTGACTAACCACTACTGCATGCCGTCTGCATGCAGCAAGTGAAACATAACACTTTTGTTATTGTTTAAATATTTGTCCATGCTATGACTGCATGATCAGAGTATACAGAATGTATTATGCTGATCATGCATATTCCCACAAATACTCTGTGTATGTGTTAGTATTAAGTATAGAATGTTTAAGTTAGATTTAATATTGAGAATAAAGTATAGTACAGTAAGATTAAAACCGTACAAGCAAACAGTCGCTAAAGCGATACTATACTAAAATACTATTAAATAAACCTAACATGATAATGCTTTTGAAAAACTTTAGCATTGGTTATTTGTAATGCTTTTACTTTTTAAATAACTAATAATGAAATTATTTCATTGTTCAAAAAATTTATAATGCCAAAAATTTAATTGGCATTGTTTATAAGTCAATGCCAATGAAATCGACAATTAGTTAGTCAATTCATTTAATTACTCCCATGTATGGTATCTGGCAAGTTAACGCACTAGAGAAGCTGGCAGCACATAATTAGTCGATTGTTCAAATTATCATCATATCATCACCGCCTTTCAACTATCAAACTCTTTATAAATATTCCCTTCCTTACGGCATTTGACATTTCTTTACACAATTTCAATGTTTTTTTTTAAAGCTACAGAGTAATTTCTACTACAAGATTTTTATTGTTGTAGAAATGGGTGAACCTGTTTGTTGTGAAATGCCACAAAGTGTGTCTCGAATAACGAACTTATGAAAATCTTTTAATGTGTGAATTCTGCTAGTTTTTTGCATTGTAATCTTTTACTTAAAAAAAGAAATATAAAAAAAAAAATTAAAAATACAACCAAAAATTTCGTCGGGAATGGCTTAACCATAAAAACATAAGGATTTTGCAAATAATACAGATGCTCACTTTCAACAAAATTCTTCTGTGTGACGCTTAAACTAAAAAACACAAATCGGCCGCTTCGATTAGAGGGTCATGTGGAGATAATTGAATTTTGAGCAAAATTATTAAAAAAGTAAATCAACTCAAAATTTTCAAAAATAAGTGGAATACTTTTAGAAAAATTTTGAAGCTTGGAAAAATTACTAAGAATATGTTAATTTTATTTTTGTCACAAAACAGATTTTTCTTTGTTTCCTTTTTGTTTTTTTTGGTAAATTATAAATAAACATTCAAACAAACATCAAAATGTGAAGAAAAGCAGAAAAACTACTGCAAACATGCATTGTGCCTCTAATTACGTAAAGTTATGCTGAAAAGGCTAAAATATGCAAAAATATGCATTAAAAATTTAAAGGCAAAAGATCATGAAGATTCTAAAATATATAAAAATGTTACTTGGGTATCTATTTTTTGCATGAGAAAAACCATCCAATTGCATGTTTGCGCTTTTCCTGCTTATAACCCTAAAAATATATTTTGCTTTAAGTTTAAACAAAAAAAAAAACTAAGGATTAGTTTTGTGGCCATTAATTTAGATGAAATAACAATGAAGCTGCCACAATAAAATGCATTAAAATATTTAATTTTAAAATTTCTCATATATAAAATTAAATTACAATACATGTACTCGTAGTGAAACCTCTCATAACTGGACACTTAACGTCACGGTACTTTTATTCCGTTATTAGAGGTGTCCGCTTGTAAGAAGCCCATACATCCTTTGATTTTACTTTTTGCTATGCAGATTTTGTACGCTTACAGGAGGTGTCCGTTATGAGATGTTTCACGGTACATTATTATTTTATATTTATTCGGAAAAATTAATACTCTAATACTCGTAACTTAAATTCCATTTAAATTTTCAATAGCTAGTTGCTAGTTAGAAGAAAAAAAATGATATGCAAATATATTAAATGGAAATTAATGTTTTTCTTCTTATAATTGAGCCACAAAAATAGTTTTAGAAAAATGAAATAATTGTTTGTATTTTATTGAAATCAAATTAAAACATCCAACTTTAAATGTAATTTTTTTTCAATATTATAATTTTTATTGGTATTTGTTTTTTTGCGTTTGGGCAAATAACAAGAAGGGAAAATCTATATATATAAAATACAAAAAATGTTTGTACCCATGTTCGCTATAGACTCGGAAACTATCCAACCGATTTGACCCAAACTGGTGTCATTCAAAAGGGAATTTATAGAGGATGGTTTTAGGCTTTTAATATTTCAAGTGGGCGTAGCCCCTCCCACATAAATTGAATAACATCATATATCTTGACTATTGTGATAGCAAGAGTTTTGAAACATTGCAATAGTTCATATGTTACTAATGTGAGTAATCACGACAAAAATGGGCGTTATCGGACAAGTGGGCGTGGCACCACCCATATAACCCAAAAATTTAAATCGCCATATTTTGGGCATTTTTTGACCTACGTCGATGATATTAGGTACATATGGTATTGCCATAATTTGGAATACGCACCGGGAGAAAAGTGGATGGGACCACGCTCCTTTTTATTAAAATTAAAAATCGTAATATAGTCTTAACTACTGGACCGATCGTCACAATAGGATATATAAATACTTTTAATTTTATTTTATAACGAGGGGGGTAGCGAAGTACACCGGGATCAGCTAGTAAAGGATAAAGTAATATTTTTAGAAGTCATGTTTTCCTTCTCTCTTCGCCTGCCTGCGATAAACTTAAGAATGAACCTTTCTTTTTGTCAACGAATTCATAAAAGAAATTCATTAGAAAAAATATTGATTTTTAAAGAGATAAAATAATAAACGTGTATGAAAAAAAGTTTATAATTGAAAACTTTTTCCTCTTATGCTTCTTAAATTGTAAAAATTATTAAAATCGATAAAATTTTTCAATTGCCTGCGAATTGTGCAGACATTATATATAAGCTCAATTAATTTAATTTGTTAAGAAATACTGCTATAAACAACGGCCGACACAATCGACCGTATTCTAGATGTAAAAATTTGCTTTTTAATATTCGTAAAGAAATTTTCATAAAAAATCTCTCTTTAAACAACAGTCATACTACAACAACTACTACTACAATTATGAATGAAATTCAAAAGCAAACCACCTTTCAATCACCGAAATCATTTTATTGAGCTTTCTTCTCTTTTGTTTCTTAAAAATGAATGAAATTCTCCCTGATCCAAACACAAAAAAAAGGGGAAACTTTGGTACTTTCTTTTCTCTCTTTAACTTACGTTTGAATGCATTAGTACTTATTTTAAACGTTTATAGCTCGTAAAATACTGAGCCCACAATAACGCAATATATCTTCTTTAGTTTTGTGAATAAATATTTTAATCGTTTGAATAATGTGAACATAAAGTCCGTCACAAGAAATGGACATGCCTAATAATTATACAGATTCGTAATACAACTTGCATCACAAAATATACATATTTATCTGTGGTAGTGTTTTCAAAGTTTACATCTTTTATATTTCTCTCTGGTTAACATTGAGCATTTGTATCGCTCTCAGTGGGCAAAAACCAAAGTTCTGTAGAACCTGTTACAAATCCATAAATTTTATTTGTTTGTAAAAACCGATATATTTTTAAAAGTACTGAAGTCATTCAAATCTTGTACGCGATCTTTTATTACATTTCTGCATTACAATAAGCTGCATACTTTTAGGCAATATTTTTTTTTTTGTTTACATTTTTTATTCGACTTAAATATATTAGCGGGATGTTTTTTTGATTGGTTCAAGTCATGTTTCCCTAAATGCTGACAGATCTGAATCATTTTTGAAAATTTTTCTTTCCAAAACGAAACTAACAAAACCTTGAAACCTTTCTTCCTTTGTCTCAGCTTCTCATATCACAAATGATGTACTTCGAATCGTTCTTTCATAAGCTGTTCTTACTTGAATTAAGCTGTAAGATGTTGCCATGTAAATTATATTTGTTTTAAATGGAAAGTTGTATAAAACCCTTCACAAACGTTTTTATTAATTCTTGTAATTAAAACCATTAAAGGTTTAATTTTTACACATGAAAAATGTTCATATTATTCCTTCAAAAAAGTATACATTATATATTATGATTTAATTAAAATTAAAAATTGTGGTATTTAATATATTCGTTGCTCTTGTGGTTGAAAATTTTCGTTAAAGGTTTTTTAGCCCTTGTGTATGCAACATCTTAAATCGATTGATGTGGGTGTATGACGTTAATTGTTTCAGTTGCTATGAAATATTTTAAAGCAAAAGTTAATGTACACAACGACATCATTAACCTCTGAATTTCCCCAAGGAGATTTACGTGCAATGCACTTTGCTCAATAGCGTTACAGACGTATTAGTGATGTTACGAATAAAAATTTCTTAGTATTCGCCGAATACGACTACGAATATTACTTTGAAGGTTTAGAGCCACTTAATGTTTCAAATTAAATTGGAAAAAATTTCTCCCTTTGTGTCAGTAACAATAAATTGAAAAAAACTGTCACAGTACTTTAGGTATTTAACATTATTATGACATTGAGATACCGAATTTCAAAACCACTACTGAACATTTTTAAATGATTTTACTTGCATACTGTCAGATTTCGTTTTTCTTACTCATCGCTTTTAATTAGAAATTCGGTGCTGTTTGAGAGAACAAATTTTTGCAGAAGGTGCAGCCACCAGTGTCTGTGTGGACCATTTTTCATGGCTATATACCGATTTCTCAAAAACTGGAGCCAATCTGACACTTCCAAATGTACTTTCGCACTCAGGGGACTCCCCCCTAATAGTTCGAAAAGGATTCATCGAAGTTCATTTATTTTCGGGTCAAAAACTATCACAGTGTTATTATTATTAGGTAAGGCCATAGTCACCGCGACCCAAGGATCTTTTGTGCAGATTTATATATGTAAAAATTCGTTTCAATATTTGTTAAGCTAATTTATTTATTTCCCTCTTGTCTGGGTCTCATTTATTTTCTTAGCAAAAGCAGACTGGAAAAACACTTGTATATATATTTTTTTTTAATTTATTCTCATACATGCATGTATTTTCAAAAGCTTGTAACTTCCGAAATAATGAAGCGATATTAAAGAAGTAAAAGTTGTAGTTATCTATAAGCAATTGTCTTTGAAATTATAGCTTTGAATTTTATTATTAATGTATAATAATTTAGAGAAAGTCTGTGGCATATCAGATATATGTTCGAACGTAGTTTTACTTGTAGAAAACGAATTTTTATTTTAAAAGGTCGTTATAATAAAATATGGTAATTTGAAATTTATATTTTTATCTTTATTGTAAATTTGAACTCATCTACTTCTACTTACTTTTCACTTTTATATATGTATCAAATATTCTATATAACACACATATACATAAATAACTATATATATCTGTGTATGTACATGTATGCTCTTTTGTTTGCCAATATTTGCAAATGTCCTAAAGTTAACAAACTCAATTATCATTTACGAAATGTGTAATTTATCTGTGACACAAATACTCACTCATATACAGACATACATATATCAAATATTCATAAATATACATATATGTATGTGGATGTACGAATATGCATGCTTGCTTCTAATTGTGTAAACTTATGCATAAAGTTAAACCATAAACGTTTAATGATAACGAAAATTTTATTATTCCCTCGGGTGAAAGTCACTAATCAATGGTCATGTCATTTTCTCATTTGCCCACCAGCTGATTTCTAATCAAAAAACACAAAAGATTTTCTCTTTTGTCTCAACACACAAAGTCGTCGTGTCGTTGTTAGGTTTGTTGAGCACAAGTTAGTAGTAGACACAGAATCAAACACTAACACACCTACACATACACATACACAATTGCACGTACACAAACAAATAAGATGCAAAAGGGCGGCCTATTTAATAGTTTACTATAGAGGAATTGTTACTTAAATGAATGAAGTCTAAACGATTTACATATTACATTACATTTTATCGTCATTTTCATAACGTGAAATTATTATCATGTTCTTCTCGTGCACAAATTGTTTTAGTGCGTACAAGCCAGATTTATAGACTATAGAGAGTATTTAACAATTGTGCTATAATTAATTTTCAATTGACATTTTAATTATAAAATGAAAATGAAAGAAAAACATTCTGGCTGTTGCAATTTTATTAGGGTTGTTGCCGATACTCTATTTCTTATGTTACTGAAAGAGTTTGTTAATAAGATTTTTGAAAATTTTTTTTTAAAATCTTATTTGTTTGTTACGGGTTAAGCTATTTTATATAAAACTGTTGCTTGCTGATAATTTTCGCCGAAATCCCCTAGTAAATAGAATTTTCCTCACAATTTTATTAGTCGTGCAAAGTCATCACAAGCGCTAACTGTAGCATAAACTACGTGTACGTAGGACTTTTGTCCTGTTGATTTTAATCACAATAGAGTCCAGCGAATTTTGTAAAATATGATTTCATAAGTTGATAAAAATTTTTAGATATTTTTTATTTGTGCCAGCACCTAAGAGTTATTCACAGTGGAATGACAAAAAAAAAAAATAATAATTTAAAAATTCATAAATGGACATAATTTTGGTGCAAATGGCCTTTTTTCGAAAGTGCAAATTCGAAATAATCGTAGCTTTTTGAAAAAATATATTAACAAAACACACAAAGTTGCTGGTTGAATTTATAAAAGAGCTACAATATTTTGCATTTTCAAATGGGGAAGGACATTTGCACCAAATGCTGCACACAGCCGTTGTGTTGTTTTACGAGTATGTATATCTTCTTTTAAGTCGCCATCCAGAGACGAATCTTCACTCGATTTAAAAAATTATATATTCGGTTTGGAAGGCAATTAAGTTATGAATTATGTATATAGTGGACATTTTGCTTTGATGTGGTAAATAAATTTTGTAAAGTGTAACTGTGGCATGTACACGAAGGCAACGTTGCGAGTCTTTCAAATTTTATAATATACTAGCTGAACTCAGTGTGCTTCGCTCAGCCGATCGTTATAGTCAAGAATTTATTATTTCGTAAGAATATCCTATTGTCAAAATTTAATGACGATCGTAGTTAAGACTATATTACGATTTTTAATTTTCCTAAAAAGGGGCGTGGTACCACCCACTTTTCTCCTGGTACGTATTCCTAATTATGGCAATACCATATGTACCAACGTAGGTACCATGTAGGTACAACGAAAAATAAATTAAAAACAAGGATTGCAGGATATAAATCAGATCAGAAATATAGAAATATTAATTCACAAAAAACAGCATTATCCTCTCATTGTTTTGAATTGCATCACCATCCAGACTTTGAAAATGTATCAGTTTTAAACACAGAAAATAATTACAAACGCAGATATATGTTAGAAATGTTACAAATAATTAACACACCAATACAACAAAGAATTAATTTTAAGACAGACACTGAAAATATAGCTCAAAATTACAGACATTTAGTTACAAAAAGATAGAACATTTCACATGTACTTTTTATTAATGTATTTATATAGTTACAAATAAAATTAAGTTTAGAGCAGTTAAGGAAATTGATATTAAAATTTAAGACTATAAGTTAGTAAGAGATAAAAATAGGAAAATGTAATTTGTATTTATGTGTAGGTGTATATTCAAAAATATTTGTTCATTGGTTTAAATTTTTTCAATCAATGTATTTTGTTTTTGTTTTTGTTAAATTATTTTAAAGTTTTTTGTTTCAAAAAGAAAAAGGAAAAAACTATTTTCAATTGACAAATATTTTCCAATATTTTGATTGGTATTTGTTAAAATTATTATAAATTAGATTTAAACTCAATTTCTCCTGAAGAAGCCAACCAACGGTGTGGCGAAAGATCGAAAAATTAATATTAAAAACATTTTTATATAAAGAACGACCTAAAGCTTGAAAAATTATTATAAAATTAAAATTAAAAAGGTCAAGAAAATTAGAAAACTATATAGATTTTATGTAAATATCTTCGGAACAACATAACCGATTTAAGAGTTTGATATCTCGTTTTGAAAAACATGACAACGCCCGCAGACCGAAAATGAAAATCAGACTTCACAGTGTCACCCGCCTGAATAGTCTGAAGATTCCCTGAAAATTTAATTAAAATCGGCCCAGCCGTTTTGCAGTCCATACGTTACATACATACACACATCCTGTTTTATATATATGTATGTATGTATATGTAGAGGGTGGTGTTGGCTGAAGTGGTTAGCGCGTTGACTACTAAGCAAACAATGACGTGGGGCCTGGGTTCAAACCCTGGCAGAGCAAGTCAATCAACATCATTAATTTCTGTAATGTACATTAATGGGACATTGTATCAATTGTTGTCGGACTATTTAAGTGATGAAGGCATAGCACTGGTCACTAAAAAAATGTTTCGACAGCGATTGATGATGTTCCAAGCTAATGTACACAACATTGCCCTCCTTCGTCGGTTAGCAGAAACATCGAAGTAAAACAATTAATAATATGCCTGCAAATACAGCTTGACAAAGTTAATGCGTCTACCTAACACCGGAGGAGCCTCAACACTGCTATAAAAATTAACATAACGCGCAAAGCAGAGTTGTAAAAGAGTTGAGCCTTCTACATTTTCATCTATCTTCTCTACTCCATGCCTCTCTCTGAGTTCCGACACAATGCACTGCATCCCCTGAGTGCTGGTCCTAATAAAAAAAAAAAAAAAGATATATGTATATATTTTTTGTTTTGTGCTTTGTTTAAGATTATTTTTGTATTGACTGTTGTTGTTTTTTGTTTATGAAATATTTGTTTGAAGATATTTCTTTTGCCGATTTTTGCCAAGTTAGCTCTTTTTAATTTGGCGATTTTTTTGGGAACTTATTTTAAGCTTACATATTTCCTTTTTTCCCTTAATCGTTTTTTTTTTTCGTTTTCTGCTGTTTCTTCGCTTACGCGTTTTCCGCAAGCTGTGTGACTTTTTTTATAATTAGTAGCGATATCTTTAAGTTATTAGATTTCTTTTATTTAATTGTTTTTTTTTTTTTTGCTTTGGTTATGCTTTTGTATATTTTATCAGAGACCGCTCTAAATCAGCTCATCAATGATGTTACTTTCTTATCTCAAAATTAGAATTCCAATTCGTTTCAGCGTTTCGTTTGTATGTTTTACATGCTTTTGTACACAACCAGCTGTTCGGAGATGCCACTTTTCTTTATTAATTGCTTTTACTTTTAGCGACACATTTTCGTTTTGTATTTAAGTCTCTTGAATATTTGTTTATATATGTGAATTTTAAACAGCCGGCAACTGGCCTCCTTAATCTTTAGCGGAAAAATATATATCTCATTAAAGGTTAAAAGCCGGCATATGTTTCATATTTATTGCTATTGTAAATATATATTATCCACCAAATTATTGGTGGATGGGAAAATGTGGATGGCAAAATGAGTCATAAATACGAATATTTACATCGATAACGTTTGTGTATCATCTGTTTGTACAACTCTTGATCCGTTGCACAAGTGTTGTGTTACTTGAAGACACACGCATCCTTTCATAAATCGTATAAATGCGTAAAAAAAAGCTTTCAAGTAATTAACGGCAACATTAAACATTAACGCATTAAGGAAATTGTACAAAAACAAAAACTTCCAACTGCCATTTTTATATTCTTGTTAAATTAAAACACAAACTCATTTGTACAAAAATAAGAAATTTCCGATCTAAAGGATACATATAAATTTACTAAAGCAGATGTTGTATGAGGACGTTGGTATTTGTGTGTACATGTATATTTGACTGATTAATAAAGTTGTATTATAATTTTTAATTGGAATTCTTTTTCAGTTTTGTCTTAAAACAATTTTTGTTTCTTCTTGTGTTAAACATGAAATATTAACAGACTACTTTCAGTTGTGTTTAAATAATAAAATACTTGGATAATTATTTGTATTTTATTGCACGGACATAGTAAGCAGATACTTTCTTTAGTCCATTATTAAAATAGTAAAAAATAAATTTTGGTAATAAAAAAGTAGAGAAAAGCTTGTTTCAAGGTTTTTTTTGGGCAAATGAGCACCATCTAATTGCAAAGAAGCTTAAAGGCAATTCGTAACATTTAAAAGCATTTTAAAACTTTTAATTTTTAAATCAAAGAACAGGTAAAATAAAATTAGAAAAAAAAACAAACCTCATACAGTTAAAAACCAGGTTTTTTCTTAATGTTCATTTTATACGTTTTTGAAACGTTTAAATAGAAAAATACACAAACAAAAATTCAATTATATTGCAGCAGTTTTAAAATTATTTGTTCTTGCATTTGGCTCGTGCCAAACACACACACACACATACACACACACACTGTAAATAGACAACTCGATAGACAGACATCAATATCATACACATCCTGCGATGTAGGTGGAATTCATTCATGTTCTATTCAATTTCAAACATGTTCTCAAAGTTAAATAAAATACTTTCACTTACATTCTCAAATACACACACACATCCACACATTCCATTTGACACTCGCCAGAGGCCACAAAATGCTTATTTTCTAAGAGTTTTATTTCAGATTGAATTAAAAATTCTTTTTTATAAATCAATTGATTTTTTCTTCTCTATATTTATTATGCAAATACTCATTTTTAAATATTTCTATTAAATATTTGAGCTGTGTGTGTGAGTGTGTGAGTGTGGCTGTGTGCAATTTGTTTGTGGATAAATTGATATATTTTGTTAAATGGGTTTTGGAGTCTCTCGGAATATATAATTTTATTTTTCTTCTTTCTTGACATTTGCAAGATAATTAAAATGAATAAAAAAAAACTGCTGGTTTTCGGTTACACTATAGATTATAATTGTAAGTACATCAAATCAATTGATAATAATTTAATTAATTGCAACTAAATTTGGATGCATTTTTCAATGATAGAATTATTTTTACCCATTTAAACGACAAGAATTATATTCAATCAGTGTAAATTCTCAAGATTTCTCTATAATGTCCGTTACTGGTTTCTATTTCGTGAAATATAAGACATTTTACAGAACATATTGATAGAGAAATAATAATAGTTCAAGAATTAAAGGGTGTGCGAAAGCGAGCAACGTATCAAAGAAAATTTGATTTTACATACATATATTGCGTATCGTTATAAAGTGTGTTTTTATAGAGGTATACCACTTTTAAATGAAATAAAACAAAGATGAATTTTTTGAAAACACCCTTTATATGGACACTTGGTGTTGTTTCTCAGTTAGATAATTTTTATTCATACTGCATTAATAAACATTATCTACTGTTTTAATTAAATAAAAACTAAGGGATAGTCTTTTAGACAGTGTAAATTTCAAACTAAACTGAATTTCGTTAATTAGTTAGCACAGTAAAATAAAATTTAATCTTTTTATCAAAATTATAAAGTTGCAATAAAAACGGATCGGATCATCTTGAATTATTTTTTTTTTTTTTTTTGCAAAAAATCCCTAAAAGATTGTGGTGGTACAATTTTAAGCCCAGTAGTCTTAGCTTAGTATGGATATTCTTGTGATTTTGCCAAAAAAAAAAAAATATAGAAATTGGAAAACCTCCGTGTTTCAATGGTATTCTAGTGGTCTAAATTATTCTACAAAAATGTTTCTCGTGGTGCTTAACGCTCAAATGCTGAACACTTCATTTACATTGGACGTAAGATTTACAAGATTTTCTATTTTTTTTCCTATTTTTTGTGCAGTACAGTTTGGTAAAAACTTAACTTAAACTTAAGCTCATTTAATTAAAAATTATTTGCAATGTACTGTGGCTAACAATAGTTCGTTTAATGCTACAATAGCATTGTTCTTCACTATTCATAAAAAAATACGAAAAAACTACTTTTGCACTGAACAAAATAATATAATGTTTGTAATTGGAAAAAGAAAATAAAAAAAACCAAAGAACTGAAACTAATTAACATATTCAAATGCATCCCATTTGCAGTCAAGAGTATAATTTGTTGTGTTCAAATCTCATACTCGTATTGTGCAAATATTGTAAATGCGAACTAAATACCGTTCTCCTACTCATAATTATGTAATATTTTTATTTCACTTTATGCTGATCCTTAAATTTACCAGATAGATTGAGTTTATTATGATAACAATAGTGTTGATGACAGTGATGAGATATTGTAAATGGTCATTATTATTATATGTTATTACTCTAATCAAAATCCATGAATACACATGCTCACTAACATTACAGATATTTTCGTGTTAAAATACTTATATGTACTCATTACTGCAGTCACCACTTTTGTCTACTTGTTTGGTGACTTCTTACTAGGCTTATTGCTGACAGGCCACCAATTTGATGACTAGTGCTGATTTCTTGATGACATTGTCAACGATACGTCTACACTTTTTAATTGCTTTAACAGGTATAGACTAAAATTATAGAAATGTACTAGTAATTTTCTGGTTCGAATGTCTCTACTTGGTCCCATTAGAACTACGTAATCATTACCTTGTCAACACTCTTAATGTTACTAGTATATTTTCAATGACAATCACATGCTAAATTTCTATAGCACAAAGCATTGTAAGGGGGGTAATAGAAAGTAGTGACAAAGTCAAAAGCGAGTCAGTATAATTTCACTAACGACATTTCCTGCAGGGGTTTTAAAGCTTTGAACTAAATGTTCCATAATTATTAAGGATGTACTTTGATTTAAAGCATTTCTATATGACAAAAGGCACGATAATTGGGATCCCTCCTAATGTTTGAAAATATAAAAAAAAGTAATGTAAATGCTTATCCAAGCTTTAATGTAGCGTATTAATTTGCTACTTTCCTTTTGCTGAAATAAAACTGTTTTTATCTCGCTATTGACGAGTTAACATTAGACTGTTTTCCTTTTGTATATACATATGTATGTATGTATGTATGAGTAAGGGAGGGAGTGTTTTCTATTTTTATGTTTATGACGAACTCCCACATAAAAGGCGTTCAACCCGGCATACTACCCAACAAACCAAAACGTTTTAGAAGTGTTTTGTAATAAACCACATAACAAAAATTTATATTCATTAGAAATTGTAATAATTTTATAACATAAAAAAAATCCATACATTTAAAAATTATATGAAATACTAGATGATTGTCCCGGCTTCGCCCGGAAGCTCTTTTCTTATATGGGGGAACCATTCTCCCCACTCATCAACCCCCTATTTGATGCTTGTCTATTTGAAATCGAACGACGATATGAGGCGGACGTAGCACCATCTGTCCTTCAACAACATAAATAATTTTGTTCTACTTGAAATACGAACGATGACGCTTCTCGTGAATGAGGCGGATTTAGCGCCATCTTTCTGTCAATATCATGTGACGCTTCTCGTAAATGAGGCGGACGTAGCGCCATCTGTCATTCAACAACAAAAGTAATTTTGTTTTGTTGGAAAAACGAATTGGGTTAATAGTTTAGTAAATACAGGAATTGCTCCTTCCCCTCCTCGTGGCGGTAGTGATTTAAAATATACTTTAAAACCTAATCTCATACCTACCAAATATACATAAAAAAAATCATTAAAATCGGTCGAACCATTTTGGAGGAGTTCGATAACAAACATCGTGACACGAGACTTTTATATATTAGATTTTCTTGCAGAATTATTCCCGATTTGTGAACAACAGAAATTATGGTATAATAATTTTTTTACAAATTCGTCCTCTCATATTCTTAAAATAAAAAATCAGCATTTTTAAACTTAAAATATAGTCTATGAAAATGTCCTTGAATTCATTATCAGCCCAATTCCCATGAAAATGTTTTCTTTACTCCCTTTTCCGCAATACTAAATAAAATCTCCCCGGCACAATGACTTTTAAAAAGATCCGAAATCGTATATTTCTCTCTTCAGTTTAAGGACATTTTTTACTCACGCCATTCAAAACCATCAACTACTTTAGAGATTGATGTTTATTTCCCTAAAATTTAAATGGAAGCCTATTTGAGGACTTATAAGATTATTGAGATCAATAAAAGTAAACAATTTATATTTTTATATTATTATTATTACGAATAAACGTAATTATTATTTGAACTTATATTGATTTACATATGAAAGGTAATATTATCAGGCTCAAGTTCAGTTTTATTGAATTAATGAAAATTCAAAATTACTAAGAGTTTTTTGTGTTGGAAAATATTATTATTTATATCCAATCAGTTTTTAGCAGAACGTATCAGTATTGATTTCAAGGCCGCTACACCTCTCATCAGCGTTCAATTGTCCATCTTTACAAATTTCGTAAAGTGGATACTAATTGAGAAGAATATCAACTATTTAACCAGTTTTCAACAGAAATAGAATATGAGAATTAATTTTTAATTCGATTTTTATTCTACAATGAAACAGTGCTGGTTAGTACGAAATTCCCTCATTACTGTTTGGAACTAATAATCAACACAAACTCATAGTCCGTTATCATCAAAGTATTCTACTTTGTATTTTAACGTTTTTGTTGTTTTTACTCTATATTAGGGAAATTCACATATTACTGTGACCCCTGCTATTAGGGTATTTATAGCTCGTGCCCAAGCGGAATTAATATTTTTATATTATTATTATTACGAATAAACGTAATTATTATTTGAACTTATATTGATTTACATATGAAAGGTAATATTATCAGGCTCAAGTTCAGTTTTATTGAATTAATGAAAATTCAAAATTACTAAGAGTTTTTTGTGTTTGAAAATATTATTATTTATATCCAATCAGTTTTTAGCAGAACGTATCAGTACTGATTTCAAGGCCGCTACACCTCTCATCAGCGTTCAATTGTCCATCTTTACAAATTTCGTAAAGTGGATACTAATTGAGAAGAATATCAACTATTTAACCAGTTTTCAACAGAAATAGAATATGAGAATTAATATTTAATTCGATTTTTATTCTACAATGAAACAGTGCTGGTTAGTACGAAATTCCCTCATTACTGTTTGGAACTAATAATCAACACAAACTCATAGTCCGTTATCATCAAAGTATTCTACTTTGTATTTTAACGTTTTTGTTGTTTTTACTCTATATTAGGGAAATTCACATATTACTGTGACCCCTGCTATTAGGGTATTTATAGCTCGTGCCCAAGCGGAATTAATATTTTTATATTATTATTATTACGAATAAACGTAATTATTATTTATGATATTTTAATATTATTTGGAATTGTTTGATTGACTTAATACGTAGCAATCCTTCCGTAATTGCTATTCAGCGAATTTTACTTACAAATACTTTATTAAAGCTAAAATGAGTTAAAACCGTGGCTCACATTCTTCATTCGACTGCGAAAAATCGAGAATGCCATTCTTGCTACACTATTCTCCACGTCTGTTTAGAATAAGAGAGATGTATTGCCGGGTTAATTTATGAACCGGAACTTATTTCCCGGTAATATTTTTAGTTTGGATGTATAAGATAAGACGTTTACGATTAAGTTATGCATTTTTCGTCGTTATAATTGATGTTTAATCAAAGAAATTCAGTGAGGTCTAAGCGGTAAGCAAATCTGGCGATGAGACCGCAGTTAGATTGAAAAAATCATGTTATCAGTTCGATCCTTCGTGCAGTCTAAATGTTCTTTGTCTGCTAAATTATTGCAAACTTCTGTGTGCAGGGCACACGGGGGTTGGACAATTCAAAATGTCTAATTAAAAATGAAGACTTACCGTTGACTTCTGGTTATGGATGTGGGGGTTCTTGCTGTGGTAGTAAAGCTGTGCTGTTGCAGTTATTCTTACTGGTGTTGTTGTTGTCTATGATCTATGAAAGGTATTTGCTGATACTCCGAAATCCCAATAGATAAGTGTATTTGATTAGGTTTTAATAATTCCCAACTATTTATACAAGATTCTTTTGATTTACAATATTTTATTAAACACCAACTTATTAATTCAATTTAGTTCTTAAAATTTTTATGTTTTTATTCAATATATTTAATTAATGGTATAAGAGTTTATTTAGCTATATTTGTCATCTTTCATTATAGTTTATGAAACATGTACACTTAATTTAAGAAGTTATATTGTAAATTTATGTGTATCTGCCGATGCCAGGTCAGTTTGTTTAACAATAATAACAAGTTTTTGATGAATGATTGATATTCCAAAATTATTTTATTACATATCTATTGCTGTTTAAAATATATCCAAAGAATCCAATTATAATATTTTCATTTGCACTAGTTTATTAAAAACACATTATTCAACTTTTATTATATATTACAAAAAATTTTCGACTTTTATGTATGTACATATGTATGTATATGTATGTATATTTCTTTAGTGAATTTTAGTAGTTGTCTGGTATGTTGTTTAAGAACGATTGATTCGTTTTTTTAAATTGTAGCAGAAACAGAATATCTTTCCTCAAACTTCTTCGTTCAAAAAAAACTCAGACAAACAGAACAAAGAGAGAGGAAAAAATACTCGCTACAACACAACGAACTGCACAGGGTTACCATGCGTAAACATCCCGCCCCCCTTGCTATATTGCAATAGCAACGAGGGCCGGCGTATAATGATATGAAAAAGAAATATATGCTGTATAATACTATTTATAATTCAAATATGAAATAAATGTAAAGGCATGTAATTATTAAAAATGTTAGGGTATAATTGAAATAAGGATATAATTCAAATGTTTAAATATAAATGCATATAATAATTATAAAAATATTGTAGTATAATTGAAGGGTTTAAATGCAAAGTAAATATAAATGCGTATAATTATTTAAAAAATGTATAATGAAAATGTTTAAACGGCAAATTTGCCGATAATCACCCATCCTAGTACAGTATCCTGTGCCAGCGGAGATCCTATAGCAGCTGTTTGCAGTCCGCTCCTGATCAGTCTGGGATATACATCGGCTCCCAGAACAAAATTGATGGTGTGACTTTCAAAAAAATCTGGATCAGCCAGGCGCAAGTTGCGGTAGGTGTCAGTGACACTACGATCCAGGCGTTTTGCTGGAGGCCTTTCAGGCAAATCGTCTGCAATACGGGCCTTCACAGTGAAGGTCCCTCCTTCTTCATCAAATCGAGTGCGAAACTTGAAATGGCACCATTTGTCCTCGTTAAATCGTTCAAACGGCAGATGATACCGGTCAACCAGAAAAGCCGCGATCGAACTCGTAACGGCGCACGGATTTAACAGTCCGCGAACTAGATTCCACTCATTATCCAAACACATGCGGATAATGACGGTAGGCACAACAGTGGTTGGGTCTGCTCGGCTCAATGGCTCGTTCACTCTAGTGATTTCAGGAGGATGAAGAAGGGTGTGATGATTGAGGTTGCAATGGTTGCAGCGTTCACGACTACGGCAATTTTGGAGACGATGCGAATGGGCAAGACAATTCTTGCAATAGCGATGGCGTTGGACGACGTCCAGCCTGGCTGATACCGTCATTTTATTAAATTTTACGCATTTTCTCAACGGGTGGTCTTTTCGACATAAACGGCAGTCGGGAACTTTAGCCTTGAGATGAATGGCGAACTTGCGTTCCTCAAGTGGGGAGTCGTGATTGCGGCGACGATGATGCATGTTTGCTGCAACGGGGAAGAAGTAAAGGGGGAAAATTATTTGTCATGTTGACGGGGGGATTGTGAGTAAAATTAGTTTTACGATCGGCCGAGTAATGGTGCCATTGGCAGTGCGTACCTCGGCCACCCGTACTTTGCTATCGGAGCCGTGAAAAATCTTATCGACACGGCCGAGACGCCATTGATTAGGGGGTAAATTTTCTTGCTTGACAACTACAAGATCGCCAATTTCTAAATCTCTTTGGGGGAATTTCCATTTATTTCGTTTATGAAGTTCGCCTAAATACTCTTCTTTCCACCGGCGGGCCAAGTGATGATGAAGTATTTTTAGCTTCTGCCAACGATTTACGTAATTAAGGGAATGGCTGGAGAAGTCAGGCTCTGGCGGAGATAAGAGTGGAGTGCCGACGAGAAAATGACCTGGAGTGAGAGCGCATAAATTGCTTGGGTCGTCACTCATTGGGCTTAAAGGTCGTGAATTGAGACATGCTTCGATTCGAACGAGCATGGTGGTAAATTCTTCGTACGTAAAACTTTGAGTGAGGCAAATCTTTTTAAAGTGCGATTTAAAGCTCTTCACCCCTGCCTCCCAGAGACCGCCCATATGAGGAGCCCCAGGAGGGATAAAATGCCATTCGACCGGGCTAAAACTGTCCTGAGATAAGAGGCCTTTTTTCAATAAAGACATGAACTGTTGCTTATCTTGACGTAATATATTAGAGGCGCCGACAAAGGCGGTGCCATTATCGGAATAAATGGCATGAGGTGTTCCTCTTCTTGAAAAAAAGCGCGCGAATGCGGCTAAAAAGGCTTGTGTTGAAATGTCTCCGGTGGCCTCTAAATGTATTGCCTTGGTGGAAAAACATACAAAAACCAGTACGTAGCCCTTAGTAATTTTGCAGCCGCGACCCGCATACGATTTTATGTCAAAGGGTCCGGCAAAATCGACTCCAGTGTTGCAGAAAGGGCGAGACAAACTTGTCCGTTCGGGGGGTAACGCCGCCATAATTTGTTGGTTGATTTGGCGTTTATGTCTCACACAAATAAGACAGTGAGATAATATCGTTTTTTATCAAGGTTTTGAGTCTTGGGACGTAATAACGTAGTCGCATTAGACGAGATAACAACGCATTTTGACCATGAAGAGAATATTGATGTAAGTATTTGAGAAGTAATCGCGTAAAACTGGCATGATATGGTAGTAGAATGGGGTAACGTTCATCGTAAGTTAATGTGGGAGAATTTGCCAAACGGCCATTAATTCTCATAGCTCCATTAGAGTCCAAAAATGGGTTGAAAGTTAAGAGCGAACTTTTGCGGGATAGCGGTTTTTGTTCCGATAACTGGGAATATTCGTCGAAAAATAATGATTTCTGGCAGACCATTATCAAGCGATTTTTGGCGAAAACGATTTCTTTAGCTGATAACTCGGTATTGATGTTATATGAAATTTGTTTGGCGCGTAAACGGTTGTAAAAACGAAAGATGTAACAGATGACTCTTAATGCACGAGGAAGATCCGAAAAGCTTGCTAGAATATCTTCGGGGTGAATTGTAGTAGTAAGCACTCGTACGGGTCGTTTTTCTTCTTCAGTTTCAAAATCAGTTTTTCTGGATGGCCATTCATCATGGGGACGTTTGAGCCATGGAGGTTCATGCCACCACAATTCATTTGATGACAATTCGGTAACCGTAGTACCGCGAGATGCCAGATCAGCTGGATTATTGTTGGAGTCCACGTGAGACCAACAATCCATGCCTACCTTTTCAATAATAGAGGAAATTCGATTTTCGACGAAAGTTTTCCACTTGTGGGCCGGTTTTTTCAGCCATGCCAACACAATGGTGGAATCTGTCCACAAGAAGATGTTGTAATCCTTGAGGTTGAGCTGAGCTTGAGTAGATTCTATCACGTTAGCTAGTAGTTCAGCTCCGCATAACTCTTTCCTAGGTAAGGAGACAAACTTCACTGGCGCAACCTTTGTTTTGGCTACGAGAAGTTGACTGGTGACATATCCTTGGGACTCAGAGCGAAGGTAAATGGCTGCTGCATACGCCTTTTCCGACGCGTCACAAAAGCCGTGTAATTCGACCTTATAAGAGGGATCGAAATCAATGAAACTGGGAATTTTAACGTGTTCGATGTTTATGTAGTCGTCGAGAAATTCATGCCATTTTTGCATCGTCAGGGGGTTCAAATCTTCGTCCCAGTCAGTACCATCTTTCCATACTTGTTGCATAATGATTTTCGCAGCGATGATTTTTGGTGAAAGCCAACCGGCTGGGTCGAATAATCTTGCTATTTCAGATAGCACACACCTCTTAGTAGCGGAAGTACGATTGGGTGTAGATTTGAGTTTAAAATAAAAATAATCGCCTCCTGCGTTCCATCTGAGTCCTAAAGTTTTGGTTACGCTGGAGTTTGACAATGTGAGGAATTCTTCATCCAGCAAATGTGTCGGCGGTAAACCGTGTAGTAACATTTCATTGTTTGCCGTCCATTTACGAAGCGAAAAACCTGCGGTAGCAAGAACTTTTATGAGTTCATCGCGTGATTTCAACGCCGATGATATTGTATGTGCTCCATAAAGGACGTCGTCGACATACATATAGTTCCGTAGGACTCCGGCGACGATAGGGTGAGTGGTTTCGTTCTCCTTGGCGAGTTCTAGCAACGTCCTGATTGCCAGATAGGGCGCACAGTTCACGCCAAATGTAACTGTGTTTAACTCATAATCTTGGATAAATTCTGTTGGAGAATTGCGATGCAAAATTCGCTGAAGGGGGGTATGAGAGGGTTGTACCAAAATTTGGCGGTACATCTTCTCAATGTCCGCGTTAAAAACGTAGCGGAAAAATCTCCATCTTAATATTAAGATCATTAAATCTGCTTGTAGAACTGGACCAGTATGAAGCAGATCATTGAGACTTACGCCTTTTGATGAGGGATTTGATGCATTAAACACCACAAGTAATTTTGTTGTGGTGCTGTCGGGTTTTAGAACAGCGTGGTGGGGCAAATAATATACGCCGCTGTCACCAATTGCGGGGGTTACCTTGGCCATTTGGCCAAGAGCAGAATATTCGGTAATAACCCGATCATATTCAGCTTTGAGTTGGGGGTTTTTGGTCAATCGTGCTTCATTTCGTAGAAATTGTGATAATGCGATTTTTCGGGATTGACCAATATTTAATTTTTCAGGGTATTCCTGTTTTAAAGGTAGTGATACAACGTATCGACCATCCTGATTGCGGAAGGTAGTAGAGGTATACAGACTTTCGCAATATTTATCCTCTGGTGAGGATTTTGTTTTCTTTGGTAGATCTTCCAGCTCCCAGAAGCGTCGGAGTTGATCATCCAACGCGACGGTGTTAAAAAATGATGAAATTGCCTTTTTACATGGATTTACGGTTACTTTACCGGTAATTATCCATCCGAAAACAGTTTTCTGCGCAACCAAAGATCGTTGTATATCCCAGTGCAGCCCATCTTGAATTATTTGTGGGTAAACATCTCCACCGAGAAGAAGGTCAATGTCGGACCCACCGCTGCGATAAGTATCGGCTAACGACAAATGCGAAAAACTGCTGTTTGCCAGCGATGATGGGGGGTAATATGCAAGCTGACCTGTCAGCTTGCTGATGACTAAGGCCTCTGAAAACAGTTCAAACGATGGATCGATCGGAGAGCCTATTTTAATGGGACATGTCTGCGCTGAGGTAGCAGTTAATGAATCACCTAAGCCATGTATTTGTGCTTGGGAAGATCGCGTGCTGAGGCCTAAACGCTTTTGTAATTTGCGTGAAATGAAAGTTGCCTCAGACGCAGAGTCGATTAGCGCGCGAACAGTGTATTTGCAATCGTCTTGATATACATCAACGAGAGCAGTGCCTAATATGACGGATTGTGTAGTGGGGGTTAAATGTGTTGAAAAAGATTGCAGCGTTCTGTCAGCTGCTTGTGCTGACGTTGATGGGCTCCTATCTAACGGAGGCCGATTATTATTCAGATTGGCCTGCATAGGTGGAGAAATTACGGGGGTTATATTGCTAGATCGTTGTGAGGGGTTGCGATGAAGCAATGAGTGATGTTTTCCTTTGCATGTCTGGCAGACGTATTTGCTTTTGCATGTTTTAGACCCATGAGAAGTCCCCAGACAATTTGTACATCGATTTTGTAGTTTGACCGTAGCATAGCGCTCGTCGATTGGCATTGCTAGGAAAACTGAACAAAATCTAAGGGGATGAAATTGTGGGCAAAGGGCACATTTTTCCATCCTTCCTTTAGAAATATTAGTCTGGTAACTTTGAAGTTTTTGCTTAGAAGCCGAATTAGATTTATTCAGCTTAGCCAGATGCACTGGTTTCGAAGTATTCGAACTCGCAAATGTTGATCGAATATCAGCAACGGATTCTAATGTGTGAAATCGAGATGTCAGAAAACCACCCAGCTCCTTCCAAGTGGGCAAATCGGTTGTAGGCGGCAAAGATTGTTCCCATAAATTAAGGGTAACTTCAGGCAAGCAGGTCGAGCAGATATATACAAATATTGGGTCCCAATTCTCGGTTTCAATTTGAAGCAAACGGAGATTGGTAATACAATCGCTGATGGTACGTTGCAGACGCCTAAGATCCGAACTAGTTTCCCGCGACATCGGTTTGATATTGAAAAGGGATTTCAATTGTGCGTTGACTAGGACCCTCTTGTTTTCATAACGATGCATGAGATTCTCCCATGCCATAGCAAAACCTTCGTTGGTCATGGGACAGGTTTTGAGAAGCTCACGTGCTTCGCCTTGCGTTTTCTTCATCAAGTGGCACATTTTCTCTACGGGCGATAGACGTTTATTGTTGCGGTACAGGGCCGTGAACATATCACGGAACGTCGGCCACGATTTGTAGTCACCATGAAAGACTTCAGTATCGCATGGTGGTAAGGAAATATGTGGGGTCATATCCACGTGTTGTTCCACGGTGGCCTGGCCCGCATAATTGCGCTACGTTCTTGAATATTTCCGCGGATATCAGTATAGGCCTCAAAAGTGGAATAAAAACGATTCTCTAATGCGGCCATTTCGATTTCATCCTTCATTGTTTCATATTTATCCAGCGCTATTTCGTAGTGTCTCGAAATTAGACCATAGCTTCTCAAGCTGTTGGTTTTGAGCCTCCAAGGTATGAAGAGTGGGCGTCTCTTCTTTCAAGCCTTTAAAATAGCTTTGAAAACTCACCACGCGATCAGAAGCGCGTATTAAATTTTTTAACGCTGCCATTACAATGAAAACGTTCGGCGTGAATGATTGTTTGACAATGTATGTTATGGGGGTTTAAAAAAATCGTCACTGGTCTTACAGGTAACGATCAGTATATCGGGGGTTGTGAAGATTTAAAATAATCTTCAAAGGTGCTGATTATAAGCGACCTTTATATATGGGTGAAAAATTTTAAGAAAATTTTCAGTGGTGCTTCGTATAAGCGACCAATATATGGGGGTTATAAAGATTCAAAATAATCTTCAAAGGTGCTGATTATAAGCGACCTTTATATATGGGTGAACAATTTTAAGAAAATTTTCAGTGGTGCTTCGTATAAGCGACCAATGTATGGGGGTTATAAAGATTCAAAATAATCTTCAAAGGTGCTGATTATAAGCGACCTATATATATGGGTGAAAACTTTTAGGAAAATTTTCAGTGGTGCTTCGTATAAGCGACCAATGTATGGGGGTTATATATTTTTTTAAATAATGGGGGTTAGATATATTTTTAAATATAATGGGGGTTATATATATATATTTTAAAAATAATGGGGGTTAGTATCTAGTATGTGTTGAAAATAGTTAAATAAATTTTCAACTTATTATTTTCAGGATTTCATGTAGCGAAAAATATTTATTTAATGCTCTGACATGTGTGTACGACGGGGGTTAATTACGTAGGAAGTCTGTATTCAATAGTACATCTCGGTTTATTAATATAAAATATAATTTGTTTTTCCCTTTGGGTACTTGCGGTGCTGCCCTCGTAACCACCTGTTAATAAATGTTCTTATGTATCAGCTGTTGCGTATGTTCTACTGACCTATTTATTAAACAGAAGTAAATGCAATCTTACATACAAGTATATATATGTATGTATGCTTTATTATTTTTTTTGTTGATCGTTCACTCGCTCTTGTAGTGAAAATATATCATCCACCGTAAATGTATTCATACATACAAACGTATGTCTGTGTGTATGTTTTAGTTGTGAGCTTGATCGTTCACTCGCGTTGTAATGAGAAAAAAAATCATCCACCTTTTATACGTAAAGCATAACAAGTTGAGAGATTCTTGTTGGCATTTACTTTTGAGGGGCAACAACGAACCACAACATTAGTTGCTTTGGTAACTTTTATTTATTAATGCTGTTGGTATGCACTGCATATAGTGACGTGGTTAATGGCACAGACAATCTTTATTTACTTCCTTATGTATGTATGTATATCTGTTGCGATGTGATGTGACATGTACATACATTTGTACTTGTTCAAGGGCAAACTCATCAGCTTATTTTTTTTTCTTGATTATGTTTGTTTCTCTTTGTGCGAGAAATATGAATGTATGGTCTGCTTCGCAGGTATGAAGATACATACATCTGTGTATGTATGTTTTATTTTTTTTTTTGTTTTGGACCGTTAGTGTTTTTTTTTATATAAAAAAAAAATAGAACACTAATGTAATACAAATGGACAGTTTTTCCGTTAAACAAACGTTTTACGACGAGACTGTACACACATGTTCAGAACGGGGTTTAATTGCCATTTATTGCAAAAATGGCATATCTCAGTATTTGTTCGAAACAAAGGGGGTTAATTACCGTTTATTGCAAAACGGCATATCTCACAAAATGAAATAAAGGGGGTTAGTTGCCGTTTATTGACAAAACGGCATATCTCAAAAATTGAAATATTTAAAAAAAGGGGTTTTCCCGATAGCAAAAAGGGAGGGGCCGGGTTATAGATGACCCGGATCCGGCTCGAAGGACCAAAATGTGCAGGGCACACGGGGGTTGGACAATTCAAAATGTCTAATTAAAAATGAAGACTTACCGTTGACTTCTGGTTATGGATGTGGGGGTTCTTGCTGTGGTAGTAAAGCTGTGCTGTTGCAGTTATTCTTACTGGTGTTGTTGTTGTCTATGATCTATGAAAGGTATTTGCTGATACTCCGAAATCCCAATAGATAAGTGTATTTGATTAGGTTTTAATAATTCCCAACTATTTATACAAGATTCTTTTGATTTACAATATTTTATTAAACACCAACTTATTAATTCAATTTAGTTCTTAAAATTTTTATGTTTTTATTCAATATATTTAATTAATGGTATAAGAGTTTATTTAGCTATATTTGTCATCTTTCATTATAGTTTATGAAACATGTACACTTAATTTAAGAAGTTATATTGTAAATTTATGTGTATCTGCCGATGCCAGGTCAGTTTGTTTAACAATAATAACAAGTTTTTGATGAATGATTGATATTCCAAAATTATTTTATTACATATCTATTGCTGTTTAAAATATATCCAAAGAATCCAATTATAATATTTTCATTTGCACTAGTTTATTAAAAACACATTATTCAACTTTTATTATATATTACAAAAAATTTTCGACTTTTATGTATGTACATATGTATGTATATGTATGTATATTTCTTTAGTGAATTTTAGTAGTTGTCTGGTATGTTGTTTAAGAACGATTGATTCGTTTTTTTAAATTGTAGCAGAAACAGAATATCTTTCCTCAAACTTCTTCGTTCGAAAAAAACTCAGACAAACAGAACAAAGAGAGAGGAAAAAATACTCGCTACAACACAACGAACTGCACAGGGTTACCATGCGTAAACATTCTGGATTTTCAATTCAAATAAAAATAATTTAATTTAAAATTAAAATTTACCAAACTTAAGTTTGACTAAAGCTCTGTATATACGGTTGTTAAATCTGACTATACTGTCAGATCTTACAATTTGCTGGCATGAACTGACATTAAAAAAATTACCAGCACATTTGTTATTGTCAGTTCATACGGTTGTAAGAAAATTGTCAGAAAAGCTTAAAATTCTTTGCCAGAAAATTGTAAGACAGTAAATTTATTTCACAATGTTGTCAGTTCACTTGGTTGTTAGATGATTGTATAACAATAATTGTCAGATTCTCTCAGAGAGCATAAACAATTATCTTGAAATTATCTGACAATGAAAACGAATTTTGTTCATACGATTGCCAGATAACTGACAATTCTTTGTCAGTTTGTAGTACAACAATTCACTGACAATGATTTTTCTGGCAACGTTGTCAGACAAAAATTGTAAGTTACGGACAATATTGTTAGATCTGACAACCGTCTGTACAGAGCTTAATTAAATTTCTTTGATTGAAATACCTGCAGTCAGACTTCGCGTAGTCTGTTTTTCTTCGTTTTTTTTTTAATGTGCCGCACCCATCGACAAAAAAAAAAAACACATTCTCAAAAAATCTGGCACGCTTCGAATAACACTTACAAAATGATAGCTAGCATAAGTCATTCGCAATTATGTTTGTTTAACTCCTGTCTGAGCTAAGTGTATCGCAAAAAGTATTGTCGTGTAAAGACTTTTCAAGTATTTAACACTTTTTTCTTTAATAAGCTTATAATAAGTATGCTTATGATAAGCTTATTTTACAATTCATTTGAATTTTTCTTACTGAATAATACGTTGGACAGAGTTTTATTACACTGTATAACAAAATCAGATTTTATAACAAATAAAAAAAAAAAAAAACTAATTTATATTAATGATTTTAAGAAAAATTCAATATTATTTTATAAGCAATTCTATTCGAAAACTTAAAAGCTTGGCAACTATGCAGATGTGGAGCCACTCAAAGGCAGCAGTAGTAAGAAGGTGGCGCATTGCCACAGTCACTATGTGTGGCTTTAAACCACAAAAAACTTCAGCAAAAGATGATTGCTGATGCTGAATTTATTAAAATTGTTGAATTGTGTGTTGGTTTCTTTATGGTACGAGTAGTTTTCATTTGTTGCACTGCATTTCATTGTAGTAGAAATAAAATTTAGTTGAGTCAAGTTTTAGCTTCAGTGGTATTAGTTTTGTTAAACACCAGTTGTGGCAATATTTTGCCGCTGTGATTGTTAAGAGCAATAGTTGCTTTCTGTACCAATATTGCAATCATACTTGTGTTTTCAGTTGTCTATTTGCATCGAAGTTGTTAGTATTTGATTTTGATTCGTTAAGCATCTAAACCATTTGTTGTACCATAATGTTTAACAGCTGCAGTTATTTCAAAAGACTTCTTTAGTGTTGGTAATTTTATTAAATTTCTGAAGAAGTCCGAAAACATGCAATCACATTCAGCTGCATTGTGGCATAGAATGTATTAAAAAAAGATGCTTAACATTGCTTAAAATGTAAGTAACGCAATAAAACTAACATTAAGTTTCTAAAAGTAGAAATTGCAATTAAATTGATGAAATTGTTTGCAAGAAGGAAGTATTTCAAATTACAAGCAACAGAGAAACCAAGTAAGGAGTCGGTAAAAAGATCAGATAAATCTTGGCTCCAAAGGTAATCGAAAATAAAGCAAAAAAAATGTCATTTAAGTATGAAATATATGTCATGAAATGCATAAAGTTAAAGTTTAAGTTAATGTGCACCATTATAAAGGGTTCAATTTTGCAATTAAAAATATTTTAACTTTAATAATTGTTTAGGAATAAGAAGTTTGAAAATAAGTATTTTTAAATGGCGAGGTAAGCACACACACACACATTAATGATGTATATTAAAATAAATGTATACATTTTTTTTAGGTGATTTGTTTTGATTATGAGGACTTTGATATTTGACGGTTTTTTTTAATATTAGCGCTTTTTTGATTTAGACAATTTTAGTCCGGCTAGACAAGTTTTAATACATTCGATATTTTTCCTTTGCCGAATTGTTTTTATTTAGTAGATTTTTCCTAATGGAGATATTACAACTCTTTTGCGTTTAACCCGCCGGTACTCACGCGGGGTGTAAATTACAACCCACGACTTATTATTTTTTCTATATCTTGTTTTTCCAATAGGTCTTATTCACAGTTTTTCTAATAGCTGAATATAATGAACTATCTCATCATTTGATGGATGCTACGTCCTTTTTAGCGTGTTTTTGAGAAGTGGGAGCACCTTCAAATCCGCGTGACTAGAAATAAGCACTCTTCAATTCTCTTCTGTACAAATTTTGTAAAATTATACGTAGTTTGTTAAATTGAACAGCTATAATGATTTTTTACTTTATTTTATAATCTAGCTAAATTTGAATTGTAAAAATATTTTTGTTGCATTCCATTGCACTCAGTAAAATATGCACGATAACGATGACTCTATTTTGTTCTACAATATGACAAAAGGAGGCGTAGATGTTGTAGATCAGAAGTGTGTTACTTTCGATGTATCCAGAATAAGTTTCCGATGGCCTCTGAAAGTATCTATATATATAAAACTGAATGTGAGTTTGTTTATTTGTTTGTTTGTTTAATTGTTCCTTATAGGAGGCCAAACCCTTGGACCGATTTTCCTGAAATTTTCACAGTATTTAACTGGAACTCTCGGATGAATTATAGGCTATATGAAGTTTTGATTGGACAAAGAGGTGTGATACCGCCCATATAACCCAAAAATTTAATCGCCATATTTTGGGCATTTTTTTACCTACGTCGATGATATTTGGTACATATGGTATTGGGATAATTTGGAAGACGTACCAGGAGAAAAGTGGGTGGGACCACGCCCCTTTTTAGGAAAACCAAACCCTTGGACCGATTTTCCTGAAATTTTCACAGTATTTAACTGGAACTCTCGGATGAATTATAGGCTATATGAAGTTTTGATTGGACAAAGAGGTGTGATACCGCCCATATAACCCACAAATTTAAATCGCCATATTTTGGGCATTTTTTGACCTACGTCGATGATATTTGGTACATATGGTATTGGGATAATTTGGAAGACGTACCAGGAGAAAAGTGGGTGGGACCACGCCCCTTTTTAGGAAAATTAAAAATCGTAATATAGTCTTAACTACTGGGCCGATCGTCATTAAATTTTCACAATAGGATATATAAATACTTTTAATTTTATTTTATAACGAGGGGGGTAGCGAAGCACACCTGGATAAGCTAGTTTTAGTATATTATCAACACATTAGTGTTAATTCATTAGTGGTTTTTGCAAGTAACTTGCCGAACAAAGCTATAAGGCGTTTCGATTTTTTACGGGATATTGGATTTCCTCTAATTCATGAACATTAAGTGGTAAGGTCACAAAATTCATCCTACTCAAATCTTTAAAAAGGTCGCTAAACGCACCCAGCACAAGTACCAAAATAACAAAAAAAAAAAATTTATAAATGCTGCATTTAACCCCGTTCAAGATACATGAAAGTTAAGAGTCAATGTGTTTTTTGCCAATTATTTATGTACAAAAGTCACATGTGTAATATTTGCCCAGATTGCTATTCTTTGCAATAAACCTTAATTGTTTTCATTTGTTTAGAAAATTTTTTATGTTTGTTAAAATTAGACAATATTTTCACCAATATAAAAATAAGGAATTTCTTATGTTAAATAAATTGATTCTAAAATACACGTATTTGCTTATTTTATGCCCTTTTTTTTCTAAAAATTTTTCAATAAAAATGTTATGTATAACTTAGAAAATGCTTTTATGTGTATAGTTTAATTTTTTTTTACAAAGGTTTTTATGTTGAATCTCTATTTGCTTACGGTTGTGAAAAAACAAGCAGTTTATCTTGGGGTGTAAAAAGCACCGCGCGAGTAACGACGTACAAAAACAAGTGCGCGAGTAAGGACGGGTTAAAACAATTTGTTTTGTTTCTGTACTATTTTAGATTGACGATTTTGCTCATTATTTTTCTTTTGTCGATTTTTGCAGATGGTAAATTGACTATTTTGGTTTTTTTTCTGGTTTTTAAAAATATTTTTCGTTTCGGAAATTTTTTTCTCTTGGCGAGATTTCTCTCTGTAAACATCTGTTTTGTTTTGAATATATATTTTAAGTGTGTCAAATATTTTTTTCCATAGTGATTTTCTATTTTTTGCGACTTATTTCCCACTAAATCTTTTTTATCTGGTTTTCGTTTTGATATTTTATATATTCGTTTCGTTCAATTATTATGTGTTAGGGTGCGTACACCCTTATTATTTTCACGATTTTTGTTTTGGCAATATTTTTTTGCTATTGCGATCTATATTTACTTTCGATTGCTTTTCATGTTGATGATTTTTTTTTTTGTAATTTTTTCGCTGTGGCGATTCCGGTTAGACGATTTTCATTTATTTTTTTTCGATTTTTACTTTAGGCCAAAAATACATTAACTATTCGAGTACCATTTAAGGTTTTGTCTACTTTATTTTAAAATTTACAACTAAAACTTATCCACTGTAAATATTTTATTAACTAATTTTTCTCAGGTATAGTGAATGAATTTTTAATACCGATTTATTCTATTCAAATCTATTCAGACAATTTAATCTTTAAGACTTAATCTCAAAAGATTATCTAGAATCCAGCGAATACATTATTGTTATATTTAAGAAAATCGTCTTTTGTAACGTTAATTTTTCAAATTGGAAAAGTTACTTGGAAAAAGAATATACAAATAAATAATTCTATTAAAATTTCTCTGGTTTTTCTGATAAAACGAAACGAATCAAAAGAGATAAAAATGCTTTATACTGTCAAATGGAGTTTTATATGATTCTATGCTTTCAAACAGCAGAGAAATTTTTAGCTTCTTTACCAAAATGGCATAAGAGCTTTATTTTCGAAAACTAAAAATAAGTTTTGTTAATTCTTTACTTATTGTTAGACCCCTTTTGCATCTGCAAAGTTTAATTTGCAAAGTTTTAATTCAGCTGGAAGAAAGACAGAAATGGAAAGTATTCTCCTCTTTGTCTTACCCCCAGCTGAATTAAAACTTTGCTAAAGGCCGTGCTTCACTATCCTACACAATCGTACGATTCATTCACAGGAAAATTTTGCAAAAATCTGACCGACTTTAAAAAATCGGTTCAAAATGGTGTTGTAGGTGCCACACTATCATACAAATCTGATGCCAAAACATCTGGTTGACAATAAATACTCCTCTGATCGCATGAAAACTATCATTTTATGAAAATTTTCATAAAATTTTACAAATCGCACGACTTGCCAAAAAATCTGTCACACAGTTGCATTTTTAGTCCACACTATCATAAATTTTTAGCACACATGTCATATTTTGCAAATCGCGCGACTGGGTAGGATAGTGCGGCACGGCCTTAAGTAAACTTTGCTTGTCTGTGGAGGGTATTGCAAATATAAATGACAGTAAATTTTTTATGAAAATATTTGAAAATTTTAAAAATAATTTCTATAATTTAAAATTATTCATCATTTTATGACAAAGCTTTTCAATAAAAATGAAATAAGTTGAACAGAAAGCTGAAGACAGTTATCTAAATTTGGCTGAATTTACTTGGTGGCTTACGATATTTCCACGCCAGATCGCAAGGTTTTTATATAGAAATTTAAAATAGCACAAAAACACATCTAGTTCCTGTAAAAAGTAATATAACTTTATTTTTTATTATCCAAATAATATAAATAAGAGATTATCATTGTAACACAAAAAAATGGGCGAAAAAAACTAGGCACAACAAATAAAATAGAAAAAAGAGCAGTCGTTTAACCGCAAAAATAAAATAAATAAACTTTTTCCTCCAGCCACAAATGAAATAAAAACATTCATACAACAAATAAAATTCACACATAAACGTATTCACTAAATCACCCACCCATACAATCAACTCTACAACAGTGAGAAGTAAATAAAAAAAAAGTGGTGGTTGAAAGTTGAGTATTACGTACCCTTTCTTTTTATTTGTTTTCTTTTTCTTTCTATTTGTTACTAGAATTCGTGTTTGTATGTGGAAATTTAATTAAAACCGAAATACGAGTACATATGGGCATTTCCGTCCAGAAGTCGAACATGAGCAAAAAATTAAAATTGCAGATGAACCAGCAGACTACAAAGTTGCACAAACAAAATTTCTTATTTTTGATAATGTTCTATTGCATGTTTTCTTTAATATCATCTTCTTTAAGAGAAGTGATATATATGATAACAATTAGTTCTCAGAATATCTTTTATAAGGTCTTTAATCTAAGAAAGAATTCGAAGACAAATACTTAATCCCAATTAAGGGTAATTTTTCATTTAACGAAAAATGAAAAATGCCCCCAAAATAGTGTGAATGATATAAATCCCACAAAAAACTCTTAACATCAAATAATGAGTTTTCAAAATTAGTATTATTATTAAACGGCGACGTTGCTCGAAATTCTATGGAGTAGAGTTACCTTGAGCCCCGCCGATGAGCCTGGAATGCAAAAACCCGTTAGTAAGCTACTGCCGCTGTAAAAATCAACATGGAGAAAAAAGTGCCTGCGCCCAAATAATTTAAGTCCCCAGATTTGCTGCAGTGCATTGGAGTGCTACGTCAAAATAAAATTAGGTACGTATGTAATGCAATGCAGAAAATCTTTAATAAACATCGCCGAGTAGGGAAATACCATGGTGGAGAAAATCCCTAACCCCTAATCAAGGCCGGCTACGCTGAAAAACTTTAGTAATAATATTCAAATATTTTAAAATATTGGATATTGGAAATACAATGGGTTTTTTTAATAAAAATTTTTTTACATTTTATGTACTTTTTTTAAACTATTGTATGATTTTTTTTTGAAAAATGTATGGGAAAATTATTCGAAAAATATTCGCTTGAATTTGGCGAATACGAATACGAATATCTTAAAACAGCCCAAAAATCTTGTTGATGTGTTCCATAAAAAAAAACTGGAGCCATTTAAAATTTTTGATCGATTAGAAATTCATAATTGAGTCTTTGCGTATGATTGATATACTTTGCTATTTTAATATAACGTATACGCTGTCATACAACGAGTCAGAGTAGAGACTGTTGTGAAATGGTATTTGTGTAACTAACTGACCGATGTGTAATTTATGTGTATCAGTGGAGTGCAGTGCGTATGAGTTGTATTTTTGGTGTTTTTGATTATAACCTATACGTTATCATATCATTTTATTTTTGTTTGCAGCGTAGTGATTTAAGCTTAATAAAATGCATTTGAAGCTTATAAAACTTAGCCATTTATAGGTCGCCTTGAGCATTTTAGTAGTTATAACTTTCGCTAAGATAAACATACGTTTATATGGTAAATGTTTTACAAATAATGAAGGTAATGGTACACAAGTATTCTCCATTAACTGAAAAATTATGACTACGTTGCACTAAATGAGCGATGTGATAATTATTCGATTTAAAATAAATTTCAAGCAGATATAAACCATTTTTGACTCTGTTCTTTGGAAAGCGAACGGAGGCTCAAGACCCAAAAAGGGAGTTATATTTGTTCACTAGTTTTTATAAGATTCTCAAATAATTTCTATAAAAATATTGTTGATTTCTACTGGTGATTTGGTAAAATCTCCAATGATATGAACACACTGAGACATGCTTAAGCCAGAAAACATTAAAACTAAGTTTTAAAACTTATCCACTTTTATATATAAAAATAACAATAACAAAATTATTTATTAAATTTTCAAAAAGATCGAAGAAATTAAAAAAACTATTAAAAACTTATTTGAAATTAATTTGGAAGAATATTGCAGACAATAGATTTATTAAATAAAAAAAAGCCATATTAGCAAACCCACTTATTGTTCATTTTATTTAATAGTTATAATTTTTATATTAATTTATAATGCTTTTAAAGGTTTCCCATGAAATTAAGTATTTTTCAATTTAAAATATTAAGTCATGAATGAATAATTTTCACTTGTACAAACTCCTTCAACTCCTTCAAATATAATCTTCTGTAAAACACAACTGCACGTTTCCTAAACTTGGCAATGACAAAAAAAAATCTTTATTATCCTGCACTCCTCATTGCAGTGGCTTCTTTATATTTGTAATGTATTAAATCTAAATTGCCCAAAAGTAATAAAACCATTTAATAAAATACACTTTCAAGTTGGCAGTTTCAACTGCTTAAAATTGTTTTTGACTTTTTCTATTTAAACGTTATATTTTTCTTGCTGCTACAGAAATAATGTAGGAAAGAAACTAAATTGTTTTCTAGTTAAAAGAAACAAAACGTTTAAACTTTTCATATATGATTCGTTGTAAAAAATAAAAAAAAATGTTGTAAATCGGTATTTTGAAAGTTTTCATTTAAGTCTAGAATTTAGAAGGAATTTTTTTTTTTAATATATAGAAAGTAAGTATGTATGTATATCAGTATTTCCAAAACAGGTGAATGGTTGTTTTTATATTTATTATAATTGAAATTGTTACTCATTTGCTTCACAAACTTTTGCTAATTAAAAAACATAATATTTTTCTAAATGCTTAATCTGATTTTGTTTTCTATGACTTCAGGCTATAAATTAAATTTCCATTTCACAAGTTAATTAATAGTTGTATGTGTTTTACTCATTAGTTTTATGTTAATGTCAAAAGCCGTATGTAAAACAGCTTTTTTATGTTGTTCAAATTTGTGTATTATTGTCAGTCATATAAAATGCTTTATAGCATAAATTTTCTATATATTTATTGTGAATAAATATATACATGTAAATTTAAAAGCAAACACTTACTCGCACAGTGATTTAATTATATGACTTGAAATACTTTTCTCAGTTCTTACTGCCCAAAAACTGCCTCCCAATAACTGAACTGAATTATATTTTTAAGAATAAAAGAAAATCTTGCATCCAAAACTGAAGATTTAAATAAAATTATTTCTAATTTATTTATTTAAAAATATTAAAAGTGTGAAAGTTATAAAGGGTTTTCCAATAAGGAGTTGACAATTTTTTTTTAAGAGAATGTACGTCGCGTCAAACCGGCTTTAATTCTTGAGTCAGTTTGATCTTGTATGGGTTTAAAGCAAGATTTTTACGCAAAATTCGCCATAAAGTGGTCTTGGCGATGTCCAGTTCCTGAGAACGTCGCGGCATCGACTGATTTGAATCGATTGCTACGGACGCCTGAACGGCAGCGATATTTTCGTTACTTTGACCAACCCGTTGTCTCACTGGCACGGCATCATCACAGAACGAATATGTAGACTAAAATTTTTGTACTAAACTTGTTATTGCTTGTCTACTAGGGCGAGAATAACGACCGAAAATTTGAGTTAACGCTTTTAAAGTTACGGTCACCGACTCCGATAGTACATTTTTATAATTTGCATACGTCGTTTGGTCGTGTACTTTACCACGATGAAAATGTTGAGTTTACTGAAAAAAGGGAAAGTAACAGTTAGATGATCAGTGAAATAGTGCGTTCACAAATTAAATTAAAAGTTGTCAAGTACCTATTGGAAAATCCTTTATATGAATATATATATGACGTTGTATTAGTAATTGAGCGATATGTATGTATGTATATTCTTTTCGGATGTTTGTTCCACTATAACGCGAAAACCGCACACTGAATTTCTATAAAATTTGGGTAGATGAAATGCATGTGGCCCAGGTTAAAATAGAGGGTACTTTTTAAGATGTAAAAGAAAAAAAAAATTATTTCGTACTAATTTTTAAGAAATAACATTATTTCTGATGGCTAAATTGAGAAAAAAAAACGGGTATTTTGGTACTGTTTTATTTTTGGTATTGTTTTACTGTTTGTTGGTACTTTTTCTCTTGCTAAATATTCTTAATGGATTTGTATGAAATGTTTCCAGATGGAGAGCAAGTGACCCAGATTTATCGATAGGGTAGTTTTGGTACTTTTACTTCGTATTATTGCACTAATTTTTTTATCAATTAACATATGTACTGAATTAATTTAATCCAAATGAATTGAGAAAAAGCTGGTACTTTTGAACGGTACTCTGGTACTGGTACTCTGTTGAACGTGATTACATATCCTATTTCACCACATTATGAATGCAAATAAAATGCGATGATTTATGCACATCCATCTTCGTATATTCTTAACGTGTGGTTCTTATTTTTGGTACCTACGGAACGACTCAGCACAAATTTCTTGCAATCAGTACTTGCTATCTAAGTAATGAACTTCATTTTTAGTTGTACATACGAGTACACACATACCCCAACTATCTGAAGCCGAAAATATTTCTGAAAATCGTATCTTACTATAGAATCACTGCATAAATCAAAGATATATCAAGTTTAAATTATAAGAAATAAAAAAAGAATAAATGTTGAAATAAATTTCATTTGTAAAGTCACCATTTACTAACTACACAGTTTCATGACAAATTATATACGATAAAATAAAAAAAAAAACAAACCTACCAAGTAAGAACGCTATTTTTGGCTTTGCCGAATATTATAAACCCTTCACTAAGTCATATATAAATATTTTGTGTATGTATGTATATTTATAAGACACCAGTTTTTACTCGTGATTTCGTTCACGCTACATGTTAATGAACACACAAAAAGTACTAAGAGCAAAAGGCACCAAAATAACCTGCTTTCCTCTTATTAGCCACAAGTTTCATAAGTATCAGTATTTCCTTATTTTACCCCATAAAGTTTATTGTGAGTCAACGTAAAAAAAAATTAAAATCAACAAAAAGGACCAATTTGTCCTGTTTTCACCTCTTAAAAAGTATTCTTTATTTTTATCTGGATCACATGCAATCCGCCAACCAAATTTCACCCAAATATATTTAGAGAATTTCTCAAGAAAAAAGTACCTAAAGTAAAAAAAGTACCAAAAGTAAATAGGAGCACAAATGAAAAAGAACTGTTTTGTCGCATTTTAGCTCCAGGAAATTTATCAACTTATTATAGAATCTATAAAAAAATAATACAAAACTAAAAACCAGCAAAACTACCAATTTGTACCTTTTTATGCTCTAATAAGTACCCTATACTTTATTCTGGGTCACATGTTAACTGTCTACATTAAAGGTTTTACAGAGTTTCTCAAAAAAAAAAAATGTACCAAAAGTAAAAAAAAAACACCAAAAGTTAAAGAGAATCGTAAGTTTAAAAGTGCCAGAATAACAATTTTTGCTTTTTACAGCTCACAGAAAGTACGTTCGTTTATAAAAATTTTATACAATTTTCGTACAAAAGTAAAAAGTACCAAAAGTACCAATTACCCCCTTTCATATTTATAATATTATATTAGAAGAATAATACATATGCACACATACGTATGTATATATATATTTTTTTTTAATTTTGGCTGTTGTCTTAAGATAAATTTTGACATATCAAGTCTCCAAATTTTCTGGTAGCTTTGGAATACCGATTTAACGTACAGATAGACAGGCGGATATGGCCTGAGGGACAATTTCCCAATCTATAAGGATTGAGAACATGTATATACTTTAATGGTCAATATTGTGCCAGAATGACAAACCTATAAATACCCTTAACAATTTTGGTGAAGGGTATAAGAAAAAAAAGAATGAAAACAACAACTTTGTAAAAAGAAATTGAGAGTAAAATGCCTGAATGTATGAAATAATTATATTATTTTAAGTGTCACAACATGTTTTATTGTACACATACTTACAACCATACTTAAACACAAACGAAAATATTGTAAAAAGTATACAAGTAAAATCGTTTTCATACACACTGGAACACAGTTAGAAGTTTTACTAATACAACTACTAAAATAATTGTGACTGTAACTACTTCTGAGTAACTGTTTAAGTGCTGCTTGCTGCTTGCTGTGTGTGTAGGTGTTGCTGTAATTCTCATTTTTAATAAAAAAACTCGTGGAGTATTTTGTTACATTCATTTGTGTATGTTTGAATGTATTTTTAAGCACGTTCATATGTGTATCTACGCAAGCAGTATTTGGAGTTCAGTGTACTGCTCTTTGCAGGTGGTTTATGGAATTATAACAAATGCTGGGGTTTCTGTTTGTATTTCAAGCTGATGACAACCGTTGTTATTAAATGGAAGATATGCTTAAAGTTTTTTTTCGTTGGTTTTTTTTATAGTTTATGGTTGAAGAGTATGAGTCTGAACACAATGTAGCGATAATTTATTGCGGTGCGGTTTTTCATACGATTTTGAAGTAAAAAACCGCAGTACGGAACGGCATAAAATTAAAATCTATTATATTTTTATTGCGGAATTTCTTATTCTTTCAATTTAAGATACTCTTTCTGATGTTGCCATAGTTTTTTAATTATTGGCGATGTTCACAACATTATTGTTTCAAAAAAAAAAAAAAATTGATTTTGAGGTATGTCTGAATGTATTCACATATAAATTAATAAAAATGTAAATGTGTTGCCGCCGCCGTCTTCCGTTGTATTATGTTTATTTTTCTCTCCCGCAACGATAAATCGCACCGCATCGCAAACATTGTGTTCAGACTCTATGATTAGGAAAATGTTTTTATACATTGTTTTGCTTATTCTGTAATGAGTGTATGTCTTCACATACGAGTATGTATGTAAGTCGAGTTTATTTTCTATGTAATGTATGTATTTATAAATAAATTTAAAAATTATCTATAAAACTTCTAGTGCTGTGTTAAATTTAATTACTATACTCACTGTGCAGTTATTATTATTCAGGGAAATATTTCTTAATAATTATGAATTTGTAGTAGAGTGTAGTGTAGTAACTTACATCATTTATTTAAATGTTAATTGTGTTATCTTGTGTTTGGGGAAAGTTGTTGCCTGGAGTGCTTCGGACGTTAAATAGTGTTTTTTTAGAATGCGATACTTCCGTGATCTTAACCGTTAAAAAAAAAGGAAGGAGGTAAATAATTCAAGGGGGATTTTTATGAAATGTTGGAACATAAAATTTCTTTATAAATATTTGTGATGTTCACAATGGGTGCTATATACAGTGCCAGCTCGCTAATCCGAATTAATGATTGCAGACCCTGATTCGGATTAAAGAGATATTCGGATTATTGGATGTGCTGCTATTATGTATTATAATTCATTATATTCGAGAATAAAACTCAAGCCAGGATTTCAAAACAAATTTATGCTATTTTTATTATTCAAGAATTAAAAAATTAAAGCTTTTTTAAAATATAATTTAAAAGTTTGCCGTCAGAATTCTCAGTAAATCTTATAAAAGAATAAATATGTATGTACAGTAATTATTGGAACATACATTTGATACACAGGTTTTTTAGCTTTTAATATTTTCAGCATTTTTTTTATTCCACAAATTGATGAAGCTCCTACACAAAATTTCATTGTTAAAGTTTTTCCTGATTGTCCGCGATTTACTTCTTCTATTATTTTAAGCTTATCAGTTAATGACAGAGTTTTATGGGTCGTTTCTTGCCATATTATTTAAATTGATGTTTTCGCGACTAATACCATTTAGCAAATAAATTATTTGTAACAAGACATAAAACATACATACGAGTACATATGTATGTACAATATCAATCATAGAAGGCTCTGCATCTCAATGGTGGCCCGTTAATGTTAAATTTCCACACATCGGTTTGTAAAAAAAAAAGCAGACACAATAATAAAAAAGCAGAAAAATAAAAAATTTAAAAATTCGGTTTAGCGAGCTTGCAACCAATGCGGATTATAGAGTATGTAATACGTCGTAAATTCAATTCGGATGACTGGATAATTCGGATTACACACCTTCGGATTAGCGAGCTGGCACTGTATATATAGATAAATTTTTTTTTTTGAAAAATCGTGGGCAAGTTGTTTCCTTAAAATATGGATTAGGGCATTACATTTCCATTTAGGACAGATTTTCATATTTTGTGCTTAAAAGGGCTTTCGTGTAGTTTGTTTTCATAAAAATTTTATTAAAATCTACTGAAAGTGTAAAATCTGTTGACTCTGTCAACTCTATCATTTACGAACTGATTTAAATTTTTTTTTTTTTTTTTTTTTTTTGAAGTGGTTTGGGTGTAGTTTGGTTCCATAAAATGGTTGGAAAATCTCCTCCTGCATGAAAATTTTTTTTATCAATTTCCAAAATTCTTTTATTTTTTTAATCGAGTTTGCAAACAGTTTGGCCCATACGTTTTTTATTTAATCGCATGGAAATTTTTCCCACAAATTTTTGGTTTTTTGAAAAACTTCTCCGGTTTTAGTCCAAATATTTATAATTCGTCTTTTGTTTGAACAAAACGTTTTCAGTTTGGTACCATATTTTTTTTTTTTTATGGAGGTAAGTTTTTATTAAACCCCTTTTTCATCCCGCCACTCCCATAAAAAATTAGTTATCGTAGAACTCCGCAGTTTATTGACCGATTGAAACTGTTTTTATTTTTTTTTTATTCGGTTTTCTTGCAGTTTTGTCCCATAGCGGCGTCGATTTTGTTATTTGTTCGATTGTGTTTTGATATTGAAGTCGGGATTTTTTTGCAATAATTATTTAGTTGTCAGATCTTACAAAATATATACATATTAGTAATTTTGCAGTATGTATAAGGTTTTTCAATCAGAGTGATATGATTCTTTAAAAAAAAAACACAGGAATTCAAAAGTTTTTTATTTAATGTGAAGTTGCAATCGATACAATTAAGTTCTAAATAAAACGTCATTTAAATGGCCTCCACGACTTCTTCTGCAGGAATTCGATATACCCAATTTTTGAGCACTTTTCCACTAAATGAAGTCGTATGTCATGCATGGCATGTTCAATATTGACTTGTGAAGCTTGTAGAGAGTCTGCTCTTTTTCGAAAGTTCAATGACTTCAAATAACCCCACAAGAAATAGTCTAATGGTGTTAAATCACAATTTCTTGGAGGCTATTCAATTTCACAATTTCTTGAAATAACCAATTATCCAAACTTTTCTCGCAATAATTCAATTGTTGCATTTGCTGTTGGAACCAAATCAACTGCTATTAATGTCGGCCATAAAAATTTGGTTATCGTCGATCTATAGCACTCTCCATTGACAGTAACGGTTTTACCAGCTTCATTTCAGACCAAAAACCACACCAAACTGTAAATTTAGGTGAAGTGATGTTTTTTATGAATAATTTGTGTATTTTCTTCTCATCAGAATCGACAGTTTTGTTTATTTACAGCACCACTGAGATGAAAGTAAGCCTCATTGAAGAAGATTTATTTAAAAAAATCGTTATCGTTTTCACGTTGTTCCAAGGCAAAATCAGCAACGTTGTGCTTGCGTATATCTCTCCATGATGAATTTGTAAACACTACTGAATACAATGAAAAACAAATGACAGATCATGTTACAAATAGCCGAAACGTCACTTCAAAATCATATCATACCTATTGGAAAACTTTCTATAATAAATTATGTATTTTTCTTCCTGTTTTCTTTTTCTTTGTATAATTTATTTAAAATTAAAAGTTGAAATACTATAAAAGGACTTCGTTAATGTTTGTAATTGATAAAGATTTCAAGGAATTAAAAATTTCACATTGAAGTTTATTTTTACTTATGCCTACGCAGTTTACAGTAAAAAGAGGTCTGCTTGAAATTCCAAAAATTTTCTAAAATTAGCAGAGATTTTCGAGATTGCACAATTTATTCTTTAGAAGTTGCTAAAATACTTTTTGATAACAAAAAGTTATTTATACGTTTTTAATAAAATACTTAATTGCATAAAAACTGAATGTTTTAGCTAAAGTTTAGTTTTAAATTTTCAAACATTAATGAAATTGCTTAAAAACATCAAAATTTTATATGAGGAAAGTATTTTAATTGACAAATTTGTTCTATTTTGTTTGAAAAATGTTGTTGTTTTTACAAATACTCGTATTTGCTTTTTTAAGGTAACCTTTTGATATTGGAGTTTTTAAAAAGTGTTTAAAAACTGGACGAGCTTTATGTGTAGAAACATGTTTTCGGCGAACACATTAAATTTTAATTCAATATTATTTCAGTAACGAATTACAAACAAATTTTAAAGTTTTTCTCTTGCAGAATGTTTGATGTTTTGTAATAATTTGAATTTTAATAAAAAAATAATTTTGATGTTTAATGAAAGAGCTTCCAAGTGAAAGCTATCTGTCTGAAAATCATGATTAATAAATTTTCTTAAATACTCTTTATTCGTTCACAGATGACAGCGGTATTTTTTAGTCATATTCACTCAGTAACTCGTTAAAACTCTCGGAAATTTGTGCGTAAAATTCAATACATATTTAACAGCACAATTTTTTATTAATTAAACCAATCTTCATTTATTTCAATTTACATATTTATAATGTAATATTATGGATTTACATTAATCGATTATGGTTTTGTCTGCCATGAAATGTATTGATTGTTACCAAAGCAATTTTAATCATAAACAAACTCTTTCTTTTTTATTCAGGATTTAAGCGTAATTTTCTTAACTAAATAATACTGCTTTAAAGTAATGCTCAATACAAAAAACTTCAGGTAATAAGAGAATATAATAAAAAAATGTCAGTGACAGGGTAACCTTGACATAATTTTATGAATACGATTCAGTACTTACGTTAGTTAGCTCACATGCATATGCCGCTTTATTTATTAAAGTCGTTTTATATCAATCGATCATGATTTTTCTGATATAAAACACTTCTTCTTCTTCTTAAATTGATGTGCTCAGTGCAATTTATTTAATTAAATTTCATTAATACAGCATTTTAGTAAAGGTAACGTTCAAAACAGAAAAGGCAATAGCAAAATATTTAAAAATGTCAATAGTAAGAGAGGACTATCGGAATATTATGAGTAACGTTCAATACATATTTTAGGGATCAAATTGTGCTCTTATAATATGGTGACATAATAGTCGATTATAATGTGGTGTTCCATAAAATGTATTGATTGTTACCTATAAGTCCTTTTTATGAACTTTATATAAATATTGAGAATTATAACAATAACTCTTTACTTTTAATGACGTTTTCAAAGTAATTTTATTTATGAAATTTCAGTAGTAATCCAAGCAAGAAAAAAGTAACGTTCAATACAGAAAATTGACGGCAACAGTAAGTGATTAATGCATGATTTTTGTTTTTAATGCTTTTTCATCTGTTGCAAACATTTACTCCTAAGTTATTTAAGCTCCTTCTTCTTCTTCTTTACGAAAAGACTATTCAATATTAAGAAAAACCAAAACATAAAAAATCACCTTATCATATCTAACATCATAAAGTTAGTTCAACTTCTTTAGTTTATATAAACAACTCAGGAAAAAGCAAATACATGAAATATTTGTGCAAGCAAGTTAACATAATTTTTGTATATAATTAAATTTTTGGCTAATGAAAAAACAAAAAGAAAAAGAAGAACACGAAAATAAACATGGAAGAATGATGGATGGATGGATGGATGTATGAATTCAAAGAGAACAATTTTGCAAACACAGAAATGTTTGTGAGTTTCTGTTGACAAGTTAGAAGCTAAAATAGTTAAGGACTTTTAGTTTATTAATTTTATTTTAACTAAAAATTTTATATTATTATTATTAAAGTTAACAAATTAAATTAACATACATTTACATACATAAAATAGAAAATAGTTTTTATTTAAGTGAGAAAATATTTCCAATAACTGATAAAAAGCCTGATAGATTTATCCGGAAAACTGACTACCCCTTTTACAACATGATAAAATTGATATTTTTCAAAGAACCAATCATTTAACGAATGATACTTAAAAAATTTCATCTGTAGAGCTAAATATATCCTTTTTAACACTTGTTATAATGTTAATTCTTGTTATCCTTACATTTGAAATGTAAGATGTGAAGAGCACAGAGATCAATTTACCAACTCAGGTTTTGCTTAATCGACCCCTTTTTTTAGAAGAGCTTCAAAAAATTCAATTTAAGCGGCATTGCAGCAATCTAATATGTTCTACAAAAATATTGTTCATATAATTCTACTATAAGTCTACAAATACACAAACGATTTATATCCAACTTGAACGACAGAAATGTGTTAAAACTTACAATACACGGGCAACTGACATATTCCGATCGAAATGGGTTTAATATCGTTCTTGTATTCCGATCGTTTTTAATTTACATTCTTCAGATTCCGTTTATTTTGTATTTCGTTTTTATAGTGATCAAGTTTTTTATACCCATATTCGTTAGTTTAAATTCTCTTTACTGGCAAAGCCATTATAAATTTTTTTTTTTTATTAAAATATGACATTTATTCGAGCAAATACTCAAGAATTTATGATCTTAAAAATTTTTAATTAATATTTGTTGTTGGAAAAATGCTAAATACCAATTCATCAGTAGATGGAACTTTTCAAACATAAATGGTAAAGATCTACTGATGAGTTGGTATTTAGCAACCAACGAAATGCATATAGATTTGCTAACGCACAACAAATATTAAATAAAAATTTTTAAAAACATAAATAGATTATTTTACTGACGCTCCCAAAAGTATGCATGGTTTTTATTGCTTATTACAAATTAAGTTAAGTAATTAGAAAAATTCATTGTGAATTTCCTTTTGAATTTTAAAAGTTCTTTAATCACAATATAAATTTTCGTTTTTTAAATACTCAACTTTTGGAATTGAATACACATTCGATCGCAATTGAGTTTTGTGCCATGGCTAAAAATAAATTATTCAAAATATGTATAAATATTTTTATTAATGGATTTCTATACAAACATTTTTTCCAATTATCTCAATCGACTTAACTGCTTTTGTTAAATGTTCACAGATACAATAAATAAATGTTATTTATTCACGCATTGATTGATGTGATCCTCTTCTGTTTAATTATAGCGAGAGAGAGAGAGAGAGAGAGGTAGATCGATATACTGAGTGACAGCATTGCAAAACCAGCTTCAAGCTGAGTAAAACTTTTCATTAACAATTATTCAACGAAATGTGAAGAACCTAACAGGCCTTCTTGTATTAAATAAATTTTACTTATTTTGTTCTTAAAACCACAAACTTAATTTCCTTTTTTTCCATTTGCAAATTCTTAAAACCATCACATTCGTATTCGTGCTTTGTTTCACTACTTCTTTGATTTTGAATTTTTCATCAGGCAAAAAAGGAAATTTAAAACAAAACACAATAGAAACAAAAAAAAAAAAAAAAAAAAAAACAAAAGGAAACTATATCTTTTTATAAAATCTTACCCAGTTTTGCCCAGTTAAGTTTTTTTAACCAAATTTTTTTTTTTTGTTCTCCTACTTGATAAAAGAAGTTGTCCTTTTTTTGTATATTTTCGTAAATTTCATTTTCATTTTGATGATATTCTAGATGCTCTTGTTGCATCTTTTGTTTTCGTATTAAAAGTAAAAAAACAACAACAGCAAAGTAAAACGTGAAACGTGAAATGAAAGAAAGGAGTGTTTTTTCTTGTTGTTGTTGTTTGGTAATTGAAAAGTTTCCACTCAATTATTAAAGGCACCAGAAAATTTCTTAACAAATATAATGGGAAAAGAAAACATGGTAGAACTCTAAAATTAACAACAAAAGAAGTTTTAATTTTAAATGAAAATTGGCTTGTTATTGTTGGTTAAGTTGGTCAAAAGAGTTAATGACAATTTCGACACAGAGAAAACATATATTTTGTGGTCTTTGGTAAGTTCTTAAGCTGTTGTTTGATAATTAAGGTACATATGTATATAAATTATTGAAATAACTTGAGATAGTACATGTAGTGTGACATGGAGATGCAGTCGATATTCTCCGTAGAGCGTTTAACTCTATAATACTGACTATCTTTCATATTTAAAATTTATACTAAACGAAAATTTCGGTTAATTAACGATCATGGGTTATGCGTCGGCATGCTGCTACCAATTTTTAATATTTTAAGATAGTGGAGAAACCAAAAGTAGTGGTGTATTGGAAAATTTTCATTCGACGTTTTTTTTTTGTTTCATTTTAATAATTTGTTTTCGTTTTGGCGCTTTTTTAAGCTATTGCATAGCTTCTATCGCGGGCTTTGAGGCGACCGAATCAATAAATTTTGAAAAGTTAAGAAACAAACTCTTTTGTTTATGAAACGAAAAAACCTGGCACTAAGTTTGTTTCTTAAGTCTTTTGTTTTTTGAAGTGAAAACTTCTTTTTTGTATAGTCTATGTATGATGACTATACAGTGTTGCCGCTTTGGAATTTTTTAAGTTTCTAGTGTTGCTACTTTCCCCGGGATTTGAGGGGATTTTTGTCAAAGTTTTTGGGAATTCCCGTCCAGTGTTGCCACCTATTCCCAGGAAATTTTCCGTGATTTCTGGGTTTTTGAGAGGATTTTTATATATGTATATAAAAGAAAGTCGTGTTAGTTACACTATTTATAACTCAAGAACGGCTGAACAGATTTGCCTGAAAATTGGTGGGCAGGTAGCTTAGGACTAGGAGAAGGACATAGGATACTAAGGTAAGGCACTTTTTACCTGGGGGACTAGGGTGCCCTTCTTTGTATGGGGCAATTCCAGTATAGCTAGAAAAGTGAAATTGAAATTGCACAAGTTGATAAGAAATGCTATGCAATAGCTTTACCGCGGCAGTCCTCGATTGCCACACGTCTTTTTTTCTTTTAAGTTTTTGAAGCTTGACTATTTTCTTTTGGTTTAAAAGATTTTTAATAAAAGCATTTTTTTTCGTTTAGCCGATATTTTTTATTTTAGGAATTTTTTGTTTCGGTGTTTTTTTGAATTGAGATTTTTTTTTCCTTTTAATTACTTTTTTAACTTTTGTCAATATATTTTTCATATTAGAGATTTTTTTCAACCTTGACCCTTATTTTGTTTTTACGATTTACTTTCGTTTTAGTGTGTTTTTTACTTCAAGCGATTTGTTATCGCTGTTGCGATTTTCCGCAAGGCTGACGATTTTGTTAGTTCTGGTAATATTTAGCATTTGTTTTGATTTATATTTTATTTTATATTAATTTCTTTTGTTAAGTGTGGACCTTTTGATGTAGTTGCCGCGATTGCTTGACGCAATATAGTTTCAAAATTATTTATTGTTGTAAAAACAAAATGGATCGGTGACGACAATTTTAGTTTAACGATTTTTTTTAATTAAAAGGTGTTTTCTTTAAGTCAGCTTTTTTAGGTTGGACGAAATAATATTAAAAATTGACGGTGTTTTAATTTTAGATGGTATTTGGCATTTTAGCGCTTTTTTTTGCTTGGGAAATTTTTTTTCATTTGCATATTTCCCTTTTTGGATGTTAAATTTTAATTTTCCAGACTTTTACTGGCTTAACGAATTTTTGTTTTATTATGATAGTATTTGTTTTCGTTTGGCGTTTTTTTTTTCTTTAGTTTTGAACATAATTTTGGCTTGCCATTTTTTATTGTTTTGCGACTGTTTTTAAAGTTTGAGAATTTTATATATATTTTTTGGTTTCGCTTTGACAAGTGGTTTTTTTCTATTTTAGAATTTGTTTTTTTAATTTTTTTTTTTACTTTTAGCGCTTTATTTGCTTTTTTGCGATTTTAATTCAATTTTACCATTTCTTATAGTTCTGATAATATAATGCGTTTCATGTTTTTTTTTTTGTTTCAGCGTTTTGTTTTTGCATTGAAACTTTTTTTTTCGTTTTGGCAGTTCTGACGATTTCATTTCTGTTAAGGCGTTATTTTTATCTTTTTTGTAAATTTTTTGAGAGTTTGCTTTCACATTTCGTTTACGTTTAAAAGATCTTTTACTTTACGCGATTTATATTCATTTTAGCGGTTTGTTTTCTAGTTTGACAATTATTTTATTATTGATGATTGTTTTGTATTTCAGCAATTATTTCCTTTGTGTCGATATTTTGAAGGCTTTATTGTTTTTCGATTTGGTTTTCAAATTCAACGTTTATTTTTATTTTCTTTTTATTCTATTTTTATGTTTTATTTCTTTCTCGATTTAAACAACAATGAAAAGTATACATATGTGATTAATTTTATGGCGAGTTAAAGATCTCTTTTTTGAAAATCTTTTACATATTTGCTAAAAAAATGTCGCTAAAAGTTTCTTAAAAGGTCACGTACAAAGTCAACTCTCGTATATGATGTCCTTTAAGCCGCATTTATATGTGAAAAGAAATTCCACAACATATAAAATCGATTAAATTCTATTTATGAAAATATTTCTTCTTTTTACTTCAAGCAACGAAAAAAAAAGAAAATTCAAAATAAATTAAATTTATACAGAAAAAAAGAAAACGAAGGCTAAAAAAGAAACACCATGTGAAAATAGCACGATGGATAAAATATATAAAGGGTTGATATAAATTGAATTGTGGTTTTTTTATGATTTTCTTCTGCTTCCTATTCCAATTATTATTGTGTGGTTGTTGTTGTTGTTGCTGATGCCGTCGTTGTTGCTAAAGCGGTTTTCTTTTTAAAGAAAAAAATATATTGAATAAAAGTAACTTGTAACAATTGTTATAATATTTTGCTGTTTTACTTTGTTCAGAAACTATAAGAATTTCCTTAATGTTGAAACTCAACGTTCGAATATTACAAAAAAATTTATTTATAAAAGGTTTTTCCTAATTTTGTGTGAGTTTGTGTGTCCGTGTGTGTGTATGAAAGAGGAGAAATGATAAAGAATTGCTTGTGTGGCCAGTTAGTAGTTTATTAGTGTTCATTTATATGAACTATTCTATTTATATAAATACACACATACATAAACACATACATTTATAGAGAATATTTTAGGACTATGCAGTCGTACTTCTAACCAAAGGTATGCAACAAATTTTAGTTGTTACTCAAGAATCGGCTTAATGCTTAGCAAGTATCCATAATTGGAAATGTTCAATGCGGCATTATTTTCGAAGATAACGCTTTAACTAAAATATCGGTAACAACTTACAGACATAAGTTCACAATAGCTTCTACTTACTATAGCGGCTAGAGGCCATTGTAATGTGATTGAAAATTTCTGCTTATCTTCTTGTATTCTGCTGCTGGCTGTTGACAGCAAAAGTAATAGAAGCCATTGCAATGGCAAATTCTTGTGTGGTTTCATTTGTAAAATATAACTCTTACGAAGGTCTTGTAAAAGTCGAGGTTATTTCTAGTTTTCTTTATTATCCTTTAAAGCTTACATCTTTTTACCACTTAACTTGGTTTTTTTTTTCTTATTGCTTTGTCTTTCATGTTGTCTGTTTAATAAAGGCTAAAATGTTAAGTGCTGTACATAAAGTCTGCAAGTATTTTTAATAAAGTAAGAGAAACAACAAATACATGCATATAATTGTACATACCTTCAGAGATAAAAACAGTTGTTACAATACTCACACTACGCAGGACACATACACAAACAAACACACACAAACACGCAATTGTAATTGTGGCTTTTGAGTCTGAATTTCTCTTATCTATAGAATTTGTTGCCGTTGCCTGGTGTTTAATATCAAATGAAAGCATATCAGATCGTGTGTGTGCGTGTGTGTTGTTTGTGTGAGAGCATTTCATAATGTCTGCTTTTATGAAACTTTTGTGAAATAAAAATTTTATCGTATATTTCTTTTGCAAAGCTAAGAGGTGCTGTTGAATTAAAACAATATTTAAATCAGAATTGAATTCAGCGACCTGCTTCATGAGAGTGGTGTTGGCTGAAGTGTTGACCTGGTTTCGATCTCTGATAAAGGCAAGTCCTCAATATGATGAATTATATTAATTGTTAATATTTGTTGATATTTATACAGGCTTAAGTTCGTAAATTTAATAATCACAGAAAAATAATAAAGAGGCATTGTTAACATATTTCAAGCAACAAAGGAAACATTTAACATCAAAAATCACTTTAGATTTCAATTACACGGCTGAATAGAACAAACGTTGTTTTCGGTAGCAGGCAGTAAACCTCGCCAATATTCATGTGTAAATGCTTTCACTTCTTGTTAGGTAGCTCTGTTGAACGTGATTACATATCTAATTTATACACATTTCGAATTCAAATAGAATACGAGACTTGTCACTACTAATTTGATGTTATCTGGTGACTTTCTTATTTTCCGCCATATATTTAACATTACAGTGTTGCCAATGAATTATATCCTACAATTCCCAATCTACTGATATTTTTTTGTACTTAATTGTTGTTGGACTCTTTAAGGGATGAAGGCATAGCTATGGTCATTAAAAACTGTTGTGACAGCGACTGATACTGTGTCAAGCTAATTTACACGACAGCACTCTCCTTATTTGGTTGACAGGATGTTTGGCGAAGTAATAAAATTGGCAAATACATAGCTTAAGAAAATTAATGCGTCTACTTAACACCAGAGGCACTGCAACACTTCTCTAAACATTAACAAAACGCGAATAGCAGAGTTATAAAAAATTAATCAATATTCTACATTTCCACCATCTATCGTCTATACCCTATTCCCTATTGAAGGGTACACGACTGCAATTAAATACGAGTGCTATAAGAAAACACTTCAAGTTTTTCTCGTAATTTTTTTTCCAATACGTAACAATTAGCCAAGCCTTAGTTTATATTCCATACAGGAATTGCGGAGAACTATAGAATTATAGAAATTATAGACATGTATTAGTCATTTCCTGGTTCGAATATCTCCACTTGGTCCCATTAGAACTACGTAATCACAATCTAGTCAATATTCTTATTGTTACTATTACATTCTTAGCGACAAACTCATGCTAAATGTCTACAGCACAAAGCGTTGTATGAGGGTGTAGAGAGTGTAGTACTGATGACAAAGTCAAAATTGAGTCAGTACAATTTTACTATCGACATTTCCTGCAGGGTATGTAAACACACACACTCACACTAAAATAATTAAGTGCAAACATTTTTTTTAAACAAAATATATTTATTTTCTCTGTAAAAATATAATTTTTTCTCTTTAAGAGACGATTGCCAAACAACAACAATTAAGAAATTAATTCTTTATAATTGACTTTATTCTTTTTGAAAACCACAAATAAAATACAAAATGTGTTACGTTGCCACATATATCGAATATATTAAAAAATTCAACTATAAATAAATAATAAAACTTATTCTTTCCGGTATGCACGACTGTGTGCCAAATAATTGTATTATGTTGTGCATGTTTTTATAAACACACACACACACACACATACACATTATAATACAACCACATTTTAATAAAGAAAAATATTTATATACTTATGCTCAAATGGTATTACAGAAATGTAATTTTTTGGAGTAGACATTTTTTCTGGACACGTAGTAAAATTGGTTCCTCCAAATTATAATAAAAAGCAATCAGTTTAGTTTTTTATAATTTTTGAAGAAATGCTCTTGAGTAAATTTTTCAAAAGGACTTCTAAATTTTTCAAATATACGCTGCAAAAAAATAATACGACACACAAAATAACGTCCGAATTACTTTACAATATTTACATCAACTCCTTTTTTTTATACACATAACGCGTTTTTTCTCTCACTAGCACAGTAATAGTGCCAGTGCTAACATTCCGATGTTCAGAAATTCAACTTCGGGCTACACAAACTTTTTTTTTATTTGTGTGCGAGTTTGTTTAAATAAGTTTAAAGCCAGTAAAAAAATAATTCTCCAGTAGACTAGTGGGTAAAACTCTTGGCACGTGTTCAATACTCAACAGAGACTTTTTATTTTTATTATATTTTGAATATTTAATAACATTCTATGTATATATTGAAATTATTAAGTTGTTATTTGTTAATATGGCAAATTTTTGCTGGGTACTTGGGTCTTTGTTAAAAAAAAAATGGTCTAAAGAATGTTTGACAACGGATACTTGGAAGATAAAATAATGTCAATGTTCATCACTGTAGATTACTTGGAATGTGCAAAGTAATTTAGTCAAATGAATTTGCTGGATATTTAACGAAAAGAAAAATATTATTATATGTATTATAATTTTTCATTAAGAGAACTACCGGGGCCCATTGAGTTCACTCATGCTAAAATAAATAAATGTTTTCTATAGATAGCCACCGCACACAAATGTCCAACAAGGAAACCGGATTTAACTGTCATTTTGATATTTGATTGACAATATCAGCTATCGCTGTTTTTATTCACAATTAAATATAACGGGTGTGTTTTTTGAAAACGGCAGCTTCGTGATCAAATAGATTACACAGTTTTAGGATTTAATATTAAAAATAATAACATGGCATTAATATTTGACTAACGTTTGGCAGTAAAAAATCTAGAACTTGAACTTTTTATTTGATTGCGAAAGGGTATCTATAAACCAAGTCCAGCAATTTATTTTTTTTATTGTAATCCGTATTATTTCTAATAGTTTTTGTATGAGCAGATATGCTCTCTTAATTTATATTTAAATTTTGAATATTTTATATTATATTCCTTAATATTGAGAGAAAATAACAATACGTTATAATTGCAAAGTACTATACTTTGAGTATAACGGACTATGAGTGTGACATGGGGTATTTCTTACTAACCAAAGTTGTTTCAATATGTCAAAATAGAATAAAAATTAATTAAAGTAATTCTCGTATTCTATTTCTGTTGAAAACTTGGTTAAATAGTTGATGTTCTTCCCAATTAGTATTCACTTTACATCAATGGTAAAAATGGAAAGACGAACACTGATGAGAGGTGTAGCGTTATGGTAATCTGATTGCACATGCTAATGTTTTTCAAAAATAAGAAAACTTATAGTAATATGAATTTTCATTAATTCAATAAAAACTGAGCTTAAGCCTAATAATAATAATATCTCATTTATAAATTTTGTATTTATAAATATTTTTAAAATATTATTATTTGTTATGGGTTATCTACTCGTATATGCATTTCGTTGGTAAACAAACAAATAATAATATTTTAAAAACAAAAATTCTTGAATATTTGCTGGAACAAAATGTTATATTTGTATTAATAAATGTTGAGAAAAAACGATGGTATACGGCTCTAACAAATATATAAATTCGAAATTGTCATATCAAATACATACTTTAATCTTTATGTCATTTTTTGACTTTTTGCTTTAAAAGTGTCATATAATGTTATTGTTAAATTCTATACACACATTGATACAGATACATAGACACACAACCGAATATACATATGTACATCCCATCCCAGCTAGCATTTTTAGTCGTTAAACACTCTTCCGCGATCGGAGAAGTCGATTATCCGATCGTCCATGATGACGCATTCTCTTCGAAGAGTGAAACACGATTTTTAACTATTAGCAGCCCACCAATGCCCGCTAAAATGCGTAATCGACGATTAATTCGTCCAACAATCGTCAGAATGTCTCGCAAAAGCATCATTTGGAAGAGTAAAATATAATTTTACTCCAATAATCGTCTGGACGATTAATCAAGTAATCTTCCAAATGCTAGCTTGGATCCCAACTACCATTGGCTGTTTGTTAGGCGATTGTGTTTAATAAAACACTTCTAAAAGAATTTTCTGGTGATTTACATACATCAAATATTATTTTCGAATTATTACTTTTTTACACATTTTGTGTCACAATGTTTAATATTCAATTCTTGAAATGTTTTGTATTGCACGATGAGTAAAAATAAACAAATGTGGGCATAGGACGTCATACAACATGGACATTTTTAAAGTCATTGGAGCAGGCCGGTAGCTCCCACACTAAAGTTAATGTTTAATTATGTTTTTCCTCTACAAGTGTTTCAATAGATTTTGTATATACATACATATGTATGCATTTATGTATTTATATAATATAGTTTTTAATACATATTAACAAATGTAACATAATCTCTGTATGAGTCTCATACGATTCTTGGCATGTTTTATGAACGACTTATTAGATGGATGATTAAAATAAGAATTTTCGCTGCATTCTAGAAGAATCTCACAATGAATCAGCTCATGTAACACTTTCTCCGGTGCGAGGAATCGTCCACAATTAAAACAATCGCTCGCCGACGATCAAAAACAGTCGTCATGAGAATTCCAGTAGACTTTGGAAATGCTAGCTGGTATCAAACGATTTAAAATGCAAAATATAATTGAATTGTAGCATAAGCTTATCATATAAGGTTTTCTACAACTTCTTATAAGCATACTTATTATAAGCTTATTTGAGTACAAAATATACAACAATACTAGTTATACACTTAGTTTAGATATAAATTTAACAAATTTGAATGCAAATGACTTGTGCTCACTATAGTTTTGTAATTTTTTCTGACTCATATCAGAATTTTTTGTTATTTGCGAAAGTTTTCACGGTTAGTGATTTATACCCTTATGGGTAAGAGCATTTAAAGGTTTGTCATTCCGTGCGTAATATTCACAATAATTGTGTGAGAGCCATAAAGTATATACATATATTCTGAATCCTTATGGATAGGAAAGATGAATGAATAAGAATGAAGTGTTTCATAAACTGCTTTAATAAGAGAAAGTATTTCCTTTACCTCTCAAATTTTACAGATGCTGCAATTTTTGTAGGAGTTGAAGAAGAAAAATTTGTGAAAAAGCGCCAAATTGCTCATTCAGTGCGTCAAAACAAAGCAAGAAAAATTTGGTAAAAAATAACTTTTATTTTCATTTATTTATAATTAGTGCTAAGCTTACAATAATATTAGAAATGTAAGCTTATTATAAGCTTTAAATCTATAACAAGACTTTTTGGCTTATTTTATACTAAAAACAGATCATATTATTACAAGTTCTTAGTTGTCATTATTAAACAAATTTTAATAAATCCTTTACACAAGTATTCACAACACTTTTCTAAGGCTTCTGTTCGCAAGCAAGTTATAAATGATTTCTATATAGTTTTGGTTTACTGATGTGCACAAAAACATTTCCCCGTTATATATTCTCTTCACATCCTTATTTGTGTACAAACTTTGTTTGCAGATTAAAATTAAAATTTTTTTTTCTTTCGTTTTATTGGCTTGCAATTTTAAAATAATGACCACATAATTCTGTGTGACTTTTGTTTAAATTTATTTTGACATCTTATCAACCCAGAAATGACATATTTTTTTCTCTTGTGCCTGCCTGTTTCCTTTGGCATTTTTTTTATTTTCTTTCCTTTTTTTTTAATTTTAATGCCATTTGTTTTATCACTTGTTTGATTTTAACTACAAAAAACGAAATTAAGTTAAAATACAATTTTTACCTTTTATTCAAATTTGTGTTAACACAACTTTAAATCATTAAAAGTTTAATTATTTAAATATTTATTATTGTTCTAAAGACTTTTGAAACTATTTTTTGAAAGTATTTTATGCTTAAGGGTTTTTTGTTGGCACCAATAACAAAAAAACAATAAATGCAGTTATTAAAAAAAAAAAAAAAATAAGTCAGCATTATTTAAGGCTTTATTTTAATTAAAGGACTTTCTTTGCATCATATATACATACACATAAAGCAACAAAAATGAGACATACAGCCATGTCACAGAGATTTATTCCGTTCGGAAACGGAATTCATTCCGTATTTTGATTCTTAAAAAGCCGAAAAAAGAAATGATTTTTCCAAATGAAACCATTTTTAAATTTACAAACAGAAAAATTTTATTTAACTAAAAGTGGTTTTATTCCGAAAGCTACTTTCGTTATTCGCTTTTTGAAGAATCAAAATAAAAATTGAATTCCGTTTCCGAACGGAATATATCTCTGTGACATGGCTGATAAACTCTATATCGTGATATGAAATCAAAAAAGTTCTAAGTTACACTGAACAAAATTTTACAGGAGAAGCAAACAAGTTTGTAAAATTAAAAAACAATAAACGTCCCTTTGCTTTTTTTTTAATAAAAGCGTAATGATCAATCAAAAAGTCGATTTTAAAATTTTTGTAACTTAGGCCTTTTTTGGATTCATATGACGATATTTACTAATAATTTAAAGCTGAACGAGTTTTTTGTTGGTTTGTATTGAAAAGGCTTCAGAACTACTGGAGCGACTTTAACCATTATCAGGACGTAACACAGTCAAAATTTTGGTGGCGGTAGGACGAGGGCAACGGGTGAACCCTATACAAAGTAAATATTAATCGGCCTTATTACGAGTGTCGTTGTCGTAATGAAATCTGTAAAATGTGACAACTTTCGTTATATGTTTTACATTGGAATCTTTAAAGTTAGACTAAGACAACGACAATCGTGTTAAGCCCAAATATTTAAATATATGTGAAACTAAAACTGAAACAAGATGCAACCAGTAGAAAAAATTTTTGCGCGGTTGGACAAGGGATAGTGGTATCCCCGACACAAAGAAAATATAAATATTCACATGGCTGAGAAACTAAAACAGTGATAGTCCTAAAATTTAATGTGGGTTACCCCTAAAATATAATAAATTTGTCTGTGAAATCTTGAAGCGATAGGAAGGTGGAAACAGATACCACCAATACAAAGAAGTTATTAATATTCATATTGGTAAATAGATGGCGCCATCTATATTGTTTTGAGATTTTATATAAAGTAAGCCCAAGCTAAGCTGGGCGTATCTGCTAGTTTTCATATAAGAAAGGTGTAGTTTGTTTTTGTTTTCAGAAAAAGGGACTCTATTTTTCTTACTTAGTACTTTTAATAGAATAATAAACGTTGGCACATGTCTCGGTTAAGTGCTAAATATAGCAGGCGTAAGTTCAATTCGTTTTCTGAAAAACCATTTTTTTCACTTTCAGATAATTTTGCAATTTTATTTTAACTTAAAACACATGCAAACTTTTGTGTTCTCTTTAGTTCTATTTATAAATATTTACTATTCAGTGACTATTTCCTTAAATAAATTCAAATAAAGAATTCAGTAGATATTAAAGCACTAAACAAAAAGAAGTATGTAAGCAACTCCCAAGGGCAACAAAAACGTATTTTAGAATTTTAAAAATTTCGGACTTTGTTGTTTTATATAACGAACAATGAAAGTAACTTTCGCCAAATAAATTAAATAAATCCTCAAGATATAAATAGAAATTTATACATAATCATGACTGCGGCTCTTGCCTTCTTCATAAATTTATTTTTTTAGATTTATTTAGTTTCCTTTTTTTCTTTCTTTGTTTTTTTTTTTGGGTCTACATTTTGTAAAGTTAAAATTCATGGCGCCTAAATCGAGTTTAGAGGAAACAAAGACGCAGCAGCCAAAAAGCAAAATTAAATGCGTACAGCCAAATAAAAGTATTTGACTTGAAACTATGTAATTAGACGGGTATGGGAGGGGGACGAGGAGGGCAAACCAAAATAAAATTAATAAACATGATACCAGACATAAAAAACCAATTTAATTTAATTTGTATGTTTGTATGTTTACAAGGGAAAGAAGACACACACACAGACACACACTCACACATATATTATAAAAAGTTCACCAACACACAAAACTTACAATTTCAATGGCTGGAAGAAGAGCAACGCACAATTATATTAATGAAAATAAATGACCATGAAGAACTTAAATTAAGTGCAAAAAAAAAAAAAGAATTTAACAACAAAAAAAAAGGTTTGAAAGTTAATTTTTAGTTTCTGATTTTACAACAACAAAAGCTAAATAAACATTTTAGAATTTTGTGACGTGATGACATTCTTGGGCACAGAGAAGAACAAACTGTACTTTTTTTTTTTTGAATGGCGAATTCAATTCCTAGTCGCTTGCAGCAATTGGTGCAAGAATTAATGCAATAAAACCATCTCACAGTTGTTGTTCTCTCAACGATTGGGCAACAAAGTGCAGTTGCAAATTGATCAAAATTGTGGTCAGCGATGGTGCTTATTTGTTTAACTCATCCCTCAATTATAACAGATGAAGCAGCATGTCAGATCATGTCAGTTTTTTTTTTTTTTTCTTTTTTTTTTTTTGTATCAGCACTCAGCGGAAGACCCCTTCTCCGGGTGATTTTCTACGGTGTTTTGTATGCCTTATTTAAAAAAAAATTCTGGGTTTCCATGTTTTAAAACAAAATTTATTTTATATTCAAAACTTTTTAAATTGTTGTTGCGTTAATTATCCGAATTTAATTGAAACATTTTTTATAGCAATTTTCTGTCTGTCTGTTTCTTTTTGTCTGTGGGAGTGTTATCATTACGCCTTTTTATTACAGCGAATTTTTAGCTGCGTTTTTGCGATTTATTGTTCACTTGATATGCAGTTAAATGCAAATTATGGGTTTAAATTTCCTTCTTTTTTAATGTACTTTTTTTTTAATTTCCATACATTTTTCTTTGTGCTCGTTAAGCTACCAAATTAACAAAAACAAACTCAATTAGCATATTGGGAGTCTGTGGATTTATTACTGCAATACAATTTGTTTTAATGCGTTTTTTTTAGTTAAGCATGAAAATATATCGTTTTGAATATTTTTCGGTTACTTCGAATTGTTTTAATTTCAAATATTTTCATTGCACTTTGGATTAGTGGAGAACACACAAAAATGTTAAGACACTGAGTTACCGGAAAATCCTTTTTCAATTTATGACCCTTCATCAATAAAGGAATAACTAAAAATTGAACTAAACGAAACACGTTCCAACCAGGACTTAACGTTTTATTTCTCCTGCTTTATTATGTTTCTTTACGTAAAAACTTGTTTTTAGATTTCGTCTTAAACATGCTTACATCTACACAAACATACATACAGATATCATGTTCATGGAATAAGAAAGTTTGTATAGCCATGTATACAGATAATAATTAACGGGTGATTTATTGGTAAAGTGGTTTTTCTCTATTTGAGAGAAATGTAATTAGAATACGAATTTCAGGTATGGAATACAGGATTGTGAGAATTTATTAAACCAACATGTCTTCTATTCCGCAACGACGTGAATGTGTTTCAAATTTAAAATACCAACCAATAATTTTGCGAAATATGGAATATTGATTAATGTTTTTATATATATTTTTTTTTAATTAAAAAAAACCTAAGGCTCTAAAAAATTCTTTCGGATTATTCTTGTGATATTTGCAACAAATTTAAGCTACAATTTGCATTTGAGAAAATAAATTTAAAATTATATTTAAAATTATATCTTAAGCATTTTAATATGATTTTAGTCGGTTAATGTTTTTACCAAATCATCAGTAGACTTAAATCACATTTGCAGAGTTACAAAAATCACTTAGCTTTTGTTTACTAGCGCAACCAGTAGAGAATAATTCTGTAGGAAACTGTTACTTTATCTTATAAAAAGATCACGTTAAGCAAGAATTAAGACAGAAGTTTGAATAAAAAATATTTCAGCACAAAAAACAAACCGACTGCGATACGAAAACCTAATCGAACAACTTGTCTGCAAAATAAAGAACAAAGAAAAAAATATTATATGACCAAACTGCTAGCAAATCCTTTCAAACAAATAGAAAATTTTGAAAACTGGTCTAGAAAGACAGTAGTTATTCGGCAATCAATATTTTAAATAAAGAAAGTGCTCCGAAATTAAAAAAAGCAGGTCAATAATAGAATACGCCATGTTTTTGAGAGGCAACTTGCCCCGACTAGCCACAAAAAAAAATATAAATAAATGGGGCCCAACTGCAAAAGGTATTGTTCAAATTAGTGTTATGAAAACTGTTTGTTCAGCCCATGTCCTGTTCATACCTTGTCGCCGCAGTTTTTAAAAATGCTGAATTTTTTTTGCACAATTTAGCGGCAACTGGCACTGGAAGGAATAATAAATATACAGAAAAGCCACTAAATATAAGGTTTTCCAATAGGGAAGTGACGGTTCGGCCATTTGTAATATGTCATTATCTGTCATTTGTTTTTCATTCTATTCAGTAGTGTTTACAATTTCATCATGGAGAGATATACGCAAGAACAACGTTACTGATTTTGTCTTGGAAGAACTTGAAAACGATAATGATTTTTTTAAGAAAATCTTCTTCTCCGATGAGTCACATTTTCATCTGGGTGGTGCGGTAAATAAACAAAACTGTCGATTCTGGTGAGAAGAAAATCCACAAATTATTAATGCAAAACCATTACATTCACCAAAATTGACAGTTTGGTGTGGATTTTGGTCTGGTGGAATCATCGGTCCGTACTTCTTTCGAAATGTAGCTGGTAACACCGTTACTGTCAATGGAGAGCGGTATAGATCGATGACAACCAACTTTTTATGCCCGAATTTGGAAGAAGCTGATCTTGACAACATTTGGTTCCAACAAGACGGGGCCAGAGAGCAAATGCAACAATGGAATTATTGCTAGGAAAGTTTGGAGATTCGATTATTTCAAGAAATTGTTATATTGAATGGCCTCCAAGAATATGTGATTTAACACCATTAGACTATTTCTTGTGTGGTTATTTGAAGTCATTGGTCTTTCGAAATAAACCAGACTCTCTTCAAGCTTTACAAGTCAATATTGAACGTGTCATTCTTGACATACGACTTGATTTAGTGGAAAAAGTGCTCGAAAATTGGGTTCATCGAATTCGCTCCTGCAGAAGAAGTCGTGGAGGCCATTTGAATGACGTTTTATTTACAACTTAATTGTATCGATTGTACTTCACATTAAATCAAAAACTTTTGAATTTCCTTAACAATAAGTTTGTTTTTTAAGAAATCATATCACTCTTATTGGAAAACCTTTTACAATTTCAATAAAAAAATTTAAAAAATTTCGTAAGTTACTTCTTCAGAAAACCTAAAACGAAGATTTTCTTTGTAATTAAAACTGGGATTGACAAAATCATTTGCAGTAAAATAATAGTAAAAAAAAACGTGCATACTTTTAAGAGCGTCAGATAAATATTTTGCGATCTGCAAGTTAGTTAAAAGCTTAATATTAGATGTCCTTTTAAACAATTCTTAACAAATGCCCTTAGCTATAACGAACTTTATTAGCATTTTAATATCGAAAATAAAATAAACGGAATCTGAAATTTTTAGAACAAAAACGATCGGTATGAAAGAAGTTCAGGACTTAAAACAAAAATACATTAGTGCTATAAGATATTCATGATTGCCACTATGCTTTTGTATTATAATAATATAGTTTGGCAATATACTCGTATTGACCATCAACAACGAAAACACCCTTTATTGATTGTTTAATGTTTAAGCACGTACGTTTATCTATAGATTTATGACAAATTGGATAACAATGTTGCATATTTTAAGCAGCAAACACACTTGCATTTTCACATACATCCATCCATTTACAAAACTTAACATTTATACGATACAAAGTTACAACACAACGTTCACAAAAAATAGAACCAGAAATAAATAGCAAAAAATGGAAGCAAGTATCATTTCATCACTTCTTGTCTTGATGCTGTTGTGTTGTTGTTGTCTTGTGTATTTTAATAAAAAGGCTTAATACTTGAAACTTTTTTACATCAATGCACAATGTATAGAAAAATGAAATAGAAAAAAAGGAATTCCGAATAAATTTATATGTACATACTTTTCAATATAGTACCTACATACATACATACATATGTACATATGTACATACATACATACATACATACATACATACATACATACATCCATACATACTTGCCACAGTGTGTTCACATTTCTTGGCGCATCACTTGAAGAAGTAAAATTACTAGATTCGAAAGGAATAAATAAAAGAGAATTTGCCAGGACACTTACAAATCTTTCATATGCGTTTTGTATGCGTATCTCTGTGTGTGTGTGAATTGTAGATCTCAGATTTTGAAAGTCAAATACAACAATGTTTCAATGTTTATTTATTTATTATTATTTTTCTTTTGTTTCTTTTTTTTTTTGGAGAAGCAATCAATGCATGCAATTTACTATTTTTATCTTTAATATTTATTGCTAATAAATATTGTTTTTTTTTGCTGTTGTTGTGAGATTGATACTAAACAACAATAACCAGTCAAGATGTTACGATGATAAAAAAACTTAAGTTCTACAGACAGATGTGTTTATGTGTGTGTTTACATAATAGTAAATGTAAATTTTTGTATGCAAATGCAACAAGATATGCTTCTTTTTTTTAGTGGAGCGTATTAAATAAATTCTATAAAGTACGACTTTGACTAGCACTCGAGAGCTTAAAATTTTTAAGAGCTTAAATATTTAGTTCGGTACAAATCGTATATCTTTATATTATAATATATTTTAGCCGTGACTTCATTCACGCTAAATATTAAAGAATACCTACTCTGTCTGTATATGAGCCGTTTATTTTGTGACTTATGTCACTTTTTAAAAAAAATCTAGTTAATGGCAACACTAAATACAATTGAACGGAATCTTTTCATTTGTAAAAAAATTGCAGTAAGAAAAATGACCTAGGGCACTTTTAAAATAAACGGCTCATCTATATCTATAAAAACAAGTGTACACTTTGATGTCACCACTAACTGCGGAAACGGGTCGACCGATTTCCTCCAGGGTACGTTGCAGATGGTCTGTAGATGGTTTATGTGATGCTTGCCTGAAATCGGCCCAGAGGTTCCGGAGATATCGCATTTAGATTTTCCTATATATTTCCATACAGATAGCAACAAAATGCCCTCAATTTTCCATATTATGATTTTTTATTGTCCAAACCATGGATCGTAAAGTCTATGTATGATGAATATACAGCGTTGCCGCTTTGGAAATTTTTGAAATCTTCAGTGTTGTCACACACTTATGGTGTTTTCTTTTCTACACACAAAATGGCACCTTGTTGAAAGGTACATGTATAAAATGTCTTGCCAACCCTGCAATAATGCAGCTTGTTATTTCACTAGAACAAAACACAACTTATGAAAGAGTGGAACGCCCTGTTTTTAACAACTGACAGCTGAGTTTTACCGGGCACTATCAACACTGTCGATTTTTACGGGGCATAAAGTGCAATGCCATTCACCATTAGAAAGGGCGCTTCTTTACAATCAAATACACCACCCTTTTACAGAGCAAAACATTTTTAAGAAAAGAACACCAAAGTACACTTTCTGCATGGAGATATATAATTTTTTTGTGGAAAAGGAAACACCATTAATCGCTATTTTTTATATAACACCCAAAATATGCACTAGAAATATTTTGTTTGCCGGGTCATCTAGTATGTATATAAAACGGTATCAAGAAAAAAAAAGTACCAAATCAAAATAGCACCATTTTTTCTGCATTTTATCCCACGAGAATGTACACTTCAAAATATTAATGTAAAAAAAAAATTATAATACATAGAAAGTACCAAAAGTACTAAATTGTCCGGTTTTTTAGCTTTTAAAAAGTACCAAATTTCATTAAGGTAAATTCTCAAGACAGAAAGTACCAGACGTAAAAAACCAACAAAAATAGATCCATAAAAAGTACTAAATGTAAAAAACCACGAAAAGTACAAAAGTATCATAACCTAAGGAGTATCATAGTGCGAAGTTTTCTTCATTTTAGCCCTCACAAAGTGCACTTAATGTTAGTGAAAGAAATTAATTCGAAGAAAAACAAAAAAGTACCAACTTTCCTAATTTTATAACCCATAAAGCTCACTATATACATAATAATGTACAAGAAATTTGCAAAGAACAAACCAAAAAGTACTAATAGTACCAATTTGTTTCGTTTGTGAGACATAATTATTTCAATCTGCTGTAATGTTATCCATCAACCAATTTTCATTAAAATCCATTTAGAAAATTTAAGAAACAGAAAAAGTCCTAAAATTAAAAAAGCACAAAAATAAAGAAGTACCAAAGGTAAAAAAAAAAACAAAAACAAAACAAGCTTTTTCTAATTTTTACCCCAAGAAAGCACAACGAAATATATAATAAAAAAAGTATCAAAATTACAATTTTTCCCTTTTTAATCCTTATAAAGTACCCTTTATTTTAACGTTAGTCACACGCTATTCGCCTACCAAACTTCACACAAATCCATTAAGAAAATTTTCTAAAAAGAAAATGTAGTAAAAAAAAAAGTACCATAAGTAAAAAAAGTTCCAAAAGTACCAGGTTTTTTCTTATTTCAGCCCCGAAGAAAGTATGTTAATATATATAAAAATTAATAATATTTTAGTGGAAAAATAAAGTGTATCAGTAATACCACAATTTGTCCCTTTGTTACCGCTTTAAAAGTACTTTATTTTTTAATCTGGGTCTTATGCTAACCGCATTATGAGTAGGTGGATAGAGTAGCGAAGACAATTGAGTTACTTCCACCTTTGCTGTACGGAGTTTTACCAACAGTCAATTCATAATAGAAAATATTTATTTGTTGTGGTCTGCTTGCCCGATTTTCTTGATAAATTAATGGACTTTTTAAACATTAATTTTAACACAGATCTAGTAAAATTGGAGAAACGTGCTAGAAATAGAAAAATAAAGTTTAATCAAGAAAATATAAAATATTCTATGTCTTTCTTTGAAAGTGCTCATTATTTGCCTCTTACTTTAATTATCTATTTTGCTTCATTTCGAATGGCGAAGGTCTTTACTACAACAACAGCCACAATGAATACAAAAAGATCGGACGATTGTACATTAAAATGCTTTTGGGCAGCGGATTTTTCTTTCTCTGCCACCTCAAAAGCAACAAAGTTTGTATAAAATTCTTTGATTTAATTTTATTTTTATTTTACTTTGTTTGTTTGATATTTTTTTTTTTCTCATTTCCTGTGAATTCTTTTCCCTGAATTTCAATTATTTTTTTTTATCAAGTTTTGCTTCCAGTTTTTGTTGAAAGCTACAATTGCATATAAGTTTTGTGATTGTGTGTGTTTGAATTTTGGCAATTTTAGTATTTGTGCTGGTGTCAGAGTGGTTGCCATAAAATGGTTGTGGCAAAAATTTTAAATAAATTATTAATTGTAAAATCATTTGAAGTCTTGTTTAACCGAAAATAAGCAACCTTTTTTTAAGCTTTTAAGAGTGTTGGAAGAATTTTTTGGATAATTTCTTATGAATAATTTGCAAAACAAATTTGAAAACAATTTTTGCAGCAATTTGTTTCATAAATCCGTTTATTCTGTTCATAGTTGTTACATCTTACCGACCAAGTTGGCAACATTGTTTTTGGTATTCTGTATTCTTGCGGTAGCTTGTTTTCCCTCTTATTGTCTGGAGTTGTTAATATGTTTATTTAACAAATGCTGCTTCTTCACATACCCGCCCTCGTAGTATAAATATAAACTTGCTGTGCTTGTAAGAAAATTATCTCCAGTTGTTATTTCATTTTTCTATTTATTTATTTATTTCCTCCTTCCTTTTTTTTTTTTTTTTTGTTTTTGGTTAAATTCATATGCTGCAAAAATATCAAATTCTTTTCTTAAACATAGTTTTATCATATAATTAAGATAAAACTACTTGAGTTAAAGTAATGGGAATGCTACAAAAAAAAAAAAAATAAAAAACAAAAACATTAAACAATAAACAATAAAATTTATCTATATGTTAAAAGTGGGAGAAAGGGAGAAAGTAGACAATCTTCAATAATTAATTGCAAAAACAAACAACTGTGAAACGCCTACTCATCTTGAAAGCTTTTGACCAGAAGATAATCGATATCCAATAACTGATGGCGATTAACTGCAGCGGTAGCAGCAGCAACAACAGAAAATAACTAAAATTAAAGGAAACATTTTGGCATTTAAGTGCACGACATACGAGTAGATAACATTTTAATTTATTTTTTTATTTATTTATCACATTAACGAATAAAGCATACGAAATTGTTGTCTGCCTTTTTTGTGAACTTTTACACCGACAGTATTTGGGTTAAAAATTAGGGATGGCTTTCCCCAATCCCGGTATTCGAAAAAAAAGACGAGTGACTCCCGAAAATTTTAAAATTTTTTTCTAATTAAAACTTTTCTACAAAAAAATCATAATGAAAAATTAAACTTTTTTATTTGAACTAGTTTAACTAACGGACAACAGAATTGATCGTATTCTAGATATAAATAATATTTTTTTTATTATCGTAGAAAAATTATCATGAAAAATCTCAAAAAACACAACAACTGGATCGAATTGGAAGATCCGGAACATCCCGACCCCGAATCGGCCAAAGATTGTCAACTCAACAACTAAAGATCTCCCGAAAACGTTAAAGCTTTTATAACAACAACTGTATAATTGTTCATTTAAATGAATTTGCATGCATTAAAAATGTCTATTTGTTCTTCAACCTTCCAACAATTCTCCATCATCCAAACATATACGGTGTTTTTTATAGAGTTGGAATCTTCGCTTTATTTGAGCAGCCATTTAACAGCTGATTTGAAATTTCATTATGAATCGAGTTACACCAGAACAAAGCGTGCAAATTATTGAAATTTTTAATTAAAATAATTGTTCTATTCTTCAAAATCATCGTTCAGCGGCCGCTACAATTGATTAACTCAAAGAAACTTTTGATGGAAAAATAATTTCACGTAATGGCCCAATTAAGTGGCAAACCATGATCGTGTGATTTAATCCCATTAGATTATTTTCTTTAGGGTTAACTTACTTCACTTGTCTACGTCGATACCCCACAAAGAATTGAACACCAGTAAATCGACATTCGAAATGTTATTGGCGAAATACGGTCGCAAATGCTGCAAAAATTTGTTGAAAATTGTTGTTCAAGATTGCGCTTTTTCTACGCGCCAGCTATGGCGGGCGGCCACATGGCAGAAATCGTATTTAAACATTAATTTCATAAAATTTTCTTTCCAATACAGCCCGTTTCATTGATATTAAAAATCTCATTTCCTTGTTTTATTATGATATAAACTTGTGTCACTCTATAAAAAACACCCTTTAGAAATAAAAGGTCCAATTGATATTGCTTTCATTGCAAAACTAGTTCGTATGTATGTATGTTTAGTTATTTGTTTTTTCCCACTTTATGAATGATCAATACGTGTGCATGTATTAGTAGCAACTTTAATCGGTAAAAAGCTCCGAAAATACTAAACCAAACACAACATACAATTTCTCTTTCACTTCTTGGAATACATATTTCTAATTTGGTATAAGTTGTGTCAAATTGGGTTGAATAATGTGGCGATCAAATCCTTGCCTCTTAATTATTTAGATTTTCTCAAATTTAGTTAATGTTTTTTTCACAGTTTATTTATGTGTTTATGTAAGTAATAAAATTTAAGGAGAAGGCAATATAGCTTTTGAAAAAACGTATATGCAACATTAAAAAAAATAGATTTGATTGAAATAAATTCATCTGTGCAAAAACCATTATCCTGCTTTCATTTTGCAGTTTTACTGTGAGAACACGACAAGCATATGTCTGACGAAGGCCGTGAGAAAATTTTGGGACCTTAAAAAGATTCTTGGGAGAATCCACGTTCATATTAGGTTGCTCAAATCGAAATCGATTTCTGTACGAGATTAAAGATAAGTGTAGTATGTTGATTTAATCTAGTACGAGAGTTTAACTAGTTTTTACCCTAAAATAATGGACCGATTTTCAAAACCCTTTTGTTGTTTGAAGGGGTTTGATAATTTATTTGAAAATCGGGTAACAAGTTGTTAGTCTAATGGTGTTTTCTTTTTTACACACAAAATGGCACCTTGTTGAAAGGCACATGTATAAAATGTGTTACCAATAACTTAACTTGTTATTTCACTAGAACAAAACACAATCTATGAAAAAGAGGTACGCCTATTATTTTAATTATTAAATTATCCAATTTAATATTTTGTAGATTAACTTCAATTATTTTTATCTTAATTTTATTATTATAATTAATTAAACCACCCTGTTTTTAACTTTTACAGGGCTTTATCAACACTGTCGATTTTTGCGGTACATAAAGTGCAACGCACTTAAACTTATCTTAAACACACCACCCTTTTAAAAAGCAAAACATATTTAAGAAACGAACACCAAAGTACGTTTTCTGCATAGAGATGTACTATTTTTTTTGTTGAAAAGAGAACTCCATAAGTTTTATGATAAAACAAAATTATTTATTTGAACTAATTTTTGCTTACAAAAATCACCATTTTGAAGTCCTGGAAATTATCCTAATTTTCCAAAGCTTCTAAAGTGATTTAGTAAGCTTTCTTGTAGTTTTACCAAGCACAAATGTGGTCACGTTGACGTTGACCAAAGTAGGTCGTCATTTAAGAAATTGTCAATAAAATCAAATAAATTAATATAAAAAATTTGAAAACAAAAGTGCGTGTTACCAGTGAATTTAACTTAAAGATAACGTTTACATTACTACGAACTACTTTATTATTATTAATATTTGTTAATATTTATATTGGCTTAAGTTCGTAAATGTTAATAATCAGAGAAATATTAAATGGACATTGTTAATATATTTCAAACAACAAAGGAAAAAATTTAATATCTAAGCATCGCTTTAGATTTCAACTACACCGGCCAAAGAGAACAAACGTTGGTTTCAGTAGAAGCCACTAATCCTCGTCAGTATTTATGTGCAAATGTTTTCACTACTTAATAGCTAGCTCTGTTGAATGTGACTACATATTCCATCCACCTTTACATACAAATAGAATACGCGACTTCTCTGAAAGTGCAAAATCTTGCTAAAATTTTAATTTGTGTTTGATTAAAAGTCCCTAAAGATGTAAGAATGCCAAAAACTTTACAAAAATTACGGACATTGCGAAAAACTGCAAAAATTTTAAAGATATCATAATTGTGATTAAAAATTGTTAAAACTTTAACGAATATAAAACAAATTGTAGAAATGACGAAAATGGGAAAAAATTGCAAAATCATGGGATATGTAAAAGATTATAGAACGCAAAACTTAAAAAAAACCAAAACCTTCGCAAAATTACACCATTCGCCATAATTTTGATTAAAAATTGCCAAAATTTTGTGAAATTCAAAAAAGGCATTTAAAATCGCCAAAATAAAACAACTTGCTAAAATTTAAAAGATTTGAGAGCAAATGCAAGAAAGTAAAATCTTTAAAAAAAATTGCTCTTTTGCAAAAAAAAAAAAAAAATTTGCAGGAATTTTCACACAAAAATATTTATGTAAATAGATTCGATCCGATTTCCATTCCACCTAAAAGTATTTGATTCGATTTAAGTCTTCGATTTCATTTCAAATCGACGGGATGCTCACACTTGTCATATATTGGTGATTAATATTTTATGACATACGACTTTATGACTACAATACCCCAATACCCAAATTGACAATTTCATTTCGAATTTTAAATATGTTTAAATTACAAAAAAAAAAGTTCTTTCGTAGTTTTCTAAAGACTACTTTTGGAGTTGAAGCAACTTTCAATAAGAATCAAGCTCTGTGATATGGCTTAAAATTGTTTTTTGTAGTAAAATTTTCATTTTCGAAGTCAGAGATTTATCAAACTGCCCTCGTATGAATGCTTTGCTGGCAACACTCATTGAAGATCTGGTTATAATACACTTTCCCTGTCACGTTTAAATCGGGAAATGAAGTATATTTCTCTCCCAAAAATTGAACTAATAAGACACTAAGAAATAAAGAGATTATTTGCTACTCGAAAATGCTTTGGGATTTTTAAAACTTATCTCTTTTACAAATTCATGAAAAAAAACATATACTTAAAATTGAAAAGAAGATAATAATCTATTTTATAATTTTAATTTTATAAATATTCTATTTATAAACTTACTCCGTTTAATATGGCGAATATCAAAATTCTCTTAAGTCTTTCCACTTTAATTCCTTGCAATCCATTGTAGTCCATTCGGACGTTGTTAATATCTTGTAAACATTCTTTTAAGATTATTTTTGAAAATTTTGCTTAGAAAAGGAACTGAATTATGAGGAAAAACTTAATTCAATCTTGGTATAAATTCCAAAAATGACCGGCCATAGTATGTGTGTGTGTGTGTGTGGTGGGGGAGGGTGGAATAAGCATAAAATTCATATTGAGTAAACGAAATAAAAGTAATTTATTTCCTTGCTGAAAATATTAAATATTTACATGAATAAATATTTTGCTAAGAAGCTTACGATAAAGTATTTGATTTTATTTTTGCTTCTGTTGCTTAGAAATATTTCTATGTGTTTCCTTTAACAAAACTAATAGATGAATGTATTCCATATGAGAGAAAAGTTTATATATTTCTGGAAAATTTTATGGCATTTTATTAAATTTTGTGTACATTAGCATTTTTTTGTATAATTAAGTATAGCAAGTACATATATATGTTTATGTACATACATACATGTACACCTATGAAAAAATTAACTAAAATTTGGGAGGTTTTATTTAATTTGATTTCAAAATCGTTGTCGTGTGGCGCTAAATCCGCTTTTTAGAAAGTAAAAATCCCTGATGTTAAGAAATACAGTTTAGAAAATATTTTCTAAAAACTAATTTATGCAGAAACTAAAAAAATGCGCCATAGAGCGCCATCTACCATAGCTAACAAGAATATTTTTGATTCTTTCATTTAGTACAACGAAAAAAGGTCATACGTAATACAAAATGTACTTAAATTTAATAAAAAAAAATTCTTACTTTTAAAAATGCACTCTAATATTAAGAAAACATTTCCTTAAAAGATTTTTTTTTTTTTTTTTGAGTTACTTACGAACTATTTTCAATGAGATGATTTTTAATAAAATGTTTAGCTATTTTGAGGGAAATTTTTTTATATAAATTTTGCATGACTTATTTTTTTCTTTTTTGAGTGAATGTTTTATATAACAATCAACTATAATAACTGACAGAGTTAGAGTTGTTGACAGTTAATAATACACAGTTAAGTGTTACGACTACTTTTACAATCGTCTGTTTACAATCTACGACGACATTCTCTTTTAATTTGATTTATTTCTCTCATTTTTTATTTGACTATCTGTTATCGACTATCAACCAAAACTTATTTAAGTTATTTAATTTTATGGTTGGTTGTGTCTTCTATTGTTATGGTCGACTGAGTAATTTTGCCAGCTGTCGTGTTTTATTTTTATAAAGTGGAAATCTCCATTCGATTTCGATTTTAATTTTTTTTTCCTTTCTAATTTCTTGTTCCTTTCTACTTTCTTTTCGATAGCTTGAAGCAAATACGATGTTCTTTTTTGGATCGCTGAACATGAAAGACAAATTAATTTATGATTCATGAAAATTTTTATTGGTATATTTTTAGAGAAAGTTGTTTCCCTAAAATGTTGATTATTAAATAACTCCTCTGTTATGGACCGATTTGCATAATTCTATATATTTTTTGTTTGCGTTGGTTTGTTTGCAGTTTCGTTCTATAAATTTTGTTTAAAAGCAATTGAATAAAGTTGATTAATTACGCTCTTACAAGCACTTAACTAATTTTTGGTTTATTTTAGAAATAATATTAATAGGGGGCTGTGCACATATTACGTAACGCTCCAGGGGGAGGGTGGTTAAAGATTTGTTACGGATTAAAAAATTTTCAATGAAAAATTAGTAAAAAGCGTTACGTAGGGTGAGGGGGGGGGGGGTTGGTATAAAATCTCTGAAAACAGCGTTACGTAATATGTGCACAGCCCCTAGATGGATTATGCGACCGACACTTTCATTTATCTCAATTGCGTGAATTTCAATACGTTTACAATAAAAAAAGAAATCAAAGTTCTTCAAAGTCTTTAAAGTTCCTCAACCATTAAATACCAACGTTAATATTACTAATATGCAGTGATAGTAGTTTCTCTAATATGCAATTTTAAATATTAAATTATTCATAAGAAAACTATGCTTTAATATACAGTGGCTTACAAAACACTCTCTTATCTCTTCCATTAAAGTTTTCAATAGAAAATAATGTTGCTCTAAATGTTTTAAAATTTCTTATTTTTTGATTATAATTTTTCTATACACATTTAATTTAGTGACTGTAACGACATGTTCATGTGTGTTTTGTAACAATCAATTACCATAACAACTGACAAATACAATTGTACTCACTATATCTTTTACAGAAAATACCTTGTTTTGTATTTTGTAAAGTGCATTTGGATGTTTATTCGTCTGTTTAGTTGAAACGACACAAAAATACTATAATATCTGGTGTACAATTTAGAAAACGAACCGGATGTGCATGTACGAGTATGTATGTATGTATTTGTATGCATATGTGTAGTAACTCAACGTGCCAAAACGTATATAAATGTGATTAACTTTGTACTTTATGTGACTAGAATATCTTGACTTTAAAGTGGGCCATTAAGTACTGCAGTCGATTAGATTTGTGGAGAGAGAGGATTATATATATATAGAGAGGAACATACTCATATGAACATAGAGAGATTTATATAGTGAGCTTAATATATGAGTGAACTATATCTAGTCGGCTGGACTATAATCGAGTGGATTTTATTCGGTTGGATTATAGTCGATTGGCCTATAGTTGACAAAATTACAGGAGTCTGGACTCTGGTCGGCTGGACTATAGTCGTCTGGACTATACCGTTATTATTTTTGCCTAAAAGAAATTCAACTGTTTAGTGCTTACCAGCATACCGAACAGCCTTATGTTGAGGAATTTTCCCATATATATCTTTAGTGTTTAGCGTTCTTATTCAAAATAAATTTAGCTCTTCTATACTTGTCATTACAAGCAGCAAAGTATAAAAAAGTCCACGCATTAACAACTTTGGTATCAAGTCTTGAAACCTGTAATTTTAACTTTATCTTTAACTTGAAGAAAAAAAAACACCAAAACAAATAAAACATGCATGTTTTTTTTTCAATTGATTTATCGAAGAAATTAACAACAACAAAACATGTATTTTTTTTTTTTTTGATATGAGAGAATGAGAATTGTTAAAGTTTAAGAATTAATCCAGCTAAAATAACAAACTTGAACATGTAAATAATTATGGAAAATAAGAAATTACAAATCTATTTTAAAGCTTTTTGGCATTATGGATAAGGAAATACGCCGTAACCACTTTGCAGAAAGAAAAGCAAATTTTTTTTTTTAAAAAAAATCACTAAATAAAAAACCAACTAAACAAATTGTTAAAGAAAAATTTACTGGCTTATTCAGAGTCTGCAAAGTCCAACTGTCGAAGGTAATTCGATAGATTTATTTATTTATTTATGTTTATTAGAATGTTTGTTTAAGCATTTATTTATTTATGTTTTTAGTTGGGTTTTTTTAGTTTTTATTTGTTTATATGGTGTACAATGTTGTATGGAGAAAGTGTATGTGAAATGTAGTAAAATACACTAAAGAAACAAAACTAACTAAAATTTGGAAAATACTAAATGTTTATCTTATAGCGCTAATGCCGTTTTTTTTATAGAAATTCTGTCAAATTTTCCTTGAGGTTAAAAAACACAAATTGCGTCTTTTTCAGGAAATTTTTCAAAATTAGGAGAAAAAATATCTAAGAAACTAGATAAGTGTTTATCCAAAAATTATGTTTTCATGTAATTGTTTAGTAGTTTATTTCCTTGCTATGTGGTTTTTGATCAAGCTAAGTGCCAAACCATTTCCGTAATTTCTCTTCTTCTGAAGCGCCCAACTGCTACAAGGAATCTTTTGATGTCATCAGAGCCCTGGAACGCGTCCGGAGATGCTTCATTACAGGTCTCGAACCAAGTTACTTCGGTGTACTAGATTTACACTAGATACCACACTACTACACCATTTTTTTTACTTTTTTATATTTAGTGAGTCATGAACTAAAAATCATTTAAAAAAATTTTATTTCAAATTTTTAAAGAACTTTCTATAAAAGAAATAAATTGAGGACTATCGTTTTACGTTTTTAAGTTTTAAAATTTTTATGAATTATTCATTTCGTATGAAAAAATATCCTTAAATATCCTTAACATTTATTATGAAAAATTATTTGTTGTGTGTGTTTAAAAAATTTTGAAAGCTGTTTTTATGCTTTGTAATTCACAAAAATATATATGTGAGTTTTTGTATAAATAGATGAGCTTTAAAAATTTTTAAACATAAAGGGTAAAACATCTACAGATGAGTTGGTATGGCTACCAACGAAATATATATTTAGATATTGCTAACACGCAACAAATAAATAAAATTTAAAACACAAATTCTTACCTTTAGAAAATGCGCTCCAAAATTTAAAGTAAGATTTTTTTGGAGTAAAACTTCAAACTCTTTTTCAACTACTCGAACTTTTTCATTTCTTTATATATTAAGGAAATTTTACTTGATTGAAATAAAATTTTTAAATTTTTGATCAAATTATAATTAAATCTAGAAAGTTTCTTTAAACTATTTTCAAGGAAGTTTTTCACTTAAATTTAGTACATGTCCTTTTTTTAATTGCGTAGAAAATGCAAAATAAAATACAAATTAGAGAACATTTTTTTGAATGAAAAATTTTCATTTGTTGAAAAAATAATTGAATAGGGAAATAAAGGCTTAAAATATATTTTCTTTGCTGGTTGTGGAATAAAATTAATTCAATTAATTAAAATTTTTGCCCCATTAAAAAACATTTAAAGTTATTGCTGATGCGGGTCGTATCTTTCTTGTTGTAGTATCAAATTACTTGTGGAGCTTTTATAAAAAGCTGTTTAATCATAAAGATTTTTCTTATGTTCTTTTTTTTTACTCTTTGCAATATTATTTTGTACAAAAAGTTTTGTTTATCTTATTTGGAATGAAAATACGAATATTTTATCTATTTCCTATTCTGACACTAAATACTAAAGCCACGTTCACATTTATCAAATATTTGTTGAAAAAACGTAACCAAGAAAGAAACTAATAATTTATATCCTTTAATTCATATATATTTTTTTAATTATAGGTTCGCATTTTTTAAAAACTGTATAAAAATACTTTTTTGTAGAATAATTAATTTTATTTTATAACATAAAAACGAAGGTAAATGACGCTATCCCTAAGCAAAACTAGTGGTTACGTTTATTTGAACAAATATTTGATAAATGTGAACGTAGCTTAAGATTTGTTTATATTTGTTTGCTTAAATTTCCTTTGGTTTTAGATGGAAATATGAACGTGTTTTGAGTTTGGCAAATTGAATAGTATCAGTATCAAATAGAATTGAATCAGCGGTTCAAGTGGTGACAAACTTGTTCATTTAAGCAAAAGTCATAATTTCAGTGGAGATCATATCAAGTGCTTGTGCGGAAATTTTAAGAAATTTCTCTTCATTTAAATTAATGCATTTTCCTTAATTCAAATAAAATTTTTCATGGGTTAAAAAAATATTTTATACATTGATTCGGTTTAAACTGATATTCCCTGATTTTCCCAACTGCTTTTTTAACTGTGGATTGTCATCGATGTGGATTGTATTCGAATTTAGGAAAATGTTAAACATGAATTTACTGTTTGTAACGATTAAGAAGGCGTGATAATAACAAACGCTTTGAACTACTTCAATAATTTTTTGCTGGGAAACACTAAATTTCTTTTTTAATTTTCTTTTCCAAAGAAATATTATTTTGACATTTTCTTTTTGCCTATATTTTTATTTTGAGATTGTCTTTATTTTATAAATGCCTTTGTTCACAAGGACCTTTTCAGGTCTTTAAAAAGAAAATCAGCAAAAGAATAAAGAATTATTTTTAACTCAAATTGTTATAGAAAACTAATCATATGGTCTCTTACAACAGTCAGTAACAATATACTGCCAGTCATTTGAATAAGGAATGCAAAATTTACAAAGATTATTCATACAAATGGGTCTGGAAATTAGAAAATTTAATAAATTTTATATTCGAGTTATAAATAGCAGGAGAGAAAAGTGTAAGAGATGAGCAAGATTACAGCAACACTATAAAAAAATCAAAATATTTATACTTTTAAAAATATACATATTTTGTACCTTGTGGCACGGCACGATGCTTTCATTAATATATTAATTGAAAATATTTTGTTTTCTATTTAACATATAATCGATAAAAATTAAAAAAAAATTTATTACGTGTCTGTTTTTAAAAGCAGGCTATTTTAGCCTATTTTTTAATTAAAAAATCAATGCCTTATTTGATAAATTGAAATTTAATCATTTACTTTTCCTCATTGGAAAGATTAATAAGATATTTTCTTCCTATAAATTTTTAATATAATAGTGGTCTAGTGTTGAAGTTCGCTTGTAATCCATAAAATATTAAAAAGTTTTAAATTGCACCTGCCTAAAAGTTTCCAATGTTTTTCTTTTACTAAAATCGCATGCATTAACATGAATTTATTTTTCCCGCTTATAGACGATACTTTCAGCTTTAGTATAGATTTCAATACAATTCTAATCACTTCTATTTCAAAATACACACACACACAATTTATTTTATTGTACCACCTTTTTTGTATTCAACTCCAATTTCCCGTGCAAAAGCCAAATGCCACCACCACCACCACCACTCACCATCCATTTCAATGTAGACACATATCAAAATTCGGCACGAAATATTTATAAAAAAAGTGAAATAGAAACTCAATATAAGTTTTATTTTATAATAGTCAAACGAGAGTCAAAGGAAAATTATTGCAAACAGGTGCACCAACAACAGAAACAACAAATAATATAAAAAACAAAGAATTAATGACAAACGAGCAAGAGATTAAAAAAAAAATTCCAAAAAAGTTGGCATCGAAAATATGCCATCGATTTCAACACACAAATAGAACATTTCATAAACAACAAACAGCAGCTGAAATTAGAGCAACAATAAATGCAAAAACATGCTTACAAAATATATTGCCACAACTACCGCAGCATCAGCAAGAAGCATAAGTGTAAATAAGTGTGTGGCCAACAAACAAACAACAACGATTTAAAGCTGCTGCTGCTGCTGTTGATGCTTAAAACACCAAAATAGAAGGGAGCACAAAAGCAGCTAAAACAAAACAAAATAAAAAATATGAAAGAAAATCATCACAACAACAGTAGTTTCTCATGTAGCAATAATCGTGCCAACAACAACAACAACAACTCGTTAAGTGTACCATCAGCGACATTACCAACCGCAAAACATCAGCAACAAATGAATTTATCTGCAATACAAAAACCACGCGCCAGTTATCCGGAAATTATGAATCCTCGTTTATCGCTGAATGGCACATTGCGTCATTTGGTGCCATCACCTCGACCGCTTTATCGTGATCATAGTTCACGTTCCATTCATCCCCTTATGGCTAATGAGCAGCAAATGTCTGAACTGGATACCACTACCAGCTTCTATGGCAATCTAACACGTAACGGCTGCTTAGCAGCAACAACAACACCAATCACGAGAAAGAAATAATGACAAAGTCATAGAAATCATTAAAGTTTAAATTGAAAATATTTTTAAATTAATATTTAAAAATTTAACCCTTAACGGGCACCAAAATTTCAAAAGGATCGATCTTATTTTTTTGGTTTCACGTAAGGAACATACAAACAACGATTAATCTTCTTTTATATAAATGCATGTTTGTGTATTTGCGTGTTTGTCTGTTTGTCTGTTTGTATGTTCGACAGCTAAAACACTGAATCAATCTCCCTGCAAATTTAATACTCCAAGAAAAGTGAATGTATAAAGTTTCTTACCAAAATTTTTGCAAAAGCTATTTTTTTTTTTTTTTAATTTTTTTTATACATCTTTATACAGGCCAAAGTTCGTAAATTTAATAATCAGTGATATATTAGATTTAAAATCTAAACATCACTTTAGATTTCAACTACACTGGCCGAATAGAACAAACGTTGTTTTCGGTAGAATCTACTAAACCTCGTCGGTATTAATGTGTAAATGCTTTCACTACTTGTTAATTAGCTCTGTTGAACGTGATTATGTATCTCATTTATATACATTTCGAATTCAAATAGAATACGAGAATTGTCACTACTAATTTGATGTTAGGTGGTGACTTTTTTATTTTTCACCATATATATTAAACATTACAGTGTTGCCAACGAATTATATCCTACAATGCTCAATCTCCTGATTGTTTTGTTCATTTGAACATATAGTTAGAGCATTCCCTTGCTTATTTTGTATATGTATATTACCGGCCTGGCCCACTATATCGAACAATGTCGATCGCTAGATTTATAGATGTAAAAAAAAAGGAAAAAGTAACTTGCGTTCCACTAATAACGGATTTAATTTAACTTATTTCTTGTTTAAGGCACATTAGCTCAACGAATAAATAAAATGGGTGTTTAAAAGTTCGTAAATCAGTTGATTTTCGTCTACAATTTCAGAATTATCCATCGATCGCGGGCCGTAATTGTAGTTTTTTGAAATATGCCATATGTTAACAAAATATTGTTATATTTTTCGGCAATTGCAACGTCTAAATTAGATGTTGGCCAAATACGTTCTCTTAGATTCTTAGAAGACCCATAAAAACAAAATGGTTACTTAAACGGCCGAACCGAGTACAGGATTTTTCTACCCATTTTTTTTTTTTGGAACAGTACTCAGGGGATAAGCCCTACTTATGCAGTGCATTGTGTCGGAGTCGAACGTATACTTTCATATTCGTGTGTTTCTTTCACTGTTGCTCTATGTTTTATTCTAAGAAGAAACAATGATTCGATATTTTTTTTGCTGTTGTTTGAATAAAAACTTTTCTTTACCGAAAATTTTTATTTTTTAAAATGAAAATAAAAACTAGCAATGAAAATATTGACTAGTTGGAAAGAAAACTTGGGAAACTTTAAATTAATTTGTATTTTAATTTACATAAAGTTGATCTGAGAAGTAAAAATTTGTATAAAATGAGGTAACGAACGTATTCTTGTCGGGTAGAAGGCATCTTAGGTCTCTGCTAAGTCCAAATGCGAAAGAAAGTTCCTCTCTAAATGTTATCTTTTTGAACAGTAGTCTCTAGACTTTTGCGACGGAAAGCGAATATTTCTTTAGTAATTTGCTTAAAAAAAAAAAATGAGAAAAGCTCCTCTTCAACAATTATATAGCGGACCCAGATGTAAACTTCCCATTTCATCAGTATATTAATAGAGTCAATTCAATTATAAAAAATTGCTTTTATTGTTTACAATACTTTTTGCTAATTTAAAATTTTCGTTTTCGTGTTATATTTTTAGATTTAGGCTCAAAGTTTGGCATGTCACAGCCGAAATTTGGCCAAAGTGTTTCACAGCAAGGTTTCTTTACATCACACGACAGCCTCGCCACACCATGTGCATCACGAGCTTCCAATTTACATGTGGCCAATGCAAGCACTGCCTCCGATATGGATCTATTACACAACAAACAACAAAACGATCGAAGAAAATCACGCGGACGTCTGAAAGACAACGATCAGCCACTGCTGGGTACATGGACACGATCAAGGGGTCACGGTTCGCATGATAACACCTTCAATGGTCCGCATCAATTAACTGGGAACTTTTGTAATGGCACAGATCGGTAAATATAACAACAACAAAAATAAATAAATAAATAAATGGACAGCAAATATACTTTTGAACTTAAAGTACTCGTACATGATTGATTTTAAACAAAATTAGAATTTTATGTCCTTTAAATTTTTACTTTGTTGCCTGTTCGTATTGCCAGCAGTTTTACTTTCGTTTATTTTGTACGTTTTTGATTAATTTTTTTTTGTTGTTGAGTTTATTTGCTTGATTTGACTACTTTGAGCATTTATTCAGTTTACAGTGTTGCTGTTGTATGCAGCTGCGGTCGTTGGTGTTTTTCACACCTTTATATTCCGAACAGACAGATTGTTTTACAACATTGATGTTTTAAATGAATCGCAATCCAAGCAAATGTTTTTGTGAATGCTTTACGGATTTCAGAATATAGCTCCAGTGGACAATGTATATCAATTTACTTTCAAACTATATGCCACAGAACAGAACACCATTGCTTTCGAATTCGCCAAACTCCTATCAAGTGGCCATGTTCCATGATATTTCCGTTTTTTCCCATTCAACAGGTGTCTCAATATGTGGTAAAATTTATTTTATTTATACAAATCTTAAGATAAATTTAAATACGGGAATTGCTTCACTACTTATTTTTATCCTTGCCCATTAGTTCCCTTAGAACCTTTTGTTATAATTTATTGAAGCATTTTTGGTTCGAGTTTTAGTACTTACGTCGTTAGGTTTCCAAAGACAATTAAATACTGTGGGCGGTGCCATGCCCTCAAAAGCAAAATATTTATTTTTTCCCCTAAGTTTTACTAAGCCGATCCTTATGAATTGTTGCTCTGATAAAAAAAATATATTATGAGAAAAGTGGGCGGTGACATGCCCTTACAAAGAAAATATTATTTTAAACTATTTATTTTATTTACGACGATTTCAACAAAAAAAAAATAATATTCACTAAACTGCTGAATTAAATACTTAGAAAAATTGGCAATGCCACTCCTATTTATATAAAATGATTTTTTAAACTATTCCAACTTTACAAATTTGTTTATCTAACTTTATTGCTTGTATCTATGTCGCTTTAAAATGAGGCAGTTGCAACGCCCATTTTAATTAAATATTCTTTTTAATTTCTTTACGAATTGCACTCGTTGAATTGTCCTGACAATACAATTGCTCAATTGATAAACATCTGTAAAGTGTATGTTGTATTAATTACACCTTTTGTTTAATAATTTATGAAACCCCAGTGTATAGAAAGGCTATAACTCATTATTATTTGCAAAGCGAGTATTTATCATATTTCCATCCTTAAGCCACTAATGGATTTTTCTTTTTTACACACAAAATGGCACCTTGTTGAAAGGTACATATATAAAATTTCTTGCCAACCCTGCAATAATACAGCTTGGTATTTCACTAGAACAAAACACAACTTATGAAAAAGTGGAACGCCCTGTTTTTAACAGCTGACAGATAAGTTTTACAGGGCACTATCATCACTGTCGATTTTTACGGGGCATAAAGTGCAATGCCTTCCACCATTAGTGAGGGCGATTTGTTTAGAATCAAACGCACTGCCCTTTTAGAGAGCAAAACATATTTAAGAAACGAACACCAAAGTACATTTTCAGCAAGGAGATGTACCATTTTTTTGTAGAAAAAAAAACACCATAAGTTATCGATTCGAAAAAAAACGAGTTAGGACTTTTCCATATTAAGGTAACGAATTATTTTTTTTATGAATCGAATGAAAGACCATTTTTCAAAATCATAAAAGTGTAAAAGTTTATTTCATTTTCATTTGAAAATTAACAATAATAAACACTATTGTATTTTGATAGACGATACAATGATACAACGACCTTGTGAATTGATCAAATATTGGAATAAGGACACAAATGGGATATACGTACCATAAAAGTAAATAGTAATTTTGAGACCGGAACGTTTTTAAAATAACTGAAATGCATTTAATTTCTATAAAAAAATTCATTATTATTCGTTATTTCGCATGTATTCTTAGTCGCATAATCTTTAATAATTTCTCGCTATTCTCTATAAATCTAAGTATTCTTTCGTGAAAGAATCTACAAGAAAATGCGGAAAGTTTTCTTTTAGCAAGAATTTTTAACAAAAACATTCTAGACGACTTCACTGTGTTTGCTTTCTTTTAATTTGCCAAGAAGGCTGTTAAACTTCATATCCTTATATAAGGTGCAACAAAAAAATTCTTTTTTCTTTTTTATTGTAAGAAATCTTTGGAAATTAACGAATAAAATCTAGTAAAAAAACTCCCAGGGCCTCTCGCAATAATTTCCCAGAATTGTGGAATTGAAAATATTGTGAAATACCGTGAAAAATTGTACTCCTGCAGTAAAGGACGTTATTATTGAATTCTTTTTTTTTTTTTTTTTGGCTGGTGCATTACTTCCAAAATATTAACTGGGTAATTTTTCTAATATTTTAATTTTTTTTTTTCGTAACAAAAGAACAAAACCAAACAAGTGAAATAATTGTATGGAAGCATTTCTATCTAACACTTTTTCATGATGCACCAAATCCATTTCATCGGTTTTCCTTTTCAGGCGGTATTAAATTTGGAAAATTTAGATTTATATTAAAACTCATTCACGCACACACAAACACAGATTTTTCAACATTGTGCATGGGTGTGTGAGTAGAACATATTTAGATAGATTTACTTCAATTTATTGCATTTTTCACCCCCATGTGCATTTAAACAAGAAACGAATGCAAAAACAAATCGAAAATGAGAAAAAAATGCAATTCATGTCGATTTGTTTGCTCCCTCGTCGTCTCGCCCTTCATTGCATACCTTTTGAAGCTCTCAAAGTGATAGTGTGTTGACAGAGTGGGGAGTAGAAAGGCAATGTGTTAAATACGGATTTTAGTGGCAAATAACTAAAGTACTTTTGAGTATTTGTAGTTTAGAGAAGTTATTTAAGAGCACTGCCAAGGTGATTGTGGTTGATGATGATGATGATGATAGTGATGATGATTATGTGGCTTAATTGAAGTTTTTTCCTTTTCATTTCTTAGCTCGTATTTTTGAAAACAGAATTGTTCTGGGTTGAATGTCTTCTTGTAATCGTTTTAATGGTGATAAATAAGCAACTTGGATTTAAGCGTTAATTTCATCAATTCAAAGTACGAGTTGTTTATTATTTAATTCAAATGTTTTTCAAGTACTCGTATTTAAAGAAAATCCAATTTTTATTAATAATTATTGTATAGCTTCTTTGGAATTACGAATCATTCAATAAAGTTTTTTGAAAAAGCGTGATCACAAGTCCATAGTTTATAAAAATGTTAAATCTTAAAAAAGTTGATAGTAATTAATTAAAAATGTTTAAACATACAAAATTTTTACCTTAAGCCATCTTTAACGTCCATCATCATTTACGGCTACGAAATATTTAAAGATTTTCAACATTTTTATTTATTTTTTAGATATCCCCGCAATCGTTCCGGTACATCGACAACGATAACAACCGCCACACAACAACAGTTCCAACAACAACAATCCTCAAATAATAATTCCTCGCATCACTTACAACATTCTGCCTCTATGTCACATCCCCATCATCATGCGAATCAACAACAGAACCAACAACAGCACAACCAACAACAAACGCTACATCATCAGTATCGTTCGTCGACCGCACATCTAGAGCAGCAACGGCAAAAAAAGCCGAAACGTACACCATCACAACGTTTGCGAGCTGCCACGGCAGCACGAAAATTTAATTTCGTTTTTGATCCAGCGGGGCGTTTGTGCTACTACTGGTCGATGGTCGTTTCGTTGGCTTTTCTCTACAACTTTTGGGTGATAATCTATCGTTTTGCATTTCAGGAAATCAATCGACGCACAATAGTGATATGGTTCTGTCTCGATTATTTTTCCGATCTCCTGTATCTTATAGATATATTTTTTCATTTTCGTACCGGCTTTTTGGAGGACGGTGTACTGCAGACGGACGCAAAAAAATTACGTCAATACTACATGAATTCAACAACATTTTACATAGACTGCCTGTGTTTGCTGCCATTGGATTTTTTATATTTATCAATAGGATTTAATTCAATATTACGATCATTTCGTTTAGTTAAAATCTATAGATTTTGGGCATTTATGGATCGCACCGAACGTCATACAAACTATCCAAATTTATTTCGTTCAATCGCTCTCATACATTATCTACTTGTGATATTCCATTGGAACGGGTGTCTCTATCATATTATACACAAGAACAATGGTTTTGGTAGCCGCAATTGGGTCTATCATGATTCCGAATCGGCCGATGTAGTTAAACAATATTTACAAAGTTATTATTGGTGTACGTTAGCTTTAACAACGATCGGTGATTTACCCAAGCCCCGATCAAAAGGTGAATATGTATTTGTGATATTACAATTGCTATTTGGATTAATGCTATTTGCAACTGTATTGGGTCATGTTGCAAATATTGTGACATCGGTGAGTGCGGCGCGCAAAGAATTTCAAGGTAAGTGTTGTTTTTCTTGTTTTTATTTCAATAAAATTTGTGATATGATCGATTTGTGGATGACAATTTGTAAAATTGTTTTTTAAACCAATTTTTGCAACAATTTTTAATTTTATTTTAAATCAAATGATCTTTCAATACGAGTATATAATCAGAAATTTTTCTAGCTGGTCAGAACGAGTCAAAAACTTCAACTGTGATGATTTTGAAATGGATTTTTTTTTTTGAGTTATGACGTTCTATTAGTAAATGAGTGATTTGAAGAAAAGTTAATTTGACAAACTCTAATTGGGTTTTAAACGACAAATTTACGCGACGAACTTTAACCAGCCTCTCAAGGAATTTCGCATAAGGAACATTAGAGAAATTTATGATGTTGATGACTTGCCCTGCCTGACCAAGGATCGAATCAAGGCGCTACACTTCCGCTGAGACCACCCAGTATGTGATGGTCAAAAATTTTTTTATTCGAAATAAATTGGCTATTAAATTTGGAAATTGCTAGTTTTTGTCTTTCCTTTGCTAAATATTTTGTTTAATTTAAGAGGTTTTTGAACCTTTTGTGTATGTCACGCAAAAATATCGACATGTACGAGTACATACAAGTAACCCTCTCAAGTTTTCAATACTTTCGTAAATATTTTTCTTTTTCTTGTTGTTGTTTGTAATGACTTCATACATAGATTTCTCCTAGATGAATACAACATTTTGGCTTGTTTAGGGTTAAATTTTTGTATTTGAAACACAAATTTTTTCTTCATCATTTACTTTTGCTTGGGGGAATACAAGCAGAATGATTTGGTCGTTGAATTTGCGACATGTTGTATGTCTATGTACCTGAACTGACAGCTGTTTGTGTGTTTTTGTGTTGTATTTTTCCCTTTTTTTATTTTTGTACAAATCAAAAGGAATTTTAAAAATATATATGGCAGGTATAAAAGAACAAGAATGCGAAATGACTGAATCTTAAAAGGATTTTTTTTAATGTTTTTGTTTTTTTCAAGTCATATCTTGTTTTGCTTAATATTAAAGAGACATTGCAATAAAACTTAAATGAACTATAAAAAGCAATAAATAAAAAAGAAATAATCTTGCATTTAATGGCCATGCTTATGTAGGACACATTCACCGGCACTGTCATACTGTGCCACAGTTCAAGAAAGTGCTGTTTATAAGTTGGGGTATAAAAGGAATAAATGTACACATTTATTCAGTCTTTTAGGGAAGAAAATCCTCCTCAAGGTGTGTTGGAAAACCATAAAAAAGGCCCTTGGGAATTATTTTCTCTTCTCTAAGTATGACATATAAAAATTACTTAAATACGTAATTTATGTTAAGCAAAAAAATAAGAAAAATTCTAAACGTTCTTAAAGAAATACGCTTAAAAAGGCTTTAAGGAAAATATTTGAATTACATTTTTCTTTTTGCAAGCAAAGCCGTTTATAATTTATTTGTTGTTGTTGGAAGATAAAAACTACATGATGTGCTTCTTTTGCATCATTACTTCGATTAAAGATTTGTTATGTCGGTATGTGTGCGTGTGTGTGTGTGTGAATTTATTATGTAACGCGTATTTGTAAGCATTTTTGTATGAGTTAAATATATTCCAGCTGAAGGCCGTTTCACATCATCTGAGTCTTAAGTTTTTTGTAGAATTCTCTTACAGAGAAAAGAAATTGAATTTTCTGTGATTATATTATTGTAAAAAAGCTAACAAACAAGAGTTAAATATGTGGTATGATAATTTGCCTCTGGCCATTGGCAGAGTGTTCAGAATCCAAATATTTTTGATCGGATAATCCGATCAGTAAGAAATTTTACATGGACTTTATCAAATATTTAACAACATGTAAGAAAACAATTCCCCTTGTTTATTTTAAGTACACATTGTACAAAATACGTATACTTAATAATAATAATAAGTATACGCATAGAGGAACATTATAATTCGATATAAAAGGTTTTCCAATAAGAGTGATATGATTTCTTTAAAAAAAGCACACTTATTCAAAAGTTTTTTATTTAATGTGAATTACAATCGATACAATTAAGTTCTAAATAAAACGTCATTCAAATGGCCTCCAAGACTTCTTCTGCGGGAACAAATTCGATGAACCCAATTTTAAAGCACTTTTTCCACGTACAATATTGACTTGTAAAGCTTGAAGAGAGTCTAGTTTATTTCGAAAGACCAATGACTTCAAATAACCCCACAAGAAATAGTCTAAAGGTGTTAAATCACATCTTCTTGGAGGCCATTCAATATCACAATTCGACTTGAAATAATCGAATCTCCAAACTTTTCTCGAATTGTTGCATTTGCTATGTGGTACCTAGCCCCGCCTTGTTTGTACCAAATGTTGTCAATATCAACTTCTTCCAATTTCGGACATAAAAAGTTGGTTATCATCGATCTATACTGCTCTCCATTGACAGTGACGGTGTTACCAGCTTCATTTAATTAAATTCATACACAAAACAGTTTTGACAGGTGGTTGGTATTCACTTTTTAGTAGTACCAGAATCCAGGGGATGACCTCTACATATGCAATGCACTGTGCCAGAACTTGGAAAAAAAGAGAGGATAGAGAAGACAGATGTTGAAAACGTAGAAAAAGGCTTAATTATTTTTAAAACTCTGCTATTGTGCGTTTCTGTTAATTTTTAGAGCACTGTTGCAGCGCCTCTGGTATCAAATATACACATTAACTTATCATATTATACTTGTGTCTAAAAATAACATGGTTCTAATAAGTATATTCTATTTTCTATTTTGCTAAAAAATTCTATTTTTAAATGAAACTCCAATAAAAAACCCTCTTTTAACTCATCGATATGTTGAATGCGAAATAAAATATGAGCATTTCCATAGAAAAATCAAATTTCGTGTCACGTAGCGACATTAAGCAATTAATTTGACTTCTAAAAACAAATTTTATATATTTTTTTGTGTATTTTGACTGGACATTTAGTAAAAGAGTGGAATAATTCGAACAGCACATCTCTTAAACACAAGCTTAATTACGTGGTATCGTTACGTAACAAAATGCAGACTTTTCTGTGGAAACGTCCATATACATATTTGTTAACACATTGTAATTATTATACTTTTTCTTACTGGTTAGATTGTTTTTATTTTTTTTTTTTAATCGATCGCACAACAAAAGTGATAGACAAATCGTTCAGCCAAGTCATAGCACTTTTTTTGGAATTGATTTTTTTTTAACAATAATTAATCGTTAAAATCAACCATGTTGCAATTTCAATAGTTGTCAATTATGTGATTATATACTTATGAAATTGCTTATTTGAAATATAATAAAGACTTACAATAGTTATAATAAATAACTTATTTTACACAACCATAAAATATATAAGAAACATGGCATAGTTGACGTAACCATATCTTTTCATTGGCGTGCATCATCATGACCTTATAACAAATTTAAATTTTATTGTTTTTGTTTTTCTCCAAATTGATTAAAAACATGCCAATGTTATAAAAATATGCCATGTGGTATGTTTATATCCTCGTAATATTGTAAATCTAGAATCTTGTGTGTTAAAGCGGTTACTCGTAGTTCATTCATCCCATCCCCATCATGTTACTCTCATGTATTGATAATGCATTTGAAAAATTTATTATATTTCAGTTTCTTTTTTTTTTGTCATGTTTTATAATATTTATTGTTGTTATTTTCATTTTATTTGCGCAACACAACACAGAAAAAAAAACGTTACTAAAGCTTCGGTTGTATTTAAAAATACATGAACTGAATTCTACTAACCTAACGACCGATATCATTCATATATCCTTGCATCTACTCTAACACTCTGTTCTAATGTTCTAATATAAAGGGGATATGAATGAACTCGTATACATTTACTAAGCGGCCTGTATGTGTGTGTGTGCGCGCGTTCATTTATATTAGTGTCGGTATATGTTTAGTAAGGATATAAATACGTTTGTGTTTGTACAGCAACATAAAATATCTATGATTCGAAGTGGGGAAAACAGCTGCTGGCAATGAATGTCCTTGTATCTCTTATTTTGCAAATAAATATATACAGACAAACAAAAACACATACATACAAACACATATATAAGAATTCATATATTTCAAAACATGCTCTACACTGCTAAACACTCATACATAACGTACATACATACATTAACACTTAATTGTTCATTCATATTCTTTATTCATGTTTTCAAACACACTCTTATTTTCATGTTTTTGTGTATTTTTTGTTCCTTAAACATAAACACACTCACTCATACACACTCTCAACAGCCATTTGAAAATCTGTACAATTTTATATTTGTATTATTTGCGTGTGTGTTGATTTTGTTTCATTACGTGTGTATGAATTTGTATGTTGCCATACAAGTAAATATATACGAGTATATATATGTGTGTGCGTGTGCATATATAGTTGAATGCTTTCAAGGAGTTAAAGATGAACACTTTAGCCTGTTTGTATTAAAATTTAAAATACATTCGCATACAAACATTTCGGAGTATGTACGTTTGCTTGCACGTCTATTTCGATATTGGTGTGAATATTAGACGGCCCCTTATTTCAAGAAATCAATTTTCTTTGATGGCATACCCTCGAAATCTATATTCTTTTAACGTAATGTTCTCTGAGAAGGTATGTATATTGATCCGTGGTGTGAATATTATCCTTTTTCTGTTTCCGGTTTCGATTGCATTTTATATTTGTTTTACTATTTACAGTCTGATTTTCAATGTTTACTCCCTAAGTGTGTTTTTATAGATTTTTATATGAAAATATAAAAAACAACCAAAACGAACCCCAATTTTTAGAAAATCTCAAACTTTGTAGCTGAGCCAGATCAGGCCCTGCATTAAAGTGATTTGTTGCGACTTTATTAATTCCTTTTACAATAGAGAACTTTTCATGGTCAGACGACGGGTATGTTTCACTGTTGTTGACTTTTCAGATTTCTCATATTCTTTTTCATGAACTTACTAAAACACAAACAAGACCTTAACCAGTCGACACTTTCGGCCTAGGGTTTGGTTTGACTGCAACTTTTGATAGATTCTGAAATTAAGGCAGTAGAAAAGTTGTGTTTTTTTTTTTTAATTTTGCAATTTCAGTTTGTATGTATATATACATTCATAATTATACATTCTTGGAAATATGGCGTACTGTTCTGAAAGTATTTTGAAAAACTCCTAATATTACTAATATCAAGGCGAATTCATACCAGGCAGTCGTATCTCTACAACAATAAATATCGCCGCATCAACTTACTCCATCTGTCAAAACAAATATAACCATATATTCTTATAGAGTATTTTTTATAGAGTGACACAAGTTTAAATCATAATAAAACAAGGAAAGATATTTTTAATATCAATGAAACGGGCTTTATTGTAAAGAAAATTTTATGAAATTAATATTTAATATTTATTTATGATTTTTGCCATGTGGCCGCCACGGCTGGCGCGTCGAAGGCGCAATCTGGAACACCAATTTTCAACAACTTTTCGCAGCATTTGCGTCCGTATTTCGCCGATAACTCTTCGAATGTTGATTCCCAGGTGTTCAATTCTTTGTGGTTTATCGACATAGACAAGTGACTTAACACCAAAAAAAAAATAATCTTATGGGGTTAAATCACACGATCTTGTTGTTCTTCGAATTAGCAGCTCTGAAGGACGATTATGTACGACATAAAATGGAAAAAGTGCACGATGACTTTGAAGTAGAATGGAACAATTATTTTGATTAAAAATTTTAACAATTTGCATGCATTGCCCTGGTTTAAGTCGATTCATAATGAAATTTCAAAGCCAACTAAACAAAATGCAACTATCAGCTGTTAAATGGGTGCTCAAATAAAGCAGTGATGCCAATTCAAAGTTGTGACACTTTATAAAAAACGCGCTTTAGAAATAGATAAAGAGAGCTACAATTTCTTCTGCGCATAAGCAAGTTTTGACTTTTCAGCTTTGCACAGCTGATGATGACGTGAGACTAATATGGTCACCTTGTAATGGATTCATCTTGTCTAATATAATATATTTTTTTAGCACATTCCATTGCTTAGAAAAATTTAATTTATTTAAATCTATATAATCACAGTTGGACTTCCATAATTTGAATCAGCATTATCCAGAAAAGAAACTTCAATTTGGGGAGACTTTAAGTTATGGAATAAGTTTTCAAAACTTTGCAAATTTGTAGTGCCGCTCTTCTCATGCGATTTGCTTCAATTTATAGAAACTTCAAGTTATAGAAGTTCAAGTTATAGAAGTTCAACTGTAATAGGCAAGACCATATTTTGTTACGGAGTTTATGAACACGTTATTCTACCGATTTCGACAAAACTTTTACAAAATTAAAAAGAATTTATTCACAGAAGTAGGCGAGTTATTGTGGGCTAATGTGGGTTTAGTATTTAGTGACCTTTAAACATTTAAAGTTGCCACTAATGCATGCAGACTTATTATTCATGTATGTAAGTTAAACATGCATGTGTTTTTTTTCAACTGGTTATGGAAAAAAATTAACAACAATAAGACATTTTTTCTATATTTGGTTGTGAGAGAATTGCAGGAATATTATAGGAAAAAAATAGAAGAAAGCTCAATAAGCTGATTTAGGTCATTTTAAGGTATTTTGTTTTTAAACATAAATATTCTGTTTTATTTTCAATATAATTATGCGAGATCAATATAATTATGCGAGATCATGCAAGTATAGCGTGAATATTGCGTGAATTTGTTGTGCGACATTATTTATAGGACGCTTGGATAAATTTCTTAATGAGCATAATATATCTGTGTTTAATTTTTTTTTCTATACATACAGATGTATGTACATATGTATGTATATTTTAATTATTAAAATTCTATATATCTTTTAACAATTTTTTTAGCACGCGCAGAAAATGCACAATTAATAATTAAAAAGAAAATATTCATCTATAATACGGACGATTGTGTCGTCCGTTTGTTATACCAAAACATACATACATACATACATAGTATTTCTAAAAATGTGTTTACTATTTAGTCTTACTAAGTACTCAAATTCAAATTTAAAAGTCAACTGAGTAAAAATATTCTTAAATATTAAAGAGAACTAATTTAAATTAATCCATTGCCACCTGTATAACAGTTGGGATACATATTTTTATGTACATACTTGCATACATACATGTATTTATAATATACGAATGAATGTATGTACTTACATATGTATGCAATTACATCACTGTGTACGTGCCTGTGAGAGTGAGCCAGTGAGCTTGGCTGTGAATTGTAGTGTTGTTCTTATGTTGAAGGTAAAGCTAAATATAGAACACAAGAAAAGCAATTGTCGTTGCTATTTTTAGCTTCAATTCATGGATATTTTTATTATTCATATATGTATGTATGTATATGTATAACATTTTTTTGTTTATTCCAACTTGTATGCATTTCTATAAATACCCGCACAAAAATACTCACATACGAGTACATATGCATACATTCATGTATATCGTACGTAATGGATAACAATTACTGGAACAACAGCAACAACACAAATATCATAAGGCTGCATGCTGTTATAACTGTGTGTGTGTGAATGCGTGTGAATCGTTTCGTATTAAAGATTAAAAGCAGCAAACAAAATGAACAAAAGAGAGAGAAAGTTTTTTGTTCCATTTCTCCGGGTTGGCGCGCTATCATCAAGGTTAAACTCTTACGTCGTTCTTCTTTATCAGCATGTGTGTTTGTGTGCATTTACATATACATACATAAATAAATACCCACTGTAAGTGCATACCTGTTAGTATGCTATGCTTGCCTTTGTTTTCTTATGAATTACTCGTATGTGCTATAAAATGTTTTTATTTTTTATAATAAATAAATATTATTTTTTTCTTTATGATTTGTTTGCAAGGCAAATTCATAACAGGTAGTCTCGACAGCTCGCTCAGGTGATTATTTTCGATTTGTTTCTCCCCTTGTATATGTGATCCAGTTGCATTGTCAATTTTTTTTTTTTTTTTGACACATTGTTCGGTACATTTTTTCAGATCGGGGATACTAGACGTTTCGCAAAGCGAATTAAGGCCAGCGATTAATGTTTGTACTTAATTTTTTTTCTTGTAAATATTTGTACTCAACAATGTTGAAGTGAAAATTAGAGAAGATTTCTAAATAATTGTGCGTTAAAGTTTTATTGACGCAACTATTTGTTTATGCAAAAATTAAAATAATTTTGCTATAGAAATTCAAATACACTGTACACCACAGAAAAAAAAAGTTAGCACGGCAGCCAACACATCAAAACAATTTAGAATTCCCTTCGCTTACAAAAGAGTTGCGAATACTATTGTAAATTATTTATTAACAATTGTATAATAATGAAATCTTAACTGTGACGATAATATTGCTTGTCTGTATTATAAAATAAGCTTACATGTGTAACATTTTTGTAAGCTTATTCTATATATTTTTTAATTTTACATTACGAGTATTATGACGAACATTAGAATATATGTATATCCAATCAGACCAGCAGCACATAGTACCAGTATATCAATTTCAAGGCCCCTACACTTCTCATCAGAGTTCGTTTGTTCGTTTTTAACTATTTTGGAAAGTGGATACTAATTGGAAAGAATATCAACTATTTAATCCATTTTTCAAAGTAATCAGTATTCAAGAATATTTTGTAAAATCTTTTTAATCATTTTGAATAAATTTATATTCTATTTTATTTGACCTTTTCTTTATATTTATTAGAATGTTTGTTTAAGCAATAGGTCTTTTGATTTAATATATATATATTGTTGTTTTATTTATAGTTAGTTTTGAATAAATTTTTGGTTAGTCTGAAATTTTCCCGTTTCTGTATGGTCGTTACTAATATCCCTTATGCTCATAAATTATATTTACTTTATAGTAGGGTGGTGGCCCTGTTGCGGGTCTCTTATTTAGTTTTGGCAAACTGTAGTATCTTTAAAGTTTTAAAATAAATTTAATTTGAATAATTAACGTCTTTGAATGTAAAATATTATATATATGAGCCGTTTATTTTGAAAGTAGCATAAGTCACTTTCTTTTGTTGATTGCAAATGTTTTAGAAATGAAAAGATACCGTTCAATTTTATTTAGTGTTGCCATTAACTTGATTTTTTTGAAAAAGTGACTTATGCCACTTTCAAAATAAATGGCTCATATATTCTATATCAATATTAGTGATGTTACAAATATCAATTTTTAGTATTCACGAATACGAATACGAATATTACTTTAAAGGTTTAGAGCCACTTAATATTTCAAATTTAATTGGAAGAAAATCCCCCCTTTGTGTCAGTAACAATAAATTGAAAAAAACCTGTCACACTACTTTAGGTATTTAACATTATTATGACATTGAGATGCCAATTTTGAAAACCTCTCCTAATCATTTTTAAAATATTTTACTTACATGCTTTCAGATTTCGTTTTTCTTACTCTTTTTGCGATTTTTTTGTTTAATAATTCAGTGCTGTTTGGGAGAACATATTTTCGCAGAAGTTGCGGCCACCTGTGTCGGTGAACTTTCACATATTAAATTTTAGTTTTCTCCATTTTTTAACTACAACAATCCTCTACTGAGAATTGATTACTAACTTAACATGATATGAATATACATATAAGACTTTAACTTTTAAATACTAGTTGCATAATATATATTTGTTTCTGTTTTTAACGAAGCTTATTATCTTGCTTCAAAGATTTACTTTAAATAAAAATTATTAAAAATTACTTTATTTTTGTACATTTTATGTACTTTTTTAAACTTTATAAATTTTTTTCTTTCGAAAGTATGCGCAAATTATTCGAGAAATATTCGCTTGAATTTGGCAAATACGAATACGAATATCTTGAAATAGGCGAATAGTCGAATAATCGATTACTAATACGAATACGCGTATTCGTAACATCACTAATCTATATACATACTTATATATTTTTTTTTCTTATTACAATTCTATAAAAGAAAATATGTTTGGAAATTCAACAAATTTTAAAAAATTCTGTTATGCGTCCAGAGCACTTACAAAACTATTTCGATCATAAGTAATTTTTAATTACATGTATTTGTAAAATTTATACCTAAACTAAGTGTATAACAAGTGTTAGTGTTGTCATATAAAACATTTTGAAAACAATATTTAAAAATCATAGATCTTTGGCTACATTCGGTCCAAATGAGTGAGAAAAAAAAAATGTGCCTAAGAGTATAGAAAATCCCTCCGAGATCATCAAAAGTATACCTAAATTCAATTTTCACAATTTTACTTTAAAATGAGAATTAATGTTTCAAATTGCTTTTTTCAAATTAAATTTAATTTGTTAATTAATTCCCTAAAATAATCTAAGAAATTTGAAACAACTGTTTATTATTTTTTAATCATAAAGTCTATGAACAAAAAAAAAATAAATAGACTTATAAAGCAAAATAAATAAATCAATAGTATATAAAGAAATTTATAGCTGATAAATAGAAAAAAAACTATAAAAAAAATCAGCAAAAACGTGATAAAACTTTATCTTGAACATGAAATTTGAACAAAAGTGTTGTAGAAATATGTGATGCCAAGCATTTTCAAGCAATTAATTTTACACAATACACAACTTTTATATCGAACTAAACTAAAAGATTTAAAGAAAAAATCATCTATAACTTATGCCACCTTTTTAGTTTATTGTTGAAAGAGATAATAAAATGTGACATCAAAGTTGGTCTTGACTAAAGAAGACTCTAGAAGAAGAACTCTTCTTTATTTGGCTATTTTGTGTCAAATTCCCTCATAAGTTTTTTGTTGTTTTTCTTTTTTTTTTGTGTTTTATTATGTTACGGTTACTTGTTTTACTTCGAGTTTTTTATTTTATCTGCATATTTTTGCTTCCGAAATATTTATGTACTTGACACTATATTTTTTTTTTTTTCAAATTTATCAAAATCACAGTTGGCTTCGTTTTATGTCAAGTGCTGGCAATGTTGTTGCACACATGTCTTAGCTAACAATTTTTCATTTTTAGTGTTTTTTTTTTTTTTGTGAGGGGAGTGGAGAGATGAAATAAAACTTATGGCGTTTTCTTCTCTACAAAACTATGTTGCACTTTTTGCATATTTTTATAACTTTTCGTATTGAGAATAAAAACATAAAGATGAAATTACTGATGTATTTTTAAGTTTAATTTCTGTTTTTCTGCCGCTTTTCGTTTTAGCGATTTTTTCTTTATTGCTAGTTTTACGATTTGCTTAACTTTTTTATCTTATGTCGATTTATTTCATTCCTTTTTTTTTCCTTTTTTTGTAGGACCACCATTTAGGGGATGACCCCTACTTATGCAGTTTATTGCCAATTTTTCAGTTTTGTCGATTTTTTTCGTCTTGTATGTGCACCAGCTCATGGCTTTTGTCAGATGTAATATCTTCGGCCAAATTTCTTATAAAATTCATGTGTCATTCTAATCTCTGAAGATTAAAAGATATAAAAGGAAGCAGGATAACATATGCTAGTCTGGTATAAAGTGGACAGCAGCATCGGTCTCCGCCCAAAACAAAAATCGATAGAAAGTAAATCTTGGAGTTCACTTTCGAGGCTCGACCAGTAAACCGGTACCACAGAAAGCAGAATAGATATGATGACGGGCATCGTACTACCCTCATTGGTAGCATGACCCTCTGACTTCGACTTTACACACACACACACACACATTACGTAGTGATTGCGATTTTAAAAATACATGCTTTTAACAGACACGGGATACACACGGACAAAAGAACAGTAAGTGGAGCGTGGCACAAGCGTACCTTTCAGTTTTTGCTACATACGGTTCCATGATTTATGTCATGTTTGTTGAATTGATATGTAGCTGTGTGCAAAGGCTATTATTGGCATTGCGTTAAAAGATTGTAAACTTTAATTACATACAACTAAAAATCCATTCAACGTTTTAATATTCAAGAAAAGGTAAGAAATAGAAGAGTAAAAAATATAAAAACATTAAGTTTTATGTGTGACATTTGAACATGAGGGTTAAATAGATAAATTATTATAAAATTTTTATTTTTAATATAAATTCTTTGGGGGGAAACCTTTAAGTTATTTTAGTTTACTGCTATAACGTTTTATGACGTCATAAAGTTTGTATTCTCTTTATCATTTAAAGTTACAAAAGCTTTTATTTACACTCTACTTCTCAACGGGTGGATGGTGGTATTGTTTTGTGCCAGGAAAATAAAAACTTCAAAGATTTGCATCTTAAAACCTCGGAAATTCTTAAAGAGATTTTAAAAAATACCAACAATGGGTTTTTTTATCATTTTTTTGACTTTTTTTTATAAAACTGCCATATTTTGGAACTTTGAAGAAAACAATTGTTTTGTGATATTTTTAGTATTTTCGCTGTATTTTTTCATATTTTTCGGCAGCTGCGAATAATGTTTTTTTTTTTTTTATAAAATTTAGAGCAGAGGTCGGCAAGCAATTTTAAGTACAGTCCGGACAACGTTGCAGTGCTTTTATCGAGGTCGTGAGGAACGAATGTTCCATAATAGCTAATTTAAAAATGTTATTTTACGAGCGAGTTTATTTTGCAATTTTTAGAATTTCCTGTTAACCAGAAAATTCTTCAGTGTCAGGCAAATCTACTTGCAAAATCTTATTCTTTTATGAGAAATATACATTTGACTTCTTTATAAACCAGAAGGGAGACAGTTTCTAGTCTTGTGGCCGCTGTCCCCACTATTGATATTAAATCCAAACGGTCAGCCTAAATTCAATTCAGCACCTCTTTATATGCCGCATAAAATTTAATTGCAATCGGGCTGCCTGTTAAAATCTTTTTGATTTATTTTTATTTCTTTCCTCAAAATCTTCCACTGTGTGGAACGATAATAAACTCTTGCGTGTCAAAAGTTCTTGAATACTTTTTCTATTAACTTCAATTGCAATAAATTTTGCAACAAAATATTTTCCTACATTTTTTTTGCTCGAAGTAATATAAAAAATTTACAATTCGAATAAAAATTTTTTTTTTTTCTTGTTGTATTGAATATTTAGCAAATAAAAAAAGCAAACTAAAAAAAACTACTTACAAATGAAATGAAAACTCAACCGCCTGTAACGTTTTAACCTGCAGCTTTAAAAATGGTTATTTAAAATTTCAATTTGATTTTAGTTTTCTCATATCTTTTTCCTCGCGCCAAACAATCTTCTTGTTTTCAATGTTTTCGACCGGCAGATATTTTTTTCGCAAAAAAAACAAAAGAAAAATATTAAAACGACTCGTTTTAAGTAAAATAAAGTTTGTGTTGAAAATGAATTTTTCTGGGTGAAAATTATTAGTATGAAATTAATCAAGACAAGTAAATGATCAATTTAAAAAAAATTCGTGTAGAATTTTACATTTTATAAAAAATAGTGTAAAGGTCCTACTGTAGAATATTAATTAGTGTTTTGGGAACCAAAAATTTTCACAACACAAACTTAAGCACCAAAGTAACGAATACTTAAAAAAGAAAGAAAAAAATTTAATATACCATTAGAATACCCTTTAATTCTGTCAGTTATTGAACATTTCCTCTTGACACATTTTATGTTTTATTGTACACTTCGCAACATAAAATTAATAATTAAAACATATTCTTTTAAGAAATGAAACGCTTAAATAAAATGAAAACTGCAAGGATGTTTTATCGAATAAAACAATACACACTCACCCACACACAGAAAAAAACACACTAGTAGAGCTTAATGTTATACATTAAAAGTGCCAATAATGTCAGAGACGATAATTGTTATTTATTTAATAAATATATTTTTCTCTTTCGATATTTGCAATCACAAATATTCCAAACAGCTAGAATATCAATTTATGGTATACTACGACATTACATACATACATGCATACATACATACATACTAGGGCACGTAAATGTGTGAGTAATTGTGTTTTCTTATATATATTCTAAACATTCTATATTTTCCAAGAATTTATTTGCGTGGGTTTGTCTGTTGACAGCAGTATACAAAAATATTTGCATTCTAGTGTCAGTATGTGTTCCTAAGCATAGAGGTTGAGTGACTGACTGACTGAGTGCCTGACTGATTGATGAATTCATTGGAATAATTGATTTATATGTTTTGCATTTAAATGACACTTTGCTACAATTGACACTAAAAATCTATTTGTTTTATGTTTAGTGCTGTTGACAGATAGAAAGAGAGAGAGCAAGACAGTGCGACATGAATGGATGTTGGTGTAATATAAACAAAAACAATTATAAATTTATGCCAGGAGTTTTCATTTATTTTTTTTTTTGCTAAGAAAACAAAAAAGTGTTTTCATCACGCTAAACAAATATTTGTTTTGAAAGTTTAAATATTTATTTTACGATTGCTTGTATGGGGTATTCCACTACTCAGGCAATATTAAATGTTCTCTTTATTATTTTATTGTTAGACTAAGAAAGGATTCGAACTAAATCCTTATAAGGATGCTCAGTGAAATTAGTGTCGATATATTTACACCGTACTGATTTAGCATATATGTATTTTTTTTGGTTAATTATTTATTTATAAAATTAAAGTCACATATAATGAGTTTAGAAATTATTAAGAATCTTGCAAATATATTTAATGTTTATTGCCCATTTTTAACTAAATGACTGATAGCCGCAGATATGGTAGTGTCAGCACTGCTACAACAATATTTTGTTTCCATTTTAAATCTTAATCATATTATAAATTTACTAGATGATTAGACCGGCTGCGCCAGGGGGAACCATTCTCCCCACTCATCAACCCATTTTTCCAATTTTGATAGGCGGACGTAGCACCATCTATCCTTCAACAACAAAATAATTTTGTTTTGTTTGATATACGATTAAAATAAACTTTAAAACCTAATCTCATACGTGCCAAATATGCATAAAAAATTTCATTAAAATCGGTTGAGCCGTTTCGGAGGAGTTCGATAACAGACAATGGGGAACGAGATTTTTATATATTAGAACGGATTTTTACAAGACTTCTACCAATTTAAAGACATTTTCTCACAGAAGTGAATGAGGTATTGTGAGTTTTTGTTGGATCAGTATTTTGGGAGCTAGTTTAAGTTGCTACTACTACATTCACACGTATTACTCATGCATGTAACTTTGTGCCAAACAAAAAACATTCAAACAAGACAAAATATATCGCTCCTTTATTGCAACATAGTCATATCTCAAAAAACAAAATTTTGGTAGTAGTTTTGGTTGTTGTATGACTGTTTTATAAGAGACTTTTTATGATTTTTCCTTCTATGACTATAACACGGTTGGTTGGGTCGACCGTTGGTACACACTAGTCTAAATAAATGCATATAAAAATGAATCGGGACATGTATGCCACAACATCACTTAAGAACGTTTAGACCGATTTGTCTTTTTGTGTGGTTTCCAGTTTTCAGGAAACAGTTTGTATGAAAGAAAATAAGAAAGTTTTGGGGGAGAAAGAGAAAGTTTTAGTTATCCCGTATTAAGAGAGCTTCAATAGTTATATGAAAATTTTGATTAAGTAAATAATTAAACAATTAAGTAAACAATTTAACAATTGTTTAATTAAATGAATCAAAACAATACTTGACTGAATATAAACAAAATAATTAATCTAATTATGGTACATAATTAAAAACAGAATAAAAATTAATTAAATATTATTAATATTTAAAAAAATAATTGAGTCAATTAATAACTTAATTGAATTCCCATGGTATACCAAACAATAGATTTAATTAAAAAAAAAAAAAAACAATTATAAATTTTGTGTGTAGCTTCCGTGTGAATCCGGGACATAAATTGTGACATGGTTATTTTTAACAATATAATATTATTGAAAAATTCTGACTGCAATCATAGTTTATTTTCAAAATTCGTCAACAATAAAATATAACAAGAGCAAGCTATTTTGCAATCTTAATATGAATATAAGACGCACATGGCAAGCCTGCTTTCAACCATGTTTTTGCTCTCAGCCTGGGTTGAATATATTTTTGACAATTTTGTATTTTACTTATGAGCAGTTGGTTTGATTTTGTGATATGAAAAATATTTAAGTTAATAAGATTAAAAGAAAACGTTAAAAAAATTAAAATTTATATTCTGAAACATTTTTTATACTTCATTATTTTAGACAATTACGGGTTTTTTAATCAGTAACAATTCATAACTGTGGAAAAGAAATTGTAATACAACGGGCATGGTGAGCAGTTTAAAAGTGGTATTTCCCCTCTCAAACCCTTTCAAACAAAAAAATAATGTTGAAAGTCGGCGTAGTCATGCAGTATTTATACGATGCTGAATATTTCTTTGTATGGGGGTGCCCATTTCTCTCTCCTATCGCTTTAAAATGTATTTTGTTTTAATAGTAAACCACATGAAAATCAAGACAATCAATGTTGTAGTTGCGCAGATATGTGAATACATATAATAACTTTGTGTGGGTATACACGTTCCCATGTCCTATCGGTCCAAGCTTTTCATTTTCATACTATTTATGAAAACTATAACTAGAAAAATTATATATATATATATATATACCAGTACATACATAAATATACATTGTCGTAAGAACCATAATAATTATGAAAAGTATTAATTTCGATAAAAATATGATGCGAGTGGAACCATATAATATAATAATATATATCACTTAGATTATGGTTGTTTCTATACGCATAGTTATTTGTCTTGTTTTTACTAGTTTAAAATAATTCTCATATGTTCTATGAGAGAGACGAAACAGAGAGAACATATTCGTTGTGACAACCGAAGTTTTTGCCAATCCAATTGTGTGCGGTTGTACCAACTATCATAGAATTATGCTGCTACAAATACAATTTTCATATTGTACTATTGCCATTAACCTAATATGTAGTTGCAATAGCCGATAAAATTGGTTAACACTATGGAATTTGATTTGAATCTAGTCGGTATTATTTACGTTTCTTTGTATCCTGTAACATAGTTGAAGAAATATTTCTAGTGCTTAACTTAATTAAATTGTTTTACTTAGGCCCCAAATTTATAGTCATTAGTTAACAAATAACATTAGTTTAACCAAAGAATTTTCTTACAAACATTGGTTTTAGTTGTGAATTTGGGTCTTACTTATTTGAGTTTAAAATTTAATTTTGTCTATTATTGGTATTGAACATAAATTTAGTACATGTCTTTGTTTTTTTTTTTTTTTTTTGTACATTTCAAAAAGTATACCATTCTTTTTCCAAAAAATATTCTTGTCGCTAAGATAATTTCAAAAACAGTTATTGCTCTCAGAATACAAAAGAGAGCTGGGGCCAAATCACCGCATACGATATCGAATTACCTATCGTATCGAATAAGCAAATTATGGCATACGATGCGTCAAATTACGATACAATTCATTGGATATCGTATGCGATAATACCAAATTGAAAAATTTCGAAAAAATTTTGATCGATATCGTATACGGTGATTTGGTCCCAGTATAAATTGAAATGAACAATAGTAAGTTATTCTTTATTAATATACTTTATTTATTATACTTTATTAATTGAGCCAGTGGCTCAATTGGCACTTTTAGCGATTTAATATTTAACCGAATAGCCGCATTATTTTCTCGCATACCTACCTTATACATACATACACATATATGTACACATATGTATGTGTTTATAAATATTTAAATCCAATGCAAACATGCATGTGTATGCATATTAATAAGCAAAACAAAATTGTGATTTGAAATGGAATAAGAAAAACTTAATAAAAATAACAAGATTTTTTTATAATTATAAATAAAAACTTTTCAATTTCAAAGTTTTAAAATTGTTAATGTATTCATTATTCTCTGCCAGAAATCTTTTTTTGAGCCAGAGAAGAACAATTAAATATTAAACGTAAATTGGCAAAACGAAAATTTTTATTTTAATAAATGTACATATAAAAGTACTGATACGTTCTGCTAAAAACTGATTGGATATAAATAATAATATTTTTCAACATAAAAAAAACTCTTAGTAATTTTGAATTTTCATTAATTCAATAAAACTGAACTTGAGCTTGATAATATTACTTTTCATATGTACATCAATATAAGTTCGAATAATAATTACGATTATTCGTAATAATAATAATATAAAAATAGTTTAATAAATGTCAAATATTCTCCAAAAAAATTTTAATCTTTTAAAAAGTTATTAAGTTTTTATTTAAATTGTGGAGGATATTTTATTGTATAATAAATATTTTAAATTAAAGAAAATATTTAATACGAAAAGAAATCCATTAATTCAAGTGTTATTGAATTAAATTTATCCTCTATAATTCTCTTTAAGTTTTTAATATTTCTGCAGCGAATTGATTTTTTTATCGCCTGGATCAACCATTGAAAAGTATAGAAATATAGTATAGAGGAAATGTTTAGTTTTCAAAAAAAAAATTGCATGACATTTCAGATCCAAACATTTAAAAAATTATTATAAAATACATGTAAATCATAATTATTGAGGGTGTCACAAACTTTTATGCCAATAAGCTATATTTCAGCTATATTCTATGAATCCAAAAAACATTCAAATGATCATAATCGTAAAACAACAAGTGTAAAAAATGAGTGTATTCTACACATGCGTGTATGAACTACTCTACAATGAAGTATGAGTACTCCAAATGTAGCCAAAATGTATGAAAAAACATGGTCCAATTTACATTGCGATGTCGTAGGGCTGCACCACGTAACCCAAAAACTACTCCATGTTACTAATCCAAGGGGTACCCACAGGGATTAGTTTCGAAACTACTCTATTTTGCTATTACATGGAGTATCCACAGGGGTACTCCGGTAAAAATGTATACATACATACATATCTATGTACATATATCTGTCACTAATATAATTGAATGATACTTTAAGTACATACAAATGTGTGAATTCAGCCCTTCCATTACATTATATAAAAATACAAAATAAAATTCAGAAATTGAAAAAAACACGAGCTAATTTGTGTTCTTTTAAGCTTCCATGAATTTGTTTTAATTTTAAGAGGGGAGCTGCCACAGTTTCAATTTAACTCCAAACATTTCTAGTGTTGCCAAATGGCATTTAACTATAAATGTGTGTACAAATGAAATGGTCCACGGCTGCATTATATAGGACTAGTCCAAAAACTACTCCTTTTATCTAAAATGGACCATATACTCCAATAATTTTTGTAGGGTTGGGACAAATCTTAAGTTTATTAGGTCAAATGGTCGTATGCTTTTGCTACTAGAAAAAGGAGCGTACATAATCCGGATTTGTTTCCATTTCTAATTACATTGTCTTAAACAATTTTATCGGTTTTTGTAATAAATTCAACATACAATAGTATTATATAAAAATTTTAGTTGCGATAGCAGAATTCTATGAAACGGCCACAATTTAATTGGCAACAAATTGGGTTGTCTCAACGAATCTGTTTTCTGGCATGGGAAACCTGAAACCTGTACGTGAAAGATAAACGGGCTGACATGGTAATTTAACTTCCCTAACTTTAAGGGTCCAGAATATAGATGTACTTTATGGATCTTATATGAATACTTTGGTGAATGGGCGATATTAAATCTCTATTATTGATTTGAACAAATGAGAAAACCGATTTGTTCAATTTAATCCGTTTTTGAAATTAGTTATTAAAAATATTTATTTTTCAAAATATTTTTGTTGAAAGTTTTCGAAAAATATTTAAAAAATTTGAATTATGATCGAGCCTATTAATTTAAAATTTTTAAATAAATTATTTTATATCAAAGTGAGAATAATTTGGTGCTCTGATATAAACTGAAATTGTCTGCCTTTTGGCACTGACGCTCAGTTTATATGTTTACTTTAGTTTGTAAATATTTATGCAAGACAAAATGTTATAAAATAGCAAAAAATCAACAATTAACATCAACATCAACAACAACATGGAAGAAAACAAAAAAAACATTCAATTACAGTTGTTTCTGCTGCCAATGTTATTGTTTTTGTTTGTTTAGGCTCTTGGTCACGTTTATACAATTTAACCATTCCGAACTATTAATACCAACAAACGTAAATGACATAAGGATATGCATACTCACACAAACCCATTCGTCTACGTATAAAATTGCAAAAGCTTGCTTACTTGTATATAAGCATTTCCATAGAAAAGTCTTCTTTTATGTCCCGTTCGCTACCAAGCAATTCTGCTTGTATTTTAAAGCCATGCTTTAAAGTGAATTTTTTATACTCTTTTAAGTAATGGAGAATTAAATAAGATCTACGCGAAGATGCAAAACAGAAAATAAGATATAAATTCTGCTGTGGAGAAATGTGCTTTATTAGTGGGTGTCGAACGGGAAAAAAAGTAGAGTTTTCTGTAGAAATGCTCATATATATGAAAAAATACGTATACGTAACGACAATGCTATCATATCATAAAACTAACCAACATTAACTTAAATGTATTTGTATGCTCTAGTGATGAAAAGTTAACAGGAAATAATAATGAAATGTTTGTTTTTCTTATCATAGTTAATATGTATGTATGTGTGTATAAAAAAGTCAAATATTGAGCTTAATTTTATGTACATACCATAAGTGGATATTTATGGAGAAAATTAGAGCAAAGGTTAAAAAATAAATACAGGGAGAAATACACTGAAAAATTATATGATTCTGCTACGCATTGACCTAAATAAAAGTTGGAATCCATTGTAAAATTTGCAAATGAAAAACAATAAGTTAATTCTTTTATCGAATTTGATCCGATACAATGGTAACCTCTCACAAGTATATGTTAAATTTTAAACAAACTTTTATGTGTGTTAAGATAAATTTAAATTTAATTAGCAAAGGCAGAAACCTAAACTTTTAGTCAAGCCAATGAGCATAATTTGAGAAGGGTTTTCCCTGCTCAGTAAAAAAAAATATATATAAAACCTTCGACAACAAAATAATATTAAGGACTTAAGGTACGGTCACATCTGTCAAACATTTGCCCAAAAAAGCGTAACCACTAAATACGAATGAAAACATTATTGATTTATATACCTGTTTATTACGTTAAACAGTTTCCTACATAATTTATAGAGCATGTAATAGAATCTTATCTTATTAGATGCTGTTTAACTTAATAAATAAATGCATAAATCAAAAATTTTGCATTCGTATTTAGTGGTTACGCTTTTTTGGGCAAATGTTTGACAGATGTGACCGTACCTTTACAAACATTGTTTATAAACTAAAATTAAATTACTATCAGTTTTATTCTCTCACTAAATTCTGTATAGTTTTCCCTTTTGTTTCGTCTTTTTAAGAAAATATTTACTAAAAACTAGTAAAAACCATGGTAAAAATTTCGTAATGACCGCTATCTGGTGTGGCATTGAATAATATTTTTATTGAATTGTGTAGTGGTTCATTTCTTTGCTAGGTGATTGTTGATCTTGCTAATCACTTTTTATATTCATGTTTTAAATTTTTTTAAGACCGTACATTTGGTACAGCGATGTAATGTCCCGTGACTGCTTCTTTACAGGTAGGATGTATTGCCTCGATCTAAGTAAGCTGAAAGCATTTTACTAAAATTTAAAGTCTATTGGCATTCGAGCCGGGGTATTTCGGTTTAAAAGATATTCACTCTAATCACCACACTACCACATTAATGGTCAGGAAGAAACAATAGGGTTGATATCTTAAGTGGACGTGGTACATACAGAGAATGGAACATTCTATATGGTGATATTTACGAGTCGAATTTAATTAGGAATTTGAAATTTCGTGCGCGTAGAACATATGTACATATGATGTTTAAAAAAAAAATATTGAATATTATACAAGTGGGCATGGCACATCTCACACAATAATTTTGATATATTTTGGGAAATAGTGAAGTTATAGACGTGTAATTTTTTAAGAGTTAATCCATTGATTTAGCGCACTACTCTTAAAAATATAAGGATAATATGAGTGGTAGTGACACCTTCTACATAAAAATTATACAGAAATATTTTTGGAGATAATTAAGAAAGAAACTTTAAATTTTGTGTAATGGTTCCCAGAAAAGAGCGCACGGGTTGGACATGTGGGTGTAGTACCTCCCACAAAGATTAAATATGTATTTAGTTTTTGTTCATGTATTCTCCTGGAGAAAATTTAAAGAATATAGTTAATCCTGTGAGCATGATTTTTCTATTTATTATCAGAATAATTTAAACTAACTAATTATAAGTTAACAAAATAATGTTAGAATTTCTTCGAACCCTATTGAATATAAGTTTTTTTTTTTTAATAAGATGAAAAATAGAAACAGCATCATCTATTGCCTTCCGCTGGTCTTTCAATTGAGAAAAACTTTTAAGATAAATATTTCATTTTTTTGTCAGTTGCAATAGCAATTATCCTGTTCCAATTATTGCTTCTTATGCTTGTCGTTATTATTTTTTTTTGGTATTTTTAAAACTACAGTGTAAACAGAACTTTAAAGAAAATACTTCTCAGAATATGATACTCGTGTACGTACTTAAGAAGAAAAATAATAATAAGACGTTTCTTTGTTTGTGGGGTTTGAGCTGAAACATTTTTGTTTAAATTGGGCTGCACAGTGTCGCACTATTTTCAATTCAAAAATCAGAAATAATACTTCGCAAGGGTTTTTAAGAAATATACATATACATATTTTTAATCTTTCACAAAATTGAATGTCATCCAGTATGTGACTGGTCAATTTTGCATAATTAATGGCGGTTTCTTGTCTGAAATATTTTGCAAAAAATAAAGCAGAAGGTTTGGTGTACAGAGCTTTTATATAAATGTTGCCTGAATTTAAGCTGTTTTCATATTTTTAAGCACTTCTTTATTATCGTATTGTTATTACCACTAGATACCATTTACGCACACACACACATATATCCTTAAAAAATTTTCCATGCTTCATTTTACAAATCCTGTGTGTGCGTAAATTTCGTTCGTTGAACTTTTTCAGTTGCTGTTTCTGTATTCTCTCTTGTTTGTCTTTAATGGTGTCTGGCTTTGTTCAACTTCGACTATACAGCTTTTCTTTTCATATTATTATGTTATCAAATTACCAAAATAATTCAAAATTACACACAGACATTGTTATAATTTTGTCTGTTTTTCCTTTCCTTTCGTTTGTTTCATTTTATTTTATTTTAAAAATTGTTTGAACATGAATTTTAACGCACGAGAAAAATAAATGTTTTGCAACAATTTATTGGGTTGTACAAAATTGTAAAAGTTGTTATTGGAAATTAAATGAAATTCAAAGACAGACAAAAAATAAAAATGGTTTTAAAAACCAATAACAGTGTCGAATTAAAAAAAAAAAATATTGAATTCTGACACAGTGCTTTTGCCACTTTCATGCAGAACACCACGGGAATAGTTTTTGTAAAACATTTTAAACCTTAATTGCTTTGCAATTAGTTATCAAAACTGTAAATAACACTTGACCCTGAATATAAAACTTAAATTAAAAGTAAATCGGTGCATAAATAGCAGATTTATTTATTAATCAATATTTTAGGCCCACCACTTACATACCAAATAATAGAAAACTTCTAACGTACAGTTTATAAATCGGTATTTAAATGGTGTGAAGTAACACGATAATGAATATTTCGAAACAACTTGCTTCTCCGATCTGAAAAAAATGTGAAAAAAGCTTGCAGGGAAGAGTCTTCAAACATAAAAAGAAATTTAAAGATCAAAATTTAAAAAAAAATCGACCAAAAAAAAATTGCAAACGCAAAAGAACCCGATTAAATAAATAAATAAATAATATAGAAAATAGGGCTGGGTGTGGCGGGGGCGGGGTGGAGCCAAAAATTATGGCAGCAAGAAGCCCTTTTCAAACGCACAATAAATTATGTTAAAAATCGGACCATGAATGGAGGAGTCATGCGAAAGGGAATAGATGGAATTTTGAAGGAGAACAACTTTTCTCCGATTTAAAATAATATTATGGGACGGGGTACAACTTGCCAAGGTGACCAAAATGCAAAAAAAAATCTGTTCGAAAAAAAGAAAAATTGTGCGATAATCAGTGTTTTTGAAGAAACAACTTGCGCTCGATATGTGATCCCACCACCTGCGAGCAAACTTATAATTTTGAAACTCAGTTTACAAATGATTGACTTATGGCGGCACAAACATTAAAAAAACTTTTTAAAAAGTACCCCTCGAATTGATTACCTCAATTTATTTTTAAATTCGGTTAAAAAAAATCTTCCAAATTAAAAGTCACAGTCGTGTTTTATTAAAAAATAAACCTTTATTGAATTTTAAAATGATTCTTTATTTGAATAAATTTCTTTCTCACTTTATAAAAACAAAAGTGAAATGATGCAAAACGCAAAAATATGTTTCAAACCGTACCTACGTCTGAATCAGTTTCAGTGTATGTTTGGTTATACATGAAACCACCAACCACAGCAATGGCGACTTTAGTCACGTCAAGGCAAGAGTTTATTATTATTATTATTATTATTATGGCGCGACGTTATTTCCGCACATTGAACACAGGAAATGATTTCATCCGTGTATTGTGTAGGTGTCAGCAATTGGCCAACGCTACATTTGTTACATTCATCACCAACAACATCATAAATACCACAAACACTTTTCAAATATATTTACGAGTATATATTATTTTATTCGAATAATTACAGCAACAAAATTCTCACGGTATTGTATATTTTGCGGCTGTCACAACAAAATTTAATACTCTTTCTTCCTTTGAGCGACAATAATTTATTTTTTCTTTGAGTTAAAAACAATCAGGAAAAACTTAAATCAAAATTGTAAGTGAAGCAAGTGGCAAACGAAAAACGAAAAACGACTATTTTGTTAGTGTCTGTTGAATGCCAATTTATTTAGAATTGTTTTTGCTGAAGAAATTCGTGTTGTAATTTGGCTTTTTTACGAACTTCTATTCCTTGAATCGGAAATTATACTTTTGACAAAACATTAATAACTTTTCCTTTGGACTTCGCCATTGAAAACTCTGCTTACGAGTCATAAGACTGCCAGCTAATTGAATACAAAAACTGGAAATGGAAATATTAAGCTCTTTTCAACGCATGTATGCGATCAATTTCCCTCCTTTTAAATTGACTTTATTCTTCTTTACAAAAGCACAGAAAATAATAGTTTCGAACAACACAAAATTTTCCATGTTTCAAAAATGACAATGCCACAATTTTACTTAAAGAAGATGACGAAGAAGAGTGAGTGATGGAGAATGAGCAAAAAGGAAAATTGAATGGGCACTACATGTCTTTAAAATTAAGGAAATTGAATGTAATTAGTTTTTTTTCTCACAAAGAGAATAGAGCAGGCTGTTGGATGATGAACTGCAAGTGTTATGTTCAGCCAATTTTACAGTTTTTGTTTTGCATGCCATACTCTCATATTTAAAGTAACACAATGTGGTAAAATTGAAAAAAATGTTGTGTTATAAATAAAATAATTTTATCTATAAGAACCGACCTAAATACAAAAATTAATTAATTAATCTTTGGAAAATCAGGGGCAAGATGTTCCCCTAAGATATTGATTATCGAAAAACTCCTCTATTTATGAAACGATTTGAAGAGATGTGCTGTCATTTTGTTCACATAAAATTTGATTTTTGAAAATCGGGGCGTAAGGTAGCTCCCTTCTCCAAATATCGTTTATTTCATAAATCTTCCATCTACTGACCGATTGCTAAATTTATTTTTGTTTGCTCAGTTTTGCTTGCAGTTTGGTCGCATATTTTTTTTTTAAATGTAGCCATGTTCCTCCCACTTCGCAAATTCCCATAAAATATTTTACCGTATAACTCCTAAATGTAAAGTGTGATTTTTGAAATTCTTTATTTGTGCTTTAAGAGGTTTTCTTGCAGTTTGGTACATATTTTTTTTTTTGATTTGAGACAAGTTGGCCGCTCGAAATATTGATTATCGTTTAAATGCACCACTTTTGTTCGCTTGCAGTTTGATCCCATAGAAATGTGGCCGACTGAAATATTGTTTTATTAATAAATCTGCTATTTAAAAACCGATTTTTAATTTTTTCGTTTTTGTATTTAAGAAAACACCTTAGTCTTTCGTAATACATAGTAAAATGTTAACTAGAAATATGTTTTGAATTTTTTGCATAGTTGCGTTAAAAGTTAAGCACAATTTTTTTTGCTTTTAAAATTCAGGGATATCTTTGAAACAATTTTAAAATATAATTTATTCTTTCTTTGAGAAAAATTAATTAAAAACTGTGTATTTCGAACAATTTTACATATGAAAGTCCTTCATCAGATTAACAAAAAAAAAATATTTTAAACGCACTTCACATGACTCTTAATGTCATCATCACCATCATCAACATGGAATTTTTTTTATTGCATTTATTTTCATAAACTAATACAACTCTTTACAGCCATACCTAAACAAGAGCGGAAAGCGGAACGTTTTCTACCGCCTTGCGTTAACGCTGAAATACTATACCTAAACAAGAGCGTCAACGCTTTGTCATAAAAACAGGGTTATTACAAAATATATAACAACCCTGATTATAATAGTATACTCATAAATGTGTATGTGTGCATGTTTCAACCTGTAACAAAAATATAAATAAAAATTATTCATTCAAATACGAAAATATAAATACAAATCAAAATTTAACACTTGAAATAAAAAAACAAGTAATTTACAAGAATTGTCAGCTGGGCTTGTAAGACTACCTTATAGTCATTGTATCATGAGTGCTTGTCTTTTGCAGCTAACTTCACTATTAAACGCGCTGTCAAAATCGGATTTTCCAATTGCAAAATGCTGTCGCTAAGTTACCGCCGCGTTATTTCGGGATGCTCCATACAAATTGTATGGGCATGAGAACTTTTGACAGCTAAAAAACGCTTGCCGCTCTTGTTTAGGTATGGCTGTTATATACGTTATGTTTGAGAAAATATCCGCCAAATTCTTCTTCAAGAGTATGCGTGTGAATTACAAAACATGTTATCTTTTCTTTACAGAAAAACTATACTTTGATCAAATTATTATAATAAACAGGGAATTGGATGTCAATGGATGTTACCCCTAATAGAAAATTCCAGATTTCGAAACGCTTACTTTTATTATACTTTTTGTTCTGACAAATCATCTCTACCCTTTACGCTAAAACTAGTTTTTCTTTAATCGTATAGTTTTAAATTCTCAAATAGGGTAGGTAGAAGTTCTATCTCCTTAAATACATATATAAAATTTAAGTTGAACTCGAGTATAGAATGGAAAATCTCTCTTTTTAGTCATAATGAAGTATAAATTCTCTCATTGTTTGCAAAATTTCTTTTCTTCATTCATGCATAAAAATGCATAAATGTTCTTGACATTTGACTTTAATGCGTGTATTTAAATGACAGACTCATAGAAATAAAATAATAATAATAAAATGCGTCAAGCAAAAATAAATTATTACATACATATACATATGCATAAATGTTATACTGTCAAAGTTTAGTTTTAGCTTTTTTCCCATATTTCATTTTCACACAATGAAAACCGATTTATTCGAAATGTTAAAATAGTTTTAATACACAAGAATTCACTTGAAAATTGTGCAATTAAATAAGAAAAGAGTAACACGCATACACAAATGCATTTAAAAGAAATATAATAAACTTGGTATCTAAAGAGAGAGATAGACAAAAGAGAGATGGAGAGAAAAACAGCACCAACTTAATGCTCGCATTTGATAAAAGCTTATATAAGTTCAAAACTGATGTTAACAACGGAGTGAAAAATTCCATGAAGATTTACATACACACTTACGTTCATCTTCATATCTACTTATAAAATATTGAGCATGAAGGTTTTTTGCGATGAACTTCATGCACATATAATACAACCGATTTTGACAAAAATTATACCAAATTAGACATTTTTATGCACAAAAGCCAACGAGATTTTGTAAGTAGAGTATTTCGGGAGCCAATCTATGTGTTTTTGTTTAATTGATTTTGCAAAGAAAGCAACAATAAAAAGACCTTTTTTTCTATGTTTGAATGTGAGATAATTGCAGGATTGTTTAAGGAATAGAGATCAGTAAATAAATTTAGATAATTGCAATGTACTTCGTTTTTCAATTTAACTATTTTGTTTTAATTTTATGACGACTTATTTTCGCGGGTTGTAGTCAGCCTTGTCCTGGATTTTTTACAAGAAAATTGAACACTGTTTCCTTTGTTTATTAAAATAAGAATCTAATCGTTATTTAACTTGTTATAAAAAGTTCATTAATAAAAGGAATTTTATATTATTTTTGTTTCGTTCCGTGGTTCTCCACTGATACTTCTCTTGCCATCGTCTTTACCGATTGCAGCTTTCCACAGATCCACTGGTCTCTGTTCCCTGGCGGTTTGCTTTAGAAAAAAAAAATAAATCAATGTTAAATTAGCTTCTTATCCTCCTGTATTCTCGCCGGGTGGTACGTTTTTTCATCATGGTGATATCCACACCTTGGTGCTGTTCCTTCTGGGGAAAAGGTTAATTGTCTTTTCCAAAGAAAGTAGGTAATCTATGTTAGCCTGGTGAAAGGTGAAAGGTGAAAGGTGAAAGAGCACCAAAGGTCTCCCTCAAGACCAAAGTCAGTAGAAAAATAATCCTTGGGTTTCACTTTCGAGGCCTGACCAGTAAGCTAAACTGGGAGACGGTAAGCTCCACGGGAGACTCTCTACTGGGGAAGGTGGGGGGGTAGAGGGTGTTGTTCTATATTGAACACAGATTTGCGGTGTGATATTGCGAGATCATTATCTGTTCTCTTGGGGATGAATATGCATTGGCATACACCTTCTCCTTGAGAATGGATATGCTGGCAGCCATCGCACTACATTGACCGGTTATTGGTGAGGTCTTCTTCGGGAATGGCTGCTAACAAATGCTGGGAGAGGTATTGGCTTGAGGAGAGGCTGGCTGGACTTTGGTCTACCAATATTAATCCTCTATGTGCTGTTGCAAAATAAAAGATAAAAGAGACTCTATAGCTCGAACACTTAAGCAAGGTGTTTTACGCATGGGGTGTGGAGCATGCATAATAGATTTGCAAACTGATATGAAAGTGGTCCTGTGCACTGGCCCCCTCGTTTGTGCGATTTTATGCCGCTGGATTTTTTTTTTTTTTTTGAGCCCTGATTGTATTCGTTTATGCCGACAAACCAGTAGCCAGTATCGACTATATCCATGATACCATTGACGCCTTATGACCAGATTTATTGGCTAAAGCAATAAAAAGTTTTAATAACCAAATGGGCCCTGTAACTCATAAAATATTTATTTTTTTTTATTATATTTTAAGATCGAATTCAACCGACACACGTAATAAATATTGAAAAAACTGTGTAAGGCGTTTCTTCTGTACATTGCAAGAAAACTATAACAATTAAAGTTCACAACACGTTAAAAAAATGGTTTTATTTGCTTCATGATTTATGACGTGATATTCCAAGATATGTACGATTATTTTGTATATGTATGTGTATTCCAATTCTATTTTTTTTAATCTTTTTAACACGGTTCTTCTTGAGTTTCTTTTCAATTAAATCAATTTCTTTCCGCTCTCTAAGCGCTACACATTTTCCTTGAAACGAATTGAATACAAACAGTGAAAGAATAAGATTTGTGTGTGCATTTTATGAATAAATGGAATTTGATTGTGTGTACAAAACCGTATCCGTTTCCGGTAATGCAATACTATTATTAAAACAATGTATGCTGATTAAAAAAAAAGAATGTGGCGAAAGAATAAACATTTTATACGTATGTAAGAGTGTATATACTTACAAATATACTTGTTTAGGCATTTGGTATTTAAGCGTTCTTTTATGGGTTATTCGTGCTGTTACATCCCAAAAAAACGATAAATAGAAATCAATTATAACAAGATTGACAGATAAGCATTAAGCTAAGAAAAGTGTTGCGAATGCTGTTGTCAAATAGTTATGCAGTATACGATAAGTGAAAAAACTTTATTATGGAATAAGCTTACGTTTGTAATATTTTTGTAAGCTTACGAATGTAATCAAATTAAAAATTGAAATTTTTTGTATAATAATTTTTTGTTAAAAACTAAGTAGATATAACGAGTATTTTCGCAAAAAAAAAAAATATTTTTGTACGAATCATTTTTAAAATAAATATTCTTAATAACCTTGTAGGAAATATATTATGATAAATATTATACAATTCAGTTGTGGAGTAAATGTATTATAGTAGACAAGTGAAGGGGGAAAAATATTCACATGAAATTTTTTCACATTTCCCCGTGAATAATTTCACGCCAAAATAAAATTCCCCTAATCGTAAATGTTTTTTTTTTCCGCGAGTTTTTTCACTTTTCCCATCAATTTGTTCACTTTATTTTTGATGGGGAACATAATAGAACATGTACGTGTTTCTTCTTATTATTCGAATATTAAAGCTTAAAAAGTTTGTTTTAATGAAAAGATGTGATAATAAGGCACAAACTGATGAATTGCTCAATAAAATGCAAAACAACAAGCAATCGGGCCTGCAGAACTTTAATTTGTTGGAACTTTTTCGTTTTGTTAGATTTTCAAAAAGTACCGAATTTTTTGGAACATGAAAGTTACAATGCAATAAACAAACGGAGGAACCAAACTAAAGCTCCAACACTGAATATGTATTTAGCTTCGATTTTTTAAGATTTCTTTAAAATAAATAATATGTCCGTGTATATTTTTGAACAAAAATTTCTATGATTTCATTCCTTTTTTACATTCACTCAGAACGGGAATAATATTTCACGGAAGATTCATGATGTCATTTTCCCTTCAAGGTGAATAAAAATTTCGCGTGAACAAAAATTTCACTTCATATTCACTTCATAGGGGTATTACTTCTAACCAAACTTATTGATTGGAAAGAAAGTATTTTACACATCTGACCAGAACATTTTTTTTTAATATTTATAATACACTTCTTGTTTGTTTTTTCCAAAAGCTCGCTACACAGAGAGAACAGATCATTTGAACATCAGTTATAACTATCTAAGCTGCACTGACTTGACAAATTAATCAATTATAAGTACTGAAATTTATCAATATTTCTGTCCTTGTAATCATTACCACCTCAGGAAGTAAAGTAGTCACCATCTTGACTTTGCAATAAATCGATTATTGAGCGCGCTGTGTGTCACATTCCGAATGTCAGCACAGTTTGACATTCTATGCTCAGCTGTCATCTATAGTTCATCGATATCGATAGTTGTGTGGAAGCTCCAAAAAAAAAAAAAAACAACCGATATATTGTGTGACTTTTTTGAAGACTCTGTCGTCCATCGGCTCTACTAGTAGAAGCAATAATTTCTTTAATCATCTTTTCCAATAAAAAAAAAGCAAAGTCGTATATTATTTTCTCTATTTCTGTGATAAAAACACATGTTTATAAAAATCCTTACATTGTTTTGCATCAACAGACATAATGTGTATTAGCTCTCAAAAAAAAAAAAAAAAAAAACACATGATTTTAACACCCGAAAAACAGCACAAGAAATATAATAAAATAAAAATTATTTTAATTAAATTTTTTATATATGTTTTTGCCATCTAGACTCATTAAAATGGCAGGGCTACTCAATTGTTGCAAATCAGAAGTAAAAGATATTAAAGATCCGAGTTTTTAATAAAAGACACTATTTAATTTTTTTTAAAAAGTTTAATAGTTTTTAAATTATTTTAAAAACTGAGATTATAATAAAAAAATTTGTCTTTGGAAGGCGTTTAGGTAATAAAAAAATTTTAGATTTCAGGAAAGAAATCAAATGTGACAAATTATGTATGTATGTACTGTATACATTTTTGAAGGCGTATACGCAACATGCAAAATTTAGTGTTGCTAAAACGACACGCTGTGGCACACTTTGCAAGAAGCCGACTAAAATTTTTTAATGTCACTGACTTAAACTTGAAATCATATGAAAATATGGAAATTCAAAAATTCGTGACTAATTCGTAATTAAAATCCATTAATAGCTTCTTTTGGGATTTGCTTTGGAAAAACTTAATAAGTCGTTTTGCTTGTCTTAGGCCTTGGAAAACTTCCCATAGACCTTTGGAAAATAGAGCCGCGTATCCCAGTCTCCTTATCTCCATTTGCCTGTTTGGAGCCGTCGATGTACCATATTTAGTCGGCAATTTCGTGCTATGAGGTATGGTTCAGCCATTGGCTTTGTTCAGTAATTGCAACGTCAAAGTTTATGTTCAGGACAAATGTCGGTCTCCACACTTTAAACTTTATAATCTTGCGCTTTAATTTAAATAATTCTTCTATCACGAGCTGAAGAGTTTTTATATTGGCATGCGAATCTAGGCCCAAATCTGCTGATGAACTGGACTAAACTCATAACAAAAAGCAGTTTCTCCAATAAATAATTCCAAATATAGTGGAAGAGTTTTATAAACATAAAGTTTCACATTTTAAAAATTTTTGTTACATTTCTTTAAAAAGGTCTCAAATATAAGGTGTTTTTGATAGAGTGACACAAGTTTAAATCATAATAAAACAAGGACATATATTTTTAATATCAATGAAACGGGGCTTTATTGGAAAAAAATTTTATAAATTTGATGTTTAAATATGCTCTCTGCCATGTGGCCGCAACGTCTGGTGCGTAGAAGGCGCAATCTGGAACACAAATTTTAAATAACTTTTCGCAGAATTTGCGGCCGTATTTCGCCAATAACTCTTTGAATGTCGATTTCCAGGTGTTCAATTGTTTGTGGTTTATTGACGTAGACAAGTGACTTAACATAACCCAAAGAAAATAATCTAATGGGATTAAATCACACGATCATGGTTTGCCACTTAATTGGTCCATTACGTGAAATTGAGTTAATCAATTGTAGCGCCTGCAGCACGATGAGGTTGACGTATAGAACAATTATTTTGATTAAAAATTTCAACAATTTGCACGCGTTGCTTTGGTGTAAGTCGTAAGTCGTAATTTCAAAGCAAAGTAAACTAAAAGCAACTATCAGCTGTTAAATGGATGCTCAAAATAAAGCAGTGATGCCAACTCAAAGTTGTGACACTCTATAAAAAAAAGCCTTTATTTTTCGAAATTATAGACTCCCTTGCAATAAACATTTTTGTTTATGAAAAACATTAGAAGAATGGCTTAAAAGCATTTTAGAAAACATAATCAAATCTTTTACGGCCTTTGAAAAGAAAATGGTCTTCGCTTGGCTGGTGAAAATAACACATGTGCAATATTGTTTCGTTTTCTTGAACAAAATCAAAAGGCGTTGGTTTGCTAAAGTCTTCGAAAAAGTACCATCTACTTGAATTAGAAGACAAAACACATTATCTCCCATTACTTTTAGAAAAAATGTGTTGACGCTTGTTTGCTATAACGTCTGATTGTTTTATTAGACAGAAATTTTGGAAAAAGATGAAAAAGTATCGCTTTCAACACTGCAACAAATGCTATTGCTTTTTCTGTAGTCTCTGGCATAAATGTATGGGTTTTCATTGATCTTAAAGTCAGCTCCACAATTCGTTGTTTTCAAAAAGAAGTCTTCGAAACAGACAAAACTTAAACATCAACAAATGTTTAAGAATCGCTGTATGTGCAAACACATTTGAACACACCCTCATACGTTTATTTGGTTCTGTGTTCATACCAGATACATATATTCGTATGTACACGTACAATACACATGTACTTACTAAGTGTCGTAAAGTAAACATGTTCATACAATCTAGGTAGCATTAACCCAACGTTAATGTTAAAGTTAAGACCACTTAACTACTAACCTTGTCATTTATGTTTTCCAAAAAAAAAAAAAAAAAAAAAATTATAATAAAAGAAAAGGAAAATTTAAAATGCAGAATAACAGAGGATACAAATGTCCTGCATTCAGAAAGGTATAATTTTCTAAAAAATTCTGTGATTTACTCATCTTGGAACATAGAAGTTTTAAAATTAAAAAATAATTTTATATTTGGCATTTACAGGTTTTTAGTTTGAGTTAAAAATAAAGGTAACAGTTAAAATAATTAAAAGAAAAAAATGCTGAGTGTAACAAGTGAGTGCTTGTGGGTAAAAGCCGCATGTAGCCACTTCTCTTAGTGCAAATGGAAAAGGTGAAGCAATTTTAAAAGATAATTATGGCCAGCAAAGGATTTAATTTAGGGTTTTTTGTTGCATGAAATTTTTTTCTAAGTTTTTCTTAACAAATATTTTAAAAGATTTAATTAAGACTTTAAGCCAGTGAGCAACATGAAAATGTTTAATATTAGGACTTAATTATGGACTGAATTTTAAACCAAAAGACCTAAAATATTTTATTATCTTTATGACAGCACATGGCATACGTACGTCGTGTCGTGCATCATTTAAATATATTTTCTAGTGACTTCAATAAAAGTGAAACTATAAATAAATTTTAGTTTTAATATGAAAACTTAATTTATTTGCAACAGTAGTTCTATTATATTTATTTTCTTTCTTTCATTTTTTCACCACAAATATTTATTCTCATAATACTTGAAAAATATTGATATTTATAGTCGCTGGTATTGTTGACAATATTACATTTCAATCAACATCATTAATATTTTAATACGCTGTCAACGTTGCAGCATGTTGTTAACTGACTGCCAGGCTGTTTCATTTATTTTGCCTGCAAAGCAATTGTTGCCGTTACGCACAGTGTATCGCCAGTGAAGTGGGTGGCTAATATTGAGAGAATAATAATAATAAAAAAAACAGTACAAATAAATATTTAATAGATTTTAACAAGTTGCTTTTTTATGATGTCAGCAGTAAAGTGTATTTTATGGATATTTCCAACAGGTTTTAAGAAAAATAATACTAAAGATTTTTGCTAACCAACATTGGCAGTTTGGAGAATATCAATTTTGTTTTATGAATTTTTTAGTGGCTGTAACTTTTGCCATGTGTTATTTATTAAAAAAAAAATATTTCTTGAAAACATATGATAGAAATGAAAACGAGGTGCGATCGTAAAATTCCTTGTTGTAAGCAATTTTAATTTGCAAAACATTTTACAAAAACAAGTTTCTTTTAATATTCCTGCAATTCTCTCACATCGAAACAGAAAACAAATGTTTATTCTTGTTACTCTCTTTGCAAGCCCAACATATGTATTAGTAGCAACTTTAAATGCTTATAGCTCACAAAATAATCCTTCGACAATATCCCACAATATCTCGTTCACCTCTAAAAAACATATTCTTAATTTGGTATAAGTTTTGCATAAATCGTTTAAATAATGTAATCACAAAATTCATCTCAAAAAACCGTATCGTCTACTAAAATCTTCTACTACACAGAAAAACAGTGCCTAATAAATACCTAATAAAATAGAACAAAATTAATAAGATATCTCTATGGTTTTTTTTTTCAAGAAGGAAGTCTTATTATTTCAATAAGGAAAACCTTATTGAAAAAATCAATAAGGAATCTTATGGTTTTTATAAGGTATTCTTATTTTTTTTTTAATAAGGTTTTCTTCTTGATTTTATTAAGTATTCTTATTGATTTTTTCAAAAAGGTTTTCCTTATTAAAATAATAAGACTTCCTTTTTGAAAACAATTCGTGGAGATATCTTATTAATTTTGTTCTATTTTATTAGGTATTTATTAGGCACTGTTTTCTCTGTTATGATGTTAGGAAATGCAAATTTGATGTCATCAGAACGTCATGGTACGTCCCGAATGCTTATTTACAAAATGTATTTGTATAATCTGGATGGAGGGGTGATGAAAACATTTTTATAAAACTTACGTATTCAGGGAGTTGAACCAAGGAACTTCGGTTTAGTAGATTGGCACTCTAACCACCGCACTACTACAACTTACTATAGTATACATGTTAGCAGCCAGTTTAAGAAGATGATTTATTGCAGCACAAAAAAATTATGAAAAAATTGTTCCTTTGTTGATTTATATGTATGAAATAACAAGCAAGCTAATGAAATCAAGAAGATATTCTTATTAAAAAAATTAAGAAGATGATTTACACATGATCATACGGAAACCTAATGAAATTAATAAGAAAACCTTATTGAAAAAAACAATAAGACGACCTAATGAAATCAATAAGAAACCCCTTTTATTTACAATTCATATGAAAACCTAATAGAATCAAGAAGTTTTTCTCTATGGATTGTTTTTTTGGTGCCAAAAATAACGGAAATTGGTTAAAAAAATTGTAAATAACAAGTTTTCTTCTTGATTTTATGTGGTTTCCTTATTGAAAAAATTAATAAGATTTACCACATAAAAACAATAAGGAATCTCTTCGAAAAAATCTTCGCTTCTTTCTGCTGGGATACCCCTTAGCCTAAAAGCGTTTCATAGAGAAAATCTTATTGATTCTATTAGGCAGTTTTGGCTCTGTGTATTCTTAATTTGGTATAAGTTTTGCATAAATCGTTTAAATAATGTAATCACAAAATTCATCTCAAAAAACCGTATCGTCTACTAAAATCTTCTACTACACAGAAAAACAGTGCCTAATAAATACCTAATAAAATAGAACAAAATTAATAAGATATCTCTATGGTTTTTTTTCAAGAAGGAAGTCTTATTATTTTAATAAGGAAAACCTATTTGAAAAAATCAATAAGATGGCGTAATGAAATCAAAGGGAAATACCTTTTTTATACAATTCCTATGAAAACCTAATAGAATCAAAAAATTTTTCTCTAGGGATTGTTTTTTTTTTTGGTGCCAAAAATAACGGAAATTGGGTAAAACAATTGTGAATAACAAGTGTTCTTCTTGATTTTATGTATTTTCTTTCTTGATAAAACTAAAAAGATTTACCATATACAAATAATAAGGAATCTGTTCGGAAAAATCATCGCTTCTTTCTGCTAGGATACCCCTTAGCCTAAAAAAGTTTTGGTTCTGTCTACGTTTTATTTTCAAGTTTTCATCTAATATTCATTATTTAGTTTTAATGATTTGTTGATAGATGTGTTTTCCTAGGACATCTTTTTACATCAGGTTTGTTTGCTTAAAAATAATAGTAAAAGCTTATTCACATTCACAATTCAGAAATAATCCACATGTTTAATTCGTTCGCTCTTTTCTGGGAATCATAACACAAAATTTAAAGTCTTTACTTACATATATAATATAAAAGATAATTAACTGGCATGTTCTGTAAATCACATGTCATCAAATTGATTTGAAATCACAAGAAATGTGTTCTGTGCACATAATTTTGTGATTTCAAAACGTTCAGCTAAGTCTCTAAACTTTTCAAATCACTTAGTTATTTTTGCGATTATTGCAAAATATATAAAATACTACCCAAGTAAATTAAATCAATGTGGTCTTTATTAGTTTCACTGAACAAATAATTATTTTTATTAAAAAGAACATAAAAACTAAGAAAATATAGAGACGACTTTTTTGCTGTTAAAAAAAAAAGTATTTGTTTTGTGATTTCAATGAAGAAGGAAGACCAAACCATTGTCCGCTAACTTAATTATTTTAATTTTTATCCACCGAAAATGTTTCCTACATATCCCATGGGTATGTCAAAACCCTCAAACTATCCTAATTTCTTGTTTTCTTGTGTTTTCGGAAATTTTAAATCACACAGAAAAATACAAAAGCGGTGTGATTTACAGAACAGTACAAAATCACACGTTTGATTTTAAAATGGCATATGATTAGAAATCACTTGCATTTCAGAACTGACCCGTAAGTCATTATATGCGGAAGGTGCCACGTCCACATATTTTATTCTGTCTGTTTTTTTTATTTTTAGAATAATGCAGAGTAACATCTACAATATATCAGACCATTTACTTTTCTCGATATATCGAAATTGTTATATAGGAGGTGCAACGCCCATTAGTCGAAATATTAATACTGTTTCTTGAAAACTTAAAAACCATACACATAATAATTCAATTATTTGGCTGCATGAGTTCCTCAAATATCCTCGTGCCAAAAGTTTCTCTGCTTCGTAGTAAAAAAAAGTAAAACAATTAATAAAATTCCTTGGGCATACAGCTTAAGAAAGGTAATGCGTCCAATTAACACCAGGCTCTGCAAAATTGGTTAAAAATTAATAAAACGCGCAATAGCAAAGTTTTTAAAGACTTAAGCCTTCTACATTTTCAACATCTATCTTCTTTATCCTATCCTTCTGGCGCAATGCATTGCTTAAATAGAGGTCATCCCCTGAGCGCTGGTCCTAACAAAAAAAAAGGTAGACTTTTCTGTGGAAATGCCCATATATAGATAGATAGATTGTCGAAAAATTTCACTATCTCAACCAATTTAAACTATTTGTGGTCCAAAATTATTATCTTCAATTTTGAAAGGAATCACAAAAACATTAAAAGACTTAAATTTTCATGATTAAAATTTATAATTAAATGTTTACATGAAGTGCTAAGCAAACAATGACTTGGGGCCTGGGTTCAAACCCTGGCCAGAGCAATTCAATCAACATCATTAATTTCTCTAATGTACATTTGTGTGGCATTGTATTCATTGTTATCGGAATATTTAAGTGATGAAGGCATAGCACTGGTCACTAAAAAACTATTCCGACAGCGATTGATGATGTTCCAAGCTACTGTACACAACATCGCCCTCCTTCGTCGGTTAGCAGGGACATCGGCAAAAAAAAACCAATTAATAAATTGCCTGCTAATTAAACTTAACAAAGTTAATGTGTCTACTTAACACCAGAGGCGCCTCAAAACTGCTAAACACAATAAACATAACGCGCAAAGCAGAGTTGTAAAAGAGTTAAGCATTCTAAATATTCAACATCTATCTTCTATACCCTATCCCTCTCTCAGAGTTCTGGCACAATGCACTGCATAGTGCTGGTCTTAATAAAAAAAATAAAAGCATGAAGCACAGAACGCCTTAACTATAATTTCAATTACTTTACATGAGTAGCTAAAAACATGCAATACGTAATTTTGAATAGGCAATACATCTTGACATCCGTAATAGTTAAATACTTCCAACTCTAGCACTACAAATAACTTTACTGGGTCAGGTTTACTTCCTTTTTGAAATTTTTTGGTTGGTAAAGTCCGATTTATTTTTTTTTTTATTGTGAATGTAAATATTTTGGTGAAACACATAAGAATTCATACAAAATCGATTTACTATTTATTATTTATTAACGTATGTATGTGTGTATGTCACGCAAAATATGTTTAAGTATTTATATGTGCTAAGCTATTTGGTTTCAGTGTTCTAAAAATTACAAAAATTTATAATTGAATTTAGTTAACAAAAATCTACGCTTATTTTTGCAGAAAATCATAAAATAAATAAAAATTCAATTACAAAATGCCACAAATCGATCATAAATTGTTAATTTCATCACATTTTAATGGCAAAATAGCATTTGTGGTCAAACTATATAGCAAAATTTTTTGTAAAATAAAATAGAACTTTAATAGAACATTTAAAAGTAGCAAACAAAAAAAAAAAAAATACTAATTAAAAATGCCATCTTAAATTTCATTTTGCATTACCTTTTTACAGCAAAACTTGATGGTGTCAAAACTTATATGCGTATGCGGCGTGTACCAAATCATCTGCAGGTGAAAGTCATTAAATGGTTTGATTACCTGTGGCTGACGCAAAAATGTTCCGACGAGGAACGTGCCGTATCATGTCTTCCTGATAAATTAAAGGTAGAAATTAATTTATAAAATATTTAATTTAATTCAAACATTTTTTATTCTTAAACGTGCGCTTTTCTCATTTATACGTTTTCATTTTTTATTTTTTTTTCATTGCATATTTTCAGGCTGAAATAGCGATTAACGTCCACTTAGATACACTTAAGAGAGTTGAGATTTTTCAAAAAACTGAAGCAGGTTTCCTGTGTGAATTGGTCTTACGTTTGCGTCCCGTACTATTTTCACCCGGCGATTATATTTGTCGTAAAGGTGAGTTTGCAATTTTATTTGTGCAGCAATTCTATAAAAAAAACACCATTAAATTGATTAAATGTGTTTTTCATTTTGAAATTTTCTTTTATATTTATTTTTCTTTTATGTACATTCATCTGGTTTATGTTTCTCTTTTGGACTTGGCTGGAATTGATCACCTGCTTGCTCATATATATACACACACACACATATTCAAATGCACACACATTTGCTAAATGTTGTATGTGTGGACTTACATCGAAATCTGCTGGGGTATCTACGACGAATACATAATGTAATTTATGGCGATGTCCATGTGCAACAACAACAACAACAACAACAATGCGAATAAATAATCAAAAACAACCACAACAACATGCACAACAACTTTATATGAAACATACATTCCCACACATTCTTTTTCAATTTGCCGATGTTGCTTTAATGCTGTTGCTGAATTAACTGTATGTATGTCCTACTTGTTGGTGTTTTGTTTTCTTTTTTTCAATTTGTTTTAACTTGTTTTTGGTGTCTTCTTGCCCTGTGCCTGCTACCGACACTTGGCATATTAAACATTCGCACAACATAACAACTACCCGGGTGTTGAATGTATGGGAATGTGCAATTCCTTTTATATTTTTTATAATTTTTTTTGTATTGACATATTTTCGCTCTTTTGCAATTGCAATGCAAATGTTGCAAAAATTAAAATATTTTACATTTTTTCACTCATACATTTCATCCACTCTTTATTGAATGAATATAATAAAACCTTAAAAAACAATTACACCGCTTCAAAACTTTACAATTTGTAAATGAACTTAACTGAATTTCATTTACAAAATTTTTTTTCCACTTCACTCTTCTTTTACACTGTCGAACTCAACTTTATATATGAAAATCCAATTTTTTACAAAATGCCCAATAAATCACCTGTGCAATTCAACCGCAAACTGTAAAACCACTTAATAATTCATCTTACCGCCATGCCTTTAAAAATGTAACACCATCACTCTGCTATCACCATCGCCAAACACCGTTATCCACCGACAACAACAACATCCGGTCAACCGAATCTCAACCAAATACAAACAATAACAACTACGGCAAATAACTTGTTTCAACCCCATCAACATCAATACAACAACAACAACGACGACTAAAAACCTCCCAAAACACCCACATTTTTTCTACCATTTTTTCCTCTCTTGTCGCTGTGTTCTCTACTGCTCTTTAATTGATGGCAATTGAACAAACACGCTAACGTTTTAAATAAAAATGAAAAAAAAAACATGGATGGATTTATTTTCTTTTACTCGTGTATGTACGTGTGTCGGCCTATTTACTTGACTGGATTCGCATTCGCATTCTATCTATTAGGTGAGGTTGGCAAAGAGATGTACATTGTTAATCGTGGACGTTTGCAAGTAGTGGCTGATAATGGTAAAACCGTAATGGCTTCATTAAAGGCAGGTTCCTATTTTGGAGAAATAAGCATATTAAATATGGGCACAGCAGGTAAAGAACTTGGTAAATATCAGTTTTAGGATGTCAGGCGGAACAATACAATGCCACTTAAGCAAATATAGCAATAACAACAACAAAAATCTTAGTGTGTTTTTTTTCATTTTTGTTAGCAAAATAATTTACTACAAATTTACATAAATTACGTATTTTAATTTCCCCATAAAAATTTAACTATACACGTTTTTCTCTCTCTCTATCTCTATGTGTCTCTGTCTATTTAAATGTGTATGTCTCTTAACTCGTTCAATATTTGTGAATGTCTTCCTCTCTATTTTCCTGTCTCTGTTACAACAGCACACTTGCCCTTTAAGAGTGTGTGTTTGTGTCTGACAATTACCTGGTTATTGCAAATGTTATTTAGTGGAATGTATTGGTTTTTAGTAAAACAATTTGCAATTTTCTTTACGATTGAAGTTTGAAATGAAAAATATGCAATACTTAATTCATAAGATATATTTTTTTATTTTCTAAAATAGTTATTTATTTGCATTTTTATTTTTAAAAGATTGTCAATTAATGTATGTCTGTGTATGTTTCAAATAGAGTGAAATTATTTTATTTTATTATTTATATGTATGTATGTACGTAGTTGTTAGACTTAGCTGTTTTTAGGAATTAGGGTTAATTTTAAGATTTGACATAAAGAAAATTTTCTCAACACATAGAGAAATTTAAGGATAAGAAATGACAGTACGTACTTAACTACAGTGTGACCTCGGTTAACGCATTCAATGGAAATTTGTGGATCTTGCGAAACCAGAGTTAGTGCAAAAAAACGAGTTCAAAATTTATATGCCTTGTTTTTTCGATTAATGGGCATTTATGTGAAACCAAAAAATACAAAAATATTAAAATATTAAAAATATTAAAATATGCAAATTGCAATGTTAATATAAAGTATTTGAATATTGTAATTATTGGCGGCGAAATGTGCTTATTTAGAATTGCGTTATCATAAGTTACGCTGTATATCTTTCAATTGAATCCAAGGCCATTATATGGGTATTGATTATTCTCTGCCAATCGTTTGATGTTATCTTATAGTACTCATATAACATTTCTTGGTACTCGCCAGGCTTAATACTAGCTGAAGTACGTCCTTTAAGCGTAAGAGCATGAATATTAACAAATTTATGATAAAAGTTCATTAATTTCAATTAAAAATTACAATTATTTTATGTTGTTCTATTTAAAATGTTTATTGTTAGTTGTTATGTTTACACAAACATTAATTAATTATAATATTTTTAATACGCATAAATATAAAATTTATTTACAGCTTTTTTATCACAATATTTTTTAAGCAAATGTGTTCTTTTAATGAAAATAATATTCTCTTCTGTTTATATTAATTTACATTTGTTTGCAGAAAATTATCTGTGCATACCAGCGCATTCACAATAATGACTGACTAAAATTATACAATTATATATAATGCAAACATTTATTGTCCTTAATCCTTAACAACGATGCCAAATGCTAGCAAGGCAGCGTCAGAAGGCAAATGCACTCATAAAATGTAAGAAAATTTAATTGCCATTATTGGCACAGTGGCTAAAGCCGTAAAAGATTTACATAAAAAATTTCTTTAAAAAAGTTAAAATTACTACCTACATCACGAAAATTACAGAGTTTTTTCATTCTTACAATTTTAAGTAAGAAATTTGTTGTCATTGTAAAATAGGCGGTTATTTTGAATTCTAAATACATGATTATATTTTGTAATTGAATTAATTACTCATGTGTTCAACAATTTTTGAAAATTTTGCTTAGCTAAGTCACTGTGCATTGCAATTAAGTACTACATATGAAGTATTTTTGATCCAAATAAAATGCGTACATATTACAACAGCAATAAAAACAACAACGAAAAATTCCTTAATTGTATTTATATCACTGCATGCCCAAGTGTACTACAACAAGTCCACTTGGGCTTGAGATTAATGAAATTTTATTAATTATTTATAATTAATAAAGAATTTAAAATTGCGAAAAAAAAGAATCCATAAATATCAATTTCATTTTCGTTTAATTGCTTAAATTAAAGAATTTAAAAAATATTTTTGCATATACATATAAAACAGCAATTACACTTATGGAAAAAAGCCAAATATAATGCGCATTATTGCATTAACGACCGCATAAAATAAATTAATACCGAATATCAATATGTACTCGTACAACATATGGATGTATGTATGTTCATTAAAGTGTTGACTTATGTTAGGCGTATGGGCATTAACAAATTACAAAATCACTCATACGCATGGCATCACATTATTAAGTGTATGAATTACAATTTTTACAAGAGATCAATGCTATTTAACATTTTAATAGGGATTAAAATAATAATAAATTAAAATTAAAAACTGAAGTCCTGCATAGTGGTAAAACTAGCGAAAAAAAATGTGTAAATGAAATAAGATGCTTTTGGAAATTACAGAAAAACAATTTAATTAACAAGAGTGAACAAGACCAATTTTCTGATATTTGATATCTACAGCTTTAATGATTTTTTTTAATGAAATTAGCAGAGTATGATTCTAGTTTGTAATAAATTAATGTACATAAGTACATATAAAATATAAACTGACAACAAAATTTTTTATGTCTATCTGCAGAATTTTTCCATAAACGGCTTGCGTCAAACATTATATGCATATTTATTTTTAAAAAGTGGACTTTATTGTAAAATGTAGCTAAAAATTAGTTTTGTGCAAAAGGGAGAAAGTTATGTTCTTTCGTGGGGTAAATAAAAACTTACAGCAGAGTGTTATTTTAAAGGTTCTTATTAATTTGTTGTTGTTGTTGTAACAGCTCCGATGCTGTTGCTGGCGGGAGTTCTTTCCTGTCGAAAAAACTATCGTCTGATACAGCTGTCGCTGAGTTGAAAATCCTTGGCCAAATTTGATTCGGGTCATTCCGGAGCGAAGATCCGATTGTCGTGGGAACGTTATTAATTTGTAATGCATTCTAATGATAAACGAAGGTAATATTTAGTTGTTATGAAAAAGGTTGTTCAAAAGTTAGTCATTTCCTTGCTCCAAATGAAACAAAGTTTCAACGAAACTAAAATGCAATATGTTAAAAATATTTTATTATTTTTAGTGTATTCATATCATAAATGCATCTAAAATTTAGTTTTTGTAAAAAAGGATACTCATAGTTTTTCACGAAATGAAAGAAAACTTACAAAAGAACCAAGACGCATAATTTTCAAAGTGCTTAAAGGAGTGTCAACGGATATGCTATCGTACAAGACCATTCTTAGCGTAGTTACAGATAGTCTTTCGAGAACGATTAGCGGTTAAGTGCTTTCCAGTAAGTGACAATTTTTGCGAACATTTTAGAAAGCAGGTAAGGTTTTCAACCAGTTCAGTGAATAATTGATCATCCTTTAAAAGAGTCGATAAAAAAAATAGACTAGCTTTACCCAAGAAACATGAATATAAAAAAATACTGTGTTTATGATGAAACAAAACTGGGGCTTGACGTTTTTCTTCATACAATTTGCCATATTAAAGACGCCACTGAAAGCAGTCGTGAATAGAATCTATTTTATTTTGCCAGCGACTTTTCATATGCTCTCACTCTCAGAGTAAAATGCTCTCAACAGTGCTACCACTTTTATTATATTTCATACAATTTGTAAACAAAACCAAAGAAAAATAAGAACAAAAGAAAATCAAAAAAACATTTTAAAGAGCAATCTAATTATAATTTTCTACATTTGTAAATAAAATGAGTGATATTGTCAAAAAATTAATTGCAGAAGTGCATAAACATGATTTCATTTATAATTTGGAGTCATCAATGATCAAAAACAAGATTTGTGGATAAAAATTGGAATTGTTCGTGAAGTTGAAACCGTCGCTTCAAATATGGGCAGTTTTTCTCTGCGTTTTTGCTTGAAGTTGCGGACGTGTTCTGTTTCATCATTTTTTGGGTTATTTGACTCATTGACGCAAATATCTTACTAATTTTATATATTAGGGGCTATGCACATATTACGTAACACTGTTTACTAATTTAATAATATGTGCACAGCCCCTTAGAAAGTTTATATGTTTGTTTAAAAACAGCTCAAAATATAAGGGTTTTTAAAGAGCATAAAAAGTACAAATTTGGTAGCTTTGGTACTTTTTATTTTTGTACTGATATTTTATAATTTTTTATAAATTTTCATACATACTTTTTAGGGACTTAATTGAGAAAAAACAGGTACTTTTTGGCTTTTGGTGCTATTTTACTTTCGATAATTTTTCTCCTGAGAAATTTTCTTAATGTATTTGGATGGAATTTCCTAGAGTGCTCTGTACTGCTCTTTGTGGGAATAAAATAAGGAATAGTTGATACATTTGTTACCTTGTTGCTTCTTCGATAAATTTGATATACATGTAGCAAGAATAAACTCTCGGTTAAAATTGAGTTATGAAAAAATTATAACTTTAGCAACATAATGATTAAATAATGCAATATTATTGTTAACTTAGATAATTTTAATAATGATGGGATTTATATAATTATTCAAAGGTTGTGGTACACAGCTCTCAAATTATGTTTATCTCAATCATGTTAAAACACAAATGTTTCTTTATAGAAACCAATGAAAATTTTAGGGCTAACAACTATTCAATATTTCGTAAAATCAATAAAAAAAATCGTCTTATTTATAAGAAATATAATTAAATTTATATTACAAATTAGTATGTACATTAGGGCAATAACTAAATTTTTGGCATAGTACCACGGAGGGGCCAAGAATGTTTTAGTAATGAAAACACCTGTCTCCCGTCGTTTTGCGAAAATAACCTCACGCAGGGTTAATTTTTTAAAATTTCCGTGAGATAAAAATGGTTGTTTTCAAACTTCAAACCGATCCCTGCGTGAACTTTTTTAACGATCCGAAAAAATTATCATATTTTTTTATTAATAACTTTTAATGTTCTACACGACTATACTATGCCGTTTTTGATATTCGTGAAAAAGTTATAGCCCTAATGTACATATGTCCGCAATGGAACGTTTACGTACGTATACATATATATAATTTTATCATATTATTTTAAATGATTTATTTAAAGCAAAGAATTATAAAAATATTTGTCTATTCTTTCCTCTTCTAAGTAAAATATATTTTAATTGATTGTATTGCTTTGCCTGGCCAAATCCAACAAGTATTGTTTGTATTTCTTTTCTTATATTATCTAAATTTAAATTTCTTTTTTAGTTTTTGTTTTTAATTAAAATCTATTTACTGATTTTTTTTAACCTAAAAAAAATTTTTTTTTCTATCTCCTTCATATCCATGTGAAATAGTTGTCATGAAATTATAACCATTAAGTCAAAACAAAGTCCTAGATTTATTGCATCATGTTAATAATTTTCAATTTTATTTAAAAACACATTTTCTCCCATCAATGTCCCAAGTAAATTGTTACAAATATTTAGAAATATTTTGAAATCGATAATACAAATAATCACAGGGGTTAACAAACAGATTATACCATAAAAAAATTTAATTAAAATTTCCGCAAAAACCTGTTTATGCATGTCTCACTAAAGCATTTACAAATTTCAATTAAATTTTAATTCCCCAAACAAAAATATACTCATTTGTATATCCTTGCCAAATATATGCATACATACACACAAACATACAATACAAATAAAATTAAATATATCAAATAAAGTATGCATGTGTGTATAGTATGTACATACATATGTATGTATGTGTTAGTGATTAGCAGCTAACACATGTAGTACAATTTTATATTGATTGGTCTCGTTATGCACCAGACAATGCTAATTCTAAATTTAAAAGTTTTTAAATATATTTTTGAAGAATTTTTATAATATTTCAAAATTGTTTTAATTTTTGGTTCTGTGGTTTAAATTTCTTAGTTTTTATTTGTTGTGCCTCTGAACCCAATTTTTTGCAGGTTCAAAAATACATAATGCCAAAATTCAATCCTATAAACCATTAGAGTGTTAAAGAAAGAAAGTAAAATAAAGCAAAACTACTACGAGTTGTAGCATTCTTACAAAAAATGAGCTTTAGCCCAAATAATAACGGCAACATCATAATACATACATTTAAATTTGTGTTTTTACACACACAAAAAAAAAACGCATGAACATTTTTTTTTCAATTATTTATTATTATTGAATTATAATTTATCCTAATTTAATTGCAATTAAAATTAACTACAACAATAATAACAAAATAAAATTTATTTTGTTTTGTTTGTGTTGGAAATATCTACTACTTTTCTATAAATGCCTTTAACACGCTCAAAAAGAAAGAGAAAAGAGAAGAGATAATAAATTAATTCATCGTTATGTTGTTGTTAGGTAATCGCCGTACAGCATCTGTACGTTCCGTAGGCTATAGTGATTTATTTGTGCTGAGCAAAAAGGACATGTGGGACGTGCTTAAAGAGTATCCAACAGCAAGAGTTAAATTAGAGGCAATTGCTGTTAAACGTCTCGAGAAATACAAAAGAGCACCATTGGAAAAAGGTAATTGGCCATTTAAAAATAAGAATCACAACAAATTCATGCAAACAAATAGCGATTTAACATTAAAATCTTTACATCAAAATTTCTCTACTCACTATTATTTCACACAAAAAAAAAAAAAAAAAAAAATCATTTAAATTTATTTAACCTCCCAAAAACAATTTGAAAATCACAGAAAAGACAAAACCAAAACCGAAATTTAAATTCTATTTATTTATTTGTATACGAAAAAAAAAATACAATACAGTACAATACTTTAATACAGTTGCCATGAGTAGATGTCAGTCAACGCCGGGCTTGGTGGAAAGTTGTGGTCGCACTACATTAGAGGATATGTATTTGCCACAGCCACCATTAGTGCCACATTCTGTCTTGTTGCAGCAGCAGCTACAGCAACAACAACAGCGTAAAATGTCACATGACGCAGTACAACAACAAACACATCAGCCTCAATTACAAAGTGTAGTTTATAGGTGATTGACTGCCAGTGCTGTTTGTGTTCTCTATTCCTTTAAATACTCATGATTTCTTTTATATTCTTTTCAAAAAATATACCCTCAGTCGAGCTCCTAGTCCCCGTTCCAGCCAGGCTTATATTGAGCGACTACAACGCACCACAGAATCACCGGGTTCCTTGAGCCCTAGTGTACATAGTTCAGATGATCGGCCGCGCAGTAGGACAACCTCACATCATTCAACAAGGCCGCAATCGCAGCCCAGTCGAACAGGTAATGAATGAGTTCCTCATTCGGAACTTTTTTTTTTTTTTTAATTAGGACCAGCACTCAGGGGATGACCCCTACGTATGCAGTGCAATGTGCCGGAACTCAGGGAGAGGGATAGGGTAGAGAAGATAGATGTTGAAAATTTAAAAGGATCTTAAGTCTTACAACTCTGCTTTGGGTGTTATGTAAACGCAATTACTTTGTTAAGCTGTATTAGAAGGCATTTTATTAATTGTTTTACTTCGCCGATGTTTGTGCTAACCGACGAAGGAGGGCCATGTTGTGTACATTAGCTTGGAACAGCATCAATCGCTACCGGAACAGTTTTTTTAGTGACCAGTGCTATGCCTTCAACACTTAAATAGGCCGACAACAATTAATAGAATGCCACACAAATGTACATTAGAGAAATTAATGATGTTGATTGACTTGCTCTGGCCAGGGTTTGCACCCAGGCCCCAAGTCATTGTTCGCTAAGTAGTCAATGCGCTAACCACTTCAGCAAATATCCTGTGAAAGTTTTATGTTGATAATATCGATCGACTTTATATGATTGTGGTTTCGATTTTTTTGTGGCATCATTTTTATTTCATAAGAAAAAATTAATAAAAAATTTTCGTTAAGAGAAATTTTTTCGATTTCGAAAAACCGATTTCACATAAATATTTTCAGGGGAAAGTTTATAAAATACTGCAAGATAACCAGATCAAAGAAAAATATTAGTGTTTTAAAAATCGCTCAACAAATTTGGAAGTTATGCAATAAAAATTATAAATTGCAGGGGGAAGGGGCAACTTTCCCCTATTTAAAAAAAACAAAAAACAAAAGTATGGGACTAAACTACAAGCAAAATGGTTCAAAGAATTAATAAATAATTTTAAAAATCGGTTCATAGATTGTAAAGTTATGGAGATTCCAAAAAATTTTAACAAATTTAATAACCATTTTTCTTTTAAGTCGGCCAAAAAAACATTTGTTTTATTTTTTAATTTGTGAATTTAAATTTTATAGGGCATATATGCGATTCAAGTTCACACTTGGATTGTTATGGCACCGGTACGTCTGCAGCTAGTGTAGTTGGTGGTGGTACAACACCGCTGCTCGGTTCACATGAAGCTCTCGAAGATGAAATAAAACGTTTACGTGAACGTCTACACACGGTCGAATCGGAAAATCAGGCTTTAAATACAAAATTATCGCAACAACAATGGGATTTGGAAAATCGTTTAGCTGAAATTGAAATGCAAATATGCGGCGTTTCCTCAACGTCTAGTTTGGATCCCGAACATGAAACGGAAGAAATGGAAAGAAATCGTGAAAGTATCATATAACACGGGAGCGAGCTGCCGCATCAGCCGATCGGTATGACGATGATGTACATATCATGCTATTCATGACCACCCAAAATACAAAATACTTTTATTAAAAAACTAATATCAACACTATCATTATTAGCTATCTGTCGTTTTCCATCATCATTATTATTATCAACTTGATCATGATCATCATCGTCATCGTCATCATCATTTTTATTATCTACATTTGTACGACTTATATTTACTAGATGTGTCCGATATTCATAAACAAGAATAACAAACATACAGCGAATGTGTGAATGTATTCTTCTACTCTATTAATTGTTTAAGTGTTGATACAAATATTTTTTTTTTATTCTTAATAAACTTTTACTTATATTTAGAAATAATTATTATAATAAATTGTTATTGTTATAATTCCTTTTATTTTTCTTAAGAACAGAGATGTGCTAATTGTAATGAAAACCAACTTATTTTTTTTTTCAAATATTTTTATTTACGCTTTTCCTTTAATAATTGTAATATTTAGAGTGACCATTTGCTACAATCCTAGGGCAGAAGCTGTGTCACACGATTTGTATGGAAATGAAAATATTTGGCATTACTTGACTTTGTTTTTTCTTCACAAGTATTGTACAAAACCCAAGCACACGTAAATACATACAGTTTTTTGTGAACATCATATATTGCGACAAAAACTAAACATATACGGCATTTACACTAAGCAACTTTTTTGCATGCAACTCTATTTTGTGAGAAAGACAGAGAAAAAATATTTAACGTAAACATTTCTATATCAGTCCTCTCACTTAAAATGAAAATCGCAGGCAAAAAAAGTTGCATAATGTAAATACCGCGATAACTGCTGCAAACTCCATTTTAATACAAAAATTTACGAACTGGGCTTTAGCAACCATTCAAGAAAGAGAGCATTAATATTATGTGGGCAGACAGCTTTTCGATCTGGACATCATTTAGGAATACAACGTATCAGTATACCGATTTCAAGGCCGCTGCACCTCTCATCAGCGTGCATTTGTCCACCTTTATAATTTTCGTAAAGTGGATACTAATTGGGAAAGAATATCAACTATTTAACCAAGTTTTCAGCAGAAATAGAATACGAGAATTAATTTAATTAATTTTTATTCTATTTTTACACACTGAAACAATTTTGGTTAGTACGAAATTCCCCATCACTGGTTGGAAATTACTAATAATCAACACAAACTGATAGTCCGTTATACTCAAAGTATTTTACTTTGCAAAAAAAATATTTTAAGTCAAATCTTTAGAATTGTTAATTGAAATTCTAATAGAAAAGCTGGAAACATGCCGCATATCAAAGCTTTTTGTTTTTTTTTTCTTGCAGAACTTTCGCTCAAGAAGTAAATTTTTGTAAAAAAAAATAATTATTCAAAACTTTTTTTAATTCAAAATTTTGAAATGACTTTCAAAGATTTTAATGTAATTTCACGGATTTAAAATAGATTTAAAAAATTTGATCTTAATTTCTCAAATTCAAACTAAATTTCGAAATTTGAAAATTAATTTCGAAAATTCGAAACTTGAGTTAGACGCCCTAAAAAAGTTTGAAGAGGGGGTGACGTTGGGTTTGAACATCGATCAAGAATACACGAAACTTGATGAATTGATTTTTTTTAGAGCTGTTTGTCTCTGTATAAAGTATTACATATTTCGAAATTTTTAATATATTTTTTTTTACGGTAAACACAAATTTTTCTTTTGTTAATACGTACCACTATATGTGTGCATATGTACATGTGAAAGTCCTTTATGAATATTTAGATTAGTTTAATGTGCACTTCAAAAGCAACGTTAGCATTCAAGATGTAGAAAAAATCTCACATAATTCCGAAAATTTCAAATTAAGATTCTTAAAATTCTATCTTAGTTTTGAAATTTCCAATTTAGTCTAGATTTTTAAGTATGTACTGTGACTTCGATAACTATTTTCGAAAATTCAAACTGTTTCTGCGAGAGTCCGGTGACTTGCAAAAAGGTTATCCTGAAAGTATGCAAATAGTTTCAGTAAGTGCCACTGTTTTTCTTTAAATTTCACTCTGGATATTATAGATTACATTTTGTAAAATTCTTTATTGTTTGCTTTATGCTTCGTACTTGTAATCTCTCTAATCCATAAATAACTTGAAATACTTTTTTATTTAACATATTTTTTTTTATTATTAAAGAGTCATAGTTTGTTAACTGTGTAAAAAATTTCATGAATGTATGAATGTTTTATTTAATTAATTATAGTTTTTTTTTTTTTTTTTGCTGAAAATTTAACTACTTGTATGTTAAAAATAAAGCCAAACCGAATATTAATTACTTATAAAACATTTTGGAAATGCAACTAACAAAAGAAAAATCAAACAATAACTCTGTTAGAAAATATAAAATCATATAAAAACCAAAAAAAAAAAAAAAAAAAACAAGCCAACAAACAAATCAAAACTTTACAAAAATTAAATCAATTTCAGTCATCTATATATTGTTAACTGTACAGGCAGACAGACATACGTGTAAACAAAAACAAATAAATGTTTTTTTTGTTTTTATCAACACACATAAACGTTTTGAACAAAGAAAAAAGCAAAAACATAAAAAGAACCAAAAATTCTGTAATTGTTATACAACCAATCAAACTTAATATTAACACGTAAACTTTTTCATTATTTTCCTTGTTTACTACTCGTATATAAAATTTGGAAAAAAAAATACCACATATTAAATAAAAAAAAATTACTAAACACAAAAAAACACCCCTCCGTACCATCATTTAGGAGCAGCAGCTGCAGCATCAACAATAACTACAACAAAACGAGCTTTAATAAGCGATGAAGAAATAATAAAATCGCCTTATTCAACGTTTAACAAATACCGGCGTTTCTCAAATATGGCCACCCAAACTCCAACATCATCAACGAAAAGATTTCACTTTAGCAACACAGCCAACAACACATCCATTGATGTGCCGGCGCCTGAAGATCATACAAAATCTTTATCATTAACTTCTACCCGAACGAAAGGGCGAAAAGTTATATTGTCATCAACCGTTAGGTATACATCCAAAGATCGGCATTTAGATCTGGCAGCTAAATATTCTTCCATTTAGAGCAAAAAAAAAAAAAAAAAAAGTTCATTGAAAAACAAACAAACTAAACAAATCATTTAACAAATTGTGTAAATAAATTAACAAAATAAATTTTAGACTAAAGAAAAAAAAAATTTAACGAATATCGAAAATAATTTTTAGTGTCTAAATTTACAAAACAGGAAAATAACTTTTATAAAAAAAGAAATAATAACAAATTAATTAAAAAAAAAAAAAAAAACAGGAAAAAACTTTGTAAATAACATCATTGTAAATTTAATTTATTATTAATGACTCGATTTTGGATTTCAGCCGAACTTTAGTTGAGCTTTAATTTTTGTCTGCTGCTATCAAATTTATATCTAATTGTTGTAAGGAAGAGAGTGTGAAAACAAATTAAAAAAAACTCTGAATTTTTTGACATGAACAGGCAGAAACAACACTAAAACACCATTTTGATTTTGTAATATTGTACTTGTTGTAAAATTGTTGTTATCTTGTAAGTCTCGGTTTTCAAATGCAAGTTTTCTTCTTGAAATTTTCTGAAATTCTCTTTAAACTTTTATTCATATCTACACATGAGAATTTATTTTCATGAAATTTAATATTTTTACATGTTTAATAATTTCACAACTTCGATTTGACGAAACAAAAGAGAATTTCAAAGAACATGAAAAAGTTTAACCGATCTTATTCTTCTCTCTCCTCCTCTCACCGACAAGCTAAGACTTAATGAAAGAAAACTTTCATAATGGCAACTGGTACTAAGTAAACGTAACTGAAAGCTCATGGTGGCCAGAAAAACTCTAAGTAGCAACTAAAATTTACTGCTCTTAGTTGCCAGTTGCCATCCGTAAAAACATTTTCACGCAACTGTCAACCCAACTGAACGCTGACTGGCATCCATAATCGACCAATAGATTTTGAAAATTAATAGACTTTACGAGATATGAAATACAGTTGTCTCAGAAGGGCCATCGATATTATAGGGCCTCAACAACGACGCTCCAAGGATAGTTATCGCGGGTAAGGGATTTTAATTCGTCCCAACTTCTGCTCATATCAGCAATTTAGGTGTCCACTTGTCTCTATCATGTGTTTGCAGGACGACCAGTACTTCTATTGACTGTGGATTCCACTCAATTGTGTGTCTGGTGTTATAATTTGGAGGCCTACTTAGAATATGGCCGATCCAGTTTCACTTGAGCATCTTTATTTCCTTTGCAATTGCTTTTTGTTTGATTTTAGTCCACAAGCTGCTATTGCTCATTAAATTAGGCCAAAAGACACATTTTATCCTGCAGAGGCAGTGTTTGACAAAACCCTGCAGTTTCCAGATATTTTGGGACGCAGAATATGTCGCAATGAAATCCGTAAATTTTAAATTACATATAAAAATGTTTTAGTGCAATTTTTATAAAAAAAAAGTCAACAAATCTTATGCTTCAATTTATTTTATTTTGAAAGCATTGCGTATTTGACATTTATCTATGTAAAAGAATAGGCAAAAATGCTTTTTGAAAAAAAATCGAGTTCCGCCTTTTATATTGAAGAAATTTTAAAGCAACCGAAATATCAGAAAATAACTAAATAATAATTTTTATTTATTTGTTGCGGGTTAGCAATATCTAGATATATATTTCGTTGGTAGCTATACCAATTCATCAGTAGATGTTTTACCCTTTATGTTTAAAAAATTCCAAAGCTCATCTATTTATACAAAAACTCACAAACATATTTTTGTGAATTACAAAGCATAAAAATAGCCTTAAAAAAAATTTTCCAAACACACACAACAACAATTTTTCATTATGAAAAACATCTACTGATGAATTGGTATAGCTACCAACGAAATATATATCTAGATATTGCTAACCCGCAACAAATAAATAAAATTTTAAATAATAAATATTTAAAAACAGTTTTTTGAATCATGTAGGATTTGTTTTTCTTTGAGAAAAGGCCTTGAGCCAAACAAAAGGGGTTTTTATGAAATTTCAAAGCTTCAAAGCGGGAAAATAAAATAATCACAATATTTTCAATTTATTATTTCTAGCAGATACATGAAGAAACACATGAATAAGTCTATAACGACATTTTGGTAAACTAATAATTAATGAATGTAATAAATATAAAATGTATGTACTCGTATATGAATAGTGGAAACGATTTACTTTATAATACAAATAAATATTTAAATTAAATAATTAAATTATATAAAGAAAAAACAAACTAAATTTTTAATTAAGAAAAGAACTGCCAATAAAGAAAAAAACTAATTCTAAAAATAAAATCATAGAAATCAAGTTAAAAAGCAAAAACAAAGAATAAAAAAAACATTTAAAAGAAAAATATTACTCAAAACTTAGATGGTAAAATGTATTTATAATAAAAAATTAAAAGCCTCACTAATGAGAAGACCAATTAAAACTCAAAAGTTTAATCAACTAGAAAAAAAGAAAGAAAACAAAAAACAACCATTTGAAATTAATAAGAGAACAATTTTTTTGTCTAAATAATAAAACAAATACAATAAATAAAAAAAAAAAAGATTATTTGTTAGGAAATATAAGAATCAATAAATTGAAATGATGAAATTTGGTATTAAAAAAATCCTGCTGAAATAAAGTTTGTTTTGTTTTTTTTTTGTTGCTTTCAAAGAATACCTTTATTATCTATTGAGCTTAACAAACAAACTAAAACAACAATTAAAGATCGTTTCACACTAAAATACAAGTCTTAAGTATTTCAAGGACAATTAACGGCTTTGAAAATTTTCATACAATAAATAAATCATTTCAATCAAAAGATTTCCATTACAGTGCGAAACGTTCTTAAATAATATTAAACAAAAAAGAAAATAAAACAAATACGTATTGATAGTTTTGCAACTTGACATTCGCTGGCAACAGTGGAAAAAGCGTTAACTGGTGGTCTTTCAAACTTTGAAAACTTTTCAAGTGATCGAATAAATCTTCGTTCTAACGAGTTCGTAGCTTGCCCAGCCTTTCCAAGAACTTGATGTGCCTTTATGGCAACTCTACAAAAGGAATAAGTCTGGAAACGCCGCGAAAAGCGTTGATGGGACTTTTGGCGACCATTCAAGACCATCCAAGCGATCAAATGTTCGTTCTACCACTTTCCCAGAATTTTTTTGGAGTTTCTGGCAACTCTGCAAAAAAAGGAAGTCCTAAAATACTAGACAAAGGTGATAGGTGTTTTTGAAAATCCTTCAAGACCATCCATGTGGTCAAATGTTTGTTCTTAGCTTTTCCAGAATGCTTTCCGCGATTTTGGACACTCGTCACAAAAAAAACAAAAAATGAAAAGCCAGCTGCTTTTAAATGTTTTTATCGCCGCCTACGCGTGGAAGTGGGGGCAATACCTTCGTAAGAACCAAAAAAATATTGTACTCCGACTATTCTCTCTTTGTTTTTCTAATGAAATATTCGGAAATTCTTTTTATGTAACAGAAAAATTATATATAAAATATTTTTAACTTCAGTTAAATGAAAGTTAATTTACGAAAGCACTTTTATGGTTAATTATAGTTTTAAAAATTAAGCCCATTTTAAAATATTAATTTTTTATGAATTGTTAAACTTATATTTTTTACACAAAAAATTCATAAAATTAAAACTTATTAGCAAAAGGGGTTTCAATGTAATTGTAATGAAAAAAAATTAAAAAAAAAAAAAAACAAACGTGTTATTAAATGTTAAACAAAAGTTAATAAAATTAAATTTTATTGTTAATTGAATCTAAGACAGCCAAAATAGGAAATGCTAAAATTTCTTTAAAGCAACGCAATTAGTTAGCTTAATAAATCTATTATTAATTAAATTTAATTAAATTAAAACTGAAATTATATATTGAAATTATTTAAATACGAAGAATAGATTTTAACGTTACTAATTGTAAATTAGTTATGTGAGAAATGATTTCGGAGTGTTGTGGGTTGGGTGGAGGGGGTGGGTGTAATAACAATTTGAAACTCTATATTGCTTCATCAAATCGTCAAGCTTCAATTTGCACGAAGTTTTAGCACTTTAAACGCGGTTTAGTAAAAGTTAAAAAAAAAGTTTTCGTGCAAATTAAAGCTGAAATGGGACATCGAAAATTCCATTTTTATTCAATATTTTTATTTTTATTATTTCTATTGACAAAAAGACGGAAGGCGTTTTTTTTTTTTGTTTGTTTTTTTCTTAGAATTTTCTAGGACTGCTTTTTTTCAAAGTGTCAAAATCAGAAACTTGTTGAAATATTGTCAGCTTTTTACTCAGAAAGAGAAAAGAGTATTTTTTCCTTCGGGGCAATTATATGCCATTAGCCCCGAAGTTATTTTGAAATCACAATGATGTGTTATTTGGAAAAGTTTCAACTATAAGACGCCATTTACATTATCTATGCATCTTTATTGCAAGTTGGCAAAGTTTGTTTTAAGTGAGAACGTTAAAATAGAAATGTATACATTTTTTATTTGATTTCTCTCTTTCTCAATGAAAAACGGGAATTGCCTGCAACAAAGTTGCATAGTGTAAATGCCGTCTGAATTGTGTACTATAGTGAAAGTGTTAAAATATTGCAAATAGTGAAGTGCAAAAATAGGAATTTACAATTTTCCTTTTGCAGCATTTGTTTAAGGTTTTTTCTCTATGAAATTTTAAGAAACTAAAGAAAACCAAATTCAGAAATTCCGTTTTATTAACTAATTTTATTGTCGTATTAGCACATGAGCAATACATTTTGTTGCACACTCTGATTAAATTTCGTTTCCTTTAAAAAAATTACATCAATTTGGTTGTGTTTTATTCAAAAGAAACAAAATAAAAATAGTTATAAATATGTTAAGTTACAAATTGTTTACTTTTAGCTTAAAGCGCTTAAATAAAAACAAAAAAATATTAATTAATTATAAATTTTAACTTAAAAATTTGTAAATCTTAATTGCACAGCTTTAACTCTCTTTTATTCAAAATTATAAAACATTTAAACCCTAAAATTATATATTTTTCTTTATTTATCATAAAATGCAAATAATTGTATAAAATATTTAAGTTTCATCTAATCATAATTTAGTAAAATTAAATTAAAATAATACTAAATATATAAATCGAAAAAAATGAAAAGAAAATATTGAAAAATTTAAAAGAACATGTAATTTCTATGAAATAAATTATGTAAAAAAAAAACAAACAAACAAACAATTTGAAAAATTAAAACAAGTCGAAAAAGAAACAAGGTAAACTGAATAAATAAATTCGAAACAAACTTGAAATAGTATTAAAAAATTAAATAAAAATAAAATAATTAATAAAAATAAATTTTGTTATTTTTTTAGAACTAAAAAAAGCTAAAAGGTACCCAGCTACCATTTTCAATCGTGGAAGAGTCTACTGGGAATCTCATGATGAGTGTTTTTGATCGCTGATTAGCGCATATTCTGATATGAGTTGTTTATTACACAGCCATTGCTAGGCTGGGTATGTATGCTTGCATAAATGTATGTAAATATGTAAGTAAGTAAAATGTGTCAGTATTTTTAATACTAAAATACAGTACTTTAAATTAAAAAAGTCCTCCCTGGCCAAACCAAGTTATGATTGTGTCGAAGAAACTGTTATTAATTCGAAATAAATATCAAATTGTAATGAAAAAAAATCAAAAATCAAAATTGCAAAACGATTTCCCTGTGTAAGGATAATGTCAACGTAATTATTTTTGTGACCAAAGTTATGATTGCAGCTAACAAACTATAATTATTTAGAAATAAATCTGAAATTGTATAAAAAATTAAATGAAGATAAAAATTAAGGCACCGAAAATGGCAAACATACCTACATCCCCTTTGGCATAACGGTAACTATATTATTGTTGTGACCAAAAACCGTTTTATATTAGATTTAGCTAACAAACTAAAGTAAACTCGAAGTAAATTTAAAACATTATTAACAAATTAAATAAAGAAAAAAACAAACGGTACTTAAAATTTTATATAATTCAGTGTGTCATGATAATGGAAACTATAGTATGGCTGTAGCCAATAAAACTGCCAGTTATTATTAGATGATAATTATCATTTCGTTTACTGCAGACTAATTTTTTTTTATTGGTTTTAATGTATAAATATTAGACTAATTGATTTTTATAAATGTTTTAAAAAACAATAATTTTTTTAAATATTTTTCATCATAACTATAAAAATAACATCTCAGCTTATTGCCCGGACTAAAAACTTTTGTAAACACACCTAAAGTGGAATTACTAATCAAATTTTTTATTTTTAAATTTGACAAATAATGCCCCAGTTATAAAATAAACTCTTCTTGTTGTTTGTAGAGCCGCCCACCAACATGGTAATGTGTTGTAATTACCCAACAACAAACTTTTCAGCGTCAAACTACATACCGTCCGTATTACTTTCAAGTAACTACTAATTTGTAAAACAAAAACAATCCATTTAATCTCTCAAAAACTAAAGACGTTTTGTCTGTGCTTTTATCTTTCTGATGTTCAGATGTTCAACTCCTAGAGAAGCAAATTGATATTTTTTTTTATATTTATGTGTGCGAGCTTGCAAAAACAAACTTTAAGCCAGTAAAACACTAATTGTTGAGTACACCAGTGAGTACACATTTTTAAAGTTATTTGTCATATTAAAATTACTTCCGTAACATATTTAACCGCAAAGAACTGATCATGAAATTATACAATAGAGCATAATAACGCTTTTCTTAAAAGCCGCAGTCTGAAGTATTGGGGCATTTTTATACATACAGATGTATGTACATATGTATGCTGCTTTTATTTGAAATACCCTGTTGTCTGTTAATGAAAATAATTATCATTTTCTGGCATAATTTAAAAAAAAAACCTTTAACTAAAAGATGAAGATGTAATACACAGATCAGTTAAGCTACCAGATTGTGCTGGCCTAAGCTTAAAAGTGAATTCATAAGAAGCTTTAAAACTCATTATGAATAAAAACTCATCATCATATTAAAGAGAATAACATACTAAACATAAAAAATAAATAAACAAATTATACAAGAACATTAGAGGAACAGTGATCTCACAACTTTGTTGAAGAGCGCATAACAAATGAATTAGAGAACCAAAAGAACAAAAGTATAATATTGTAATTATTGCAGCCGGTAGCAGCCCATGTTGCCAATTAAGCGTTTTTCAAACATAATTTTCATGTTTTATAGTTATTTATAATTACGTACATTGAGATTTCCAAAATAGAAGAGCTGTAATTCGAAATATTAGTGGCAGATATTTTTACTAAATCTGTGAACAGAAGGTGAAGTTGCAAAACCAATCAGCCAAAGCGTATTTGGAAACACTGCCAGCAGTAACAAAAATAAAACAACTTTGTTTTTAAGCCATCCATACATGAGAGCCATCGTGAGATTTATTTAAGAGATAAAGCTTGATTGGAAAAATTGTAAAGCTTTATTTAGTGCATCGAATATGAGAATGGACAGCTGTAACAGTGCACGATTGTAACGAAACCAGTTAAGACGTTTTAGGCGGTATTAACGTAATATTTATAGAAAAAAGAAATGGAAAAATGTTAACACAAACAAACTTGTATAAGAAATAAATTCAATAGTTTTGTTTTTTAAGTTAAGTATGTACTCGTATCTACACACATACACACACACCCTAAAAATTTCATAAAAAGTGGCAGAAATTTAATTTTAACCAAATTATTATTAACAAGTTTCAATTTCGTTACAATTTTTGGAAACGAATTGCGGAAAGTGAATTTTGCAAAACTACACAACAAAAGCAAAAGAAATAAGTGAGAATTTTTTAATGAAAACGAAATCAATAAAATTGAGCTGCGTTTTAAATGTTTTATTTTTGTGCTTTTGAGAGTTAAAATTTGCAAAAAAAAAACTTGTGTTTAGAAAAAATAGAAAAAAAATGAAAAATACGGTTGAGTGAAAATATGAAATACACCATTTACCGTTTCGGTTCAAGTTGATGTACGAGTATTTGTTATTTGTGAAATATATTTTCTTTGGAGAAAAATCTTGTTAGGACTGTTTACAATCACAACTTCTTATTATTCTACTACGTGCATCTAAAATACAGCACAAAAATTTTCTAAATCAATTTTTTAAAATATTTTAATTGCTGCACAGGCCTCTAGCAATAATTTGGCTTTTACAGATTTAAAAATATCAATTAGTCGACGAGTTATAGCCAAAAAACCATATAAACAATATGCTGAAAATCGGCATTTGACTGCAAAGTTCGAAGGTCGATTAAAAAAAAAATTCGAACTAACATAAACAAACGCCGCGATACGGGTCTTCTAATTTAGCCTCTATTTTCACCTCTCACTCTCAGAATTGACCTAACTTTTGCTAACCTGAATTTTTTCCACAGTGTAATGCTAATCGATGTTCCTACACCAAAACATAGTCCACACTAAATATCACTGTGATAGTCGAAAAGATGAACTTCGATGAATCCTTTTCGAATTATTAGGGGAATTCGGTATATATCCATTTTTCATAGGTATATACCGATTTCTCAAAAACTGGAGCCAATCTAACACTTCCAAATGTACTTTCGCACTCAGGGGACTCCCCCTAATAGTTCGAAAAGGATTCATCGAAGTTCATTTTTTTTCGGGTCAAAAACTATCACAGTGTATTTAACCCATTTGACTTTTTTTCAGCAGAAAATTTCAAAACTATCGTCGCGACGATTGCAATTTTTTTTGGATTTTTCAACGGACTTTTTGGTTTTTCAAATTTCCTGTAGTGCTAATCGATGTTCCTACAAAAAAACGTAGTCCACACTAATTACACGCTGCTACAAATGAGTACTTTTTTTTATACTTGAAAAGGGACCTAGTGTAGGTTATAGACCTTATTTAGTAGATCATAAATCAATTTTTAAAAGTTCGGAAACACCCTCAAATTTCGGAGTTATTCCGAAAAAACTATTTTCGGGTAGGTCCGAGTACTTATGAACACGTAACTCAGTTGATTTTAATCCGATCTTCAATTTTTAAATGGTTTCAGAAAGAAGAAAAATGTGCTTTTCTAAATATATATATATTATTGGTATATATATTAACTTTTTGCAGTGATATTTTCAATTATATCTGATTTTAATTTTATTTTTTATAGGTTTTTCAACTTTGGCGCCATTTTTTTAAATTAGATTGTTCAAAAACATACCCTTATGTATATATTTCATTAAAGCTAATTTAGTTCTGAGTTAAACCAGCTTTCAATAAATAAAATCGAGTAAAAAATAAAAAAGTTATTAAGGTTTTTCAAAAGTTAAAAATTTTGCTTTTACAAATATTGATCAATAGCTACTACATTTTCTTTATTTTTTAATCTTATAATGATATGATTATATAAATATTTTAAAATAACAGTATTCAAATTATTTTATTTAGAAATTAAGAATATATGATTAAAAAAAGTATAAAAAAAATATTATTCTTACTTAAATTTTTTTCCGCTTGGGGGTATCAAGTGCTATTTAAATTTAAATAAAGTTTAATAACTTTCACAAATATTGTCCGATTTAAAAAAACTAAAGCTCATTTTATTTGTTACAAAATTCTATTTCAAATTTTTTATAGAAATACATCTGCTTTTATAGAAAAAATTATAAAAAAAAGAACTCAAAGTTAAAAAAACATAAAAAAATAAAAAAAATTGCAGATGTTATTACGAAAATTACTACCAATAATTAATTAATATAGCATAAAATGTATACGGTTGGAAAGATCTATTCTTTGTCTTTCTGAAACCATTTAAAAATTGCAGATCGGATTAAAATCAACTGAGTTACGTGTTCATAAGTACTCGGACCTACCCGAAAATAGTTTTTTCGGAATAACTCCGAAATTTGGGGGTGTTTCTGAACTTTTAAAAATTGATTTATGATCTACTTAATAATGCCTACAACTTACACTAGGTCACTTTCCAAGTATATTTTCACTGTAGCACCGTGTTATTAAAGCCATGTGATTTTTTTTTCAGCCGTAAATTCACGTATTTTATGATGCCGCACGACATTGTAAAAAGAGCGCTTAGGAATTAATTGAATTCCACCGAAGAAATGGTAATTTTCGTATAATGATCACAACGACATCGTATTTTCCTTAAAAGTAGGTTCAGGAAATTATGTGTAGTTAATAGCAAAAGTAAATGGTGTAATTGTTGAAGCTCAACTCTAGTTCGCCACGATTTTATGCATGATGTTTTTGCAAAATACTTTTTTGCCCCCGCGGCTAAGTTTAAAATATATTGGGATTGCCGTTTTCAAAGCAATGCTTTAGGCAGATTCACAACAGCAGGCTGTCAACTACAATCTGTCAAATATAGGATAGATTTTGGTATATGCAATTGATTATTTTCAAGACAACCCAGGTACGAGGCTACACGAATTCCTAAGCTAATTTCTATTTTGTTTAACGGCAGTGTGTTTCCGTTAATCTATCATATAATTTTTACTATTTAGAGATCCAACAATTGCAGCCAGTGACACTTGCAAGTCGTGTTGTCGTTTAGCCTGTTGTGGTTAATGTGTTTAATGCATAACCAAGTTTTTTTAAGAATATCAAGGTCAGCTCAGTTAGGAGAGCCGTTGGAGTATTAAACATGCAATTGTTTTGTGAACTTCGTACTCAAGTGTATGCGCTGAAAAAAAAACCATACAATACATATAAGTGACTATTTTTTTGTGATTATTAAATGTGTTTTGACTTAATGATTGAAACACATATTCTATGATCTAAATTTTTTAATTTATTTTTAATTATAGTTTAAGTTATGACTGCTGTTGTTGTTTCATTAACGTTTTTATTAAGATTGTTTAAAGTTCATAGCGGTTCTCATAACGTTTGTTGCTTTTCTCATTCTCTTTCTTCGTTTTTTGTTTTGTTGTTGTTAATTTTTGTTTGCTGTTTTAGTGACAGTGCTCTACTTATTTCTTCGCGAGTTTTTTCCATTAACTAGCGTTACATGATTTTTTTAGGGCTTTTAAAGTTTGTTGCCTTAGAAAATGTATTCATATTTTTATTTAATTTTTTCGAATATCATAAATGTGATTTAAACAAAAAAAAAAAAAAGACTTAAGGTGCACTAGAACATTATATTTTTTATTTTGCACCAGTAAGATTATAAAGCGAAGCTTATTGCTACCAATTAATGTTTTTTCTTGAGGCATTTAAAGAATTTTTGAATAGAAATAGCAGAAAGTCCATTAACAAACTTCAAATAATTGAATTTGAAACAAAAGACTTAAGACACACACTTTATGATTGGTGCAAAGTAAAAATATTAAAAATTTATTTAAGGTGCCTCCTAATTAATTTTTGAAATAAATCAAACAATACATCGTTATAAATTAAAAAAAAAATAAAACTTTTTAAACTAATTTGAACTCAATACTTAAAAAAAATTACATGTAATCAATTATAGAGAACCAAAGCCACAATATCAAATTATAGAAAATATTTCAGGTAATGTGATTTCTAAATTGACTAGCAATCTTAAAAAATGATTTGCACTTCTTTTTGTTAACAAGAATGAAACATTTAAAAGTAAATCCATTAAAAATACTGATGGAAACTAATTTAGATACTTATTTTTTTTTTTTTTTATAAAACTAATCAAAATTTTTAAAATTCTTCTTTAAATTTTAACAACAAAAAGTATGAAACTGAAAACACTACAACAACAACTATAATAATATAATAGCTAAATTGTGTGATACAGTAAGTGCTTGGAAGACAAAAGACTTAGGCAAGAAAATTGTTTCAGCCAAAGAAAAGAAAACAAAACACAACAAAAACAAAAACAACTAACTACAACAACTTTATTTCAACGCTGTTTGTAGGTTGTTAATAATTAACACAAACCTTTACATTCAAAGAGACTCTTTCCATGAATGAAGTTTCATTTACAATTTTTTTTCTAAATACTCGATGAAACAACTTAAATGATTTTGCGCGATTTAGAAAAAAATATATGTATATACTCACATATTCTTGGAATTAAGATTCGTTTAAAATATTTTATGAATGATTTTATTTGTTTATTTCATTAAGCTGCCAATGTGGGTGTGAAATGATTTTTTTTGTTTCAATTAATTAATTTCTTTATTAATTAAGTAGGTGTGAATTTTAGTATCATTTCAGTGCTGGTTCTTTGTTTTATAGTAGTATTGCTATACCAAAAATAAAATATATTTTGGCAAAAATCAAGCTATTTTTTTGTTAATATTAACGAAAAATACCTCACCCACCTTTTTTGTGTTACGATTGTAAAATTAAAATTTTATTATACAGACCATTTCAGTCAGTTGTAAATAAGTTATCAGATATAAAGCAATGACATATTTTGCAAATATTTCGTAATATTATAAATTTAATGACTTGAGTGATACGCAAATTGGATATGAATAACAAGTAAACACCTCCAGATTATTATATGTTTAGACTGTTAAGAATGTTATTTTTTTACGTTTATAAATTTAAAATTCTTAACTTTATAATAAAGTTGCCAAATCTTAGTGACATTAGTTCGATTTTTGTAGTAAACTGACGATGTCGACCGATAGATAATGCTGAAATTGTAAACGAAAAACAAAATGAAACGAACGAAAATGAACGAAATGATTTGTGACCTTCAAACCATCAATTTTATTTATTTGTAAAGCTTTTCTTCCAGTAAACAATTAATAAGTTAAAAAAAATAATACGTTATTAGTAAAAACCTAGCTAGATTTTTTACATATAAAAATCAAGCGAATGACATCAATCGCCAACGTGAGCCAGGCAGTAAATCTTCATAATTAATTAAGAAACTTGCGAAACCAAATTTTTGTTCTATTCTTTAATTTAGTAAAACTATTGTTGAGGTAAACACAACCTAACAACAATACTATGATTGAATTAACCACATGATGCTGTTGAAATATTTCTATTCTAAACATAATATTATTTATTGTTGTTTTATTCAACAAAAATAAAGTGCTATACAACCTCAAAGGTAAATTGTTGTATATATCACATTAATCATGATAACTTTGTATATAAAAATACCATGGTTGTAACTAACCATATTTGTGTTGGTATTTTAGATGTACATTTATAAAATTTAGACAAAAAATATATTTTTTTGTTTGTTTTTATATTATTTTGCAATGGGAATCGGTTTTACTACATAAATCAATATTTCACACCAAATATTAGAGCTCTACGACCTTTTTTCAGCTAAAACTCGATAAAAGATGGCATTCTACCATATTTTCATAACAGTTTTGCTGTTTATTGCTTTCTGAATTGCGTTTATAGCACGGACAAATGAACAGGTAACACCCTTAACATAAATTGGATTTGTAGCATTAATGTTTTCACTGGATGTTTCTATTCATAATTTTTTTGATACGTACATATCTAATTTCTAGACCGAATATAGTACAAAAAGAATGCTCACGGCTAATAACTAATCTGATGCAATTGAAAATAATTGCAAGAGAAAACGCACCAAAGATAGAACTCCACTATTGTCACCGTGTGGCCACAATATTAATCTTTTATGTATTTTTGTTTCACCCTGTTATAACTGTCAATGAAACTAAAAGAAACAAATTTAACTTTATAATTCTTTTTAAACGCATTTAGTAATTATAAAAAATATAGGCCGTTAAATACTTTTATTTAAATAATTTTATTTTGTTACTTTGCTTTTTGATGAATACTTTATAATTTTGTTTTATGTATGTTGGAATAATATAAAAAACATATGTAATGTTCACATAAATAAGATTTGTATAAAGTAAATTTGCTATAATGAAATAAACATTTAATTCAATTTTTTATATAATTTTCATTATTATTGTCATTAACAATAATGTTTTGGTTTTTAACTATTATTTTTAATGAGATCATAAAATTATTAAAAAAAAAACAAACAGCAATCAAGGAAAAAATATGTATATTCAATAAAATTATTAAAATTGTAAATAAATGCGGTTTGTCAGGTAAAATGAAATATTTTTGCTTAAAATTTTTATTTATATTTTTTTGTTGTTGTTTGTTTTAATCATTTGAAATTCATTACGAATGAATGCTGGCGGCGGTGTTGAGACAAAAAAAATCATATAGACTTCTATAGTCAGCAATTAATTTTGTGTAAATATTTGTGTAAAGCTTCGTTCTTTTTTGTGACCGACAATTTTTGCGTCTTTATTGTTATTCCAATATATATAGATATTTATATATGTATATATATATATATATATATACATATATATATATATACATATATATATATATATATATATATATACATATATATATATATACATATATATATATACATATATATATATATATATATATATATATATATATATGTGTGTGTGTGTGTGTGTGTGTGTGTGTGTGTGTGTATGAGTAAGTGTTAAGTGTGTTGATTTTCAGTTTCATTTCAATGTAAAAAATGCATCAAATTAAAGTGATTTACGTAATTTATTATTCCAGTATTTCTTTTTGTTTATTGTTCACTAAGTAATTTTATTTAAATTCATTTTTAGCCATGTGCCCTAACTGCGAAAGCCATCTTAGAATTATGTTAATAAATTAAAAAAAAAAAGAAATTAAGAGAAATCTTACTGGATCATGTAGTTTATTTGATTAATGCAGTGTGCTACAAGCAGAAATATCAGCCATAAGAAAGCACTAAACTGAATATGGTACTGCAGGATACTCGGACGAGGATATCCGATTTTGTACTGAAAGCAAAGTTGCGATCCCGCCTCTATCAGGCATTTATCCAATATCAAATGTTTCTGAGCGAGATTGCGAGACACTCGAACCTAGCATTATTCTGAATACAAAGCCGCATCGATGTGCCTGCCCGTTAATGTTCTTGCGGACGAGCTGGCCAAATCTGGACATCGAATGGATATTCGAGAAACGGATCAAATAGTTGGCGCACTGTTGAAAAGATGTAAAGCGTTGATGCACGCAAAATCTATTTGTAATCCCGCAGACTACATGGCCTTACGAGGTTTATATAATTGCAGTAGATTTGTACTCCTTGAGGTTCACCTCGTGGCCAAATAAGCAGTATTTTTACGATCATTACTGATCACTGTTTTATAGGAGCGCATTCTCGGAGATTAAATCTACCGTATAACAACTCCTAAATATGCTGTTAAAATAAGCAGGATATAGAGAGTGTAGAATACCTCCTATATACTCACCCGGTCTCTCTGTGAAAAGACGTCTTCATTAGTTTTTCTCTTTCCGGAAGTTTTAGCATCTCTATCGGACAGCGATATTAGGTGGATAAACTCGTTTACCCGGTCGTCGATTTGGTTTAATTCTGAACCTCATATTATCTCACTCTCTGTGTTCAGGTAAAACAAAGGGACCATTAGGACCCAAGAGGACCAGCTTCATATTATTGAACTGGCGGCCTGTGTAACATAACATAAAATAACATAAAACTTAAGCAGTCAATGGTCATATACATTATGTGGTAAATTCTTTAGGGAAAATAAAGTCTACAGATGAAGAGTAATGATACAGTAAAGTAACCTACATAAGTGATGAAAAAAATTCAAAGAAAAGCTTTATTGTTTCAACGAGTTGTTCAATAATTTTGATCTGAATGCAAAATTCAATGAAAAACTTCTTTAGTTTCTTTAAACAATGAATCAACTAATACATTGACCTACAATTATTATTTTCATAGAAATAATGAATTTATATTTTTGTAAAAAACTTATGATTCTAAAAATGCATCAGCAAAACTCATAATGATGTCAGCCCTGATCTGGGATCGATCTAACATTTTCAAGACTATGAGAGATGTGAATAGTCGATATTAAAAACAATAAAAATATATAATAGATAATAAATTTTGCTGCGTAATATTATTGTTGACGCAATTGGTATTGACAACATTTTTTCCATTTATTGTTCTATAGTCCAAGCAAAATATGTATCGTACATATCTAAATATGCACTCTATTTCATACAAATATTAGAAATATATAGAAATGTATGTAATAATTATTGTACATATTCCAAAAATAGCAATTATATATTATATGTATCTATTTTTTTTAAGTATTTGCTCATTTTTACAGCTTAAAGCTATTTTTTTTTTGGATTTGGTTAAACATGAGAAATGTATTTGTTCCGTCTCTTTAAAAAACAAAAATATATTTGCTATTTTTGCAAAAAAAAAAAACGCCCATTAAAACAACAGCAATAACACGATAACAACAGCGAAAGCAAAATTGGCAACAACAATCAGTTGGAAGAATTATAACACAAAACTAACCTTCTCCATTAACTGACATTACAACTTCCTATATAGTTGTTGTATTTGTTCGCTTATATGTTTTATTTGTTTAAAATTTGGAGTTGGAGAAAAACAATTGCATGATTTTTTTTTTTTTTAACTTACATGCATAAGTATAAATGTGCATGTATTAGTATCAACTTTCAACGCCTATCCCTACAAAAAATGACTCTAGTCCATTAATGCGTGTATGGACTACTCCATAATGGAGTAGGACTACTCCAAAACTAATCCAAATGTATGGGAAAAACATGGTCCAATTTACATTCCGATGTCCTAGGGCTGGATCACGTAACCCAAATAATACTCGTACTCTGTGTTACTAATCCAAGGGGTACCCACAGGGACTAGTTTCGAAACTACTCTATTTTGCTACTCCATAGAGCACTCACAGGGATTAATTTCGAAATCATTCAGTACCTACATATGTATATTACGAACTCACTGTTGGTAGCATAGGCCCTAGAATGCCTCGCATATCATACAAGTCTATCAAATTGATTTCGTATTGAAACAAAAGTTTTCTGTTTTTTTACGAATTTGTTTTAATTTTAACAGGGGAGCTGCCACAGTTTCAATTTAACTCCAAATATTTTTAGTGTTGCCAAATGGTATTTGACTATAAATGTTTGTGTTCAAATGAAATGGTCCACGGCTGCGTTACATAGGACTAGTCCAAAAACTACTCCTTTTATCTAAAATGGACCATATACTCCAATAATTTTTGTAGGGATAGCTCCCAAAACCCTTAAACTACAATAATCCACAATACATCATTCAATTCTGTGAAACAATATTAAAATTTGGTATAAGTTTTGACAAAATCGACTAAATAATTTGGCCATAAAGTCCATCACCAAAATCCGGTCTTGCCTATTAATTATATAGATTTATAAAACATCATAATTTTTCTTTTGTGCTAATTAAAAAAAATAATTGAATTTAGAGTTGGACTCCAACTCTTCTAGTAGCTTGGGAAAGCCAATTTCGCGTACAGACTGACGGACATGACTCATCCAGAAGATATACACACTATGGGACTCTTGCGATTATTGTGGGAATTACACACGGGATGACAAACCTTATAAATACCGTTGACATTTTTGGTGAAGGGTATAACGGACAACAATAATATTTATATCGATGGTTTAATATAGAACGGTCGTACCCCAACTCTTAGAGCTACTTTACAGGAGAAGAAAAAAATCAATAAAATCTTTAGTTAGTTTGGTAGTTGTGGCTTTTTTAATTACTGTAAATCTGTTACGCGTCAACATAGGAAGCTGAATTTTTAAAGGAAGGTGTATTTGAGTTTTGTCTACCAGAACATGAAAAAACCCGATTTTGAAAAAAAAACGAGATACGACCTTTCTATATTAAGCCATCGATATTCATATTTGTTAAACTTCTCTTACACACTCAGACATACTTGTGACCGAACATAAAAAGAAACAGGCAAAAAGCGATTGCGCAAAAGCTCCAAATACAACATGTTAGTTAGTGAGCAAACAATGCGGAACGCAAACATGTCAATAATCAAGTTTAAGTTTTCTCAGAGAAGAAGTTTATTATCGCCTGAGGCATAGAAAAATAATGATGGTAAAATGGCACTTAACTTAAAAGTACTTTTCTGATATTGAATGATCAAGAGAAAAATTTATTTCTTAGTTACAAATCTTATTTAAATAATTCTAATGGATATTCAGTTTTGAGTTAACTTAATGTCGTTTTGGAATCATTTACACTGTACAACAAAATGAAACTTTATCAATATGACAAGGTTTACTTCGGTAAAGATCATCAGATAAATGTTTTCAGCATTTTTTTGTGTTTTACTATTAAACAACAATTTTGGCAAATATTTTTATTTTCTAACTCTTTGATAAAAAAAATTTAAGCCCCAGCTTGGAATCTGCTTTCGAAATCATTTCCCTTTTGGCTTTTGTAATACTGTTACTTTTACATCTGGTGATTGTTTTTCTTTTATCGATTTTCAAACAAATAATCAATACTTTGAACTTAAAATTAAAGTACTTAGATGATGTTTTCACAAGATGCACGAATGATTTGAGTGTAAAGTTTGTATAAAAATAACACAGGTTTTTTTAATTGATTTCCATAAAAATTTTATATTGAAATCATTTGTGCATCCGTCTTCTCAAAACACCGTCTTAATATATTTGTTTATTTTTTCAAACAGCTGAAATTATTTTTTATATTATTTTCGTAAGCAGGTTTGTAAAAATACTTTAGTTTATTTTTCAGTTGCCATTTAACTTTTTATCTGCCTTTATTTTTCAGCTTAATCTCATCGGACCAATGCATCTCGGTTAAACCAAGATTATTTAGTCTGTGTTCAGACGGTGCAGGTGTTATTGATAAGCTTCTTACTTTTTAGGCGAAAGAAACAAGGGAAAGATAAGCGGGTAGATACTCTCAGTTATGATTAAGTTTACTTGGCCATTTGTAAACACAGCTAAATTGCTGGCAACACAGGAATTGAGCAAGCGAGCATATTACCAAAATTGTTAAAAAAACACATTTAAGTTAATGTATGATTCAAGTTTGTGTGCATTTGTGTATGTGTTTGACTTTAAGGCGAATTCGAGTAAATATGATTTATGAATTGAATAAAAAAACAACAACAAATTCTTGTTCGCTCCATCATCTCACCGAAAACTAAAAAGTAAAAAAAATGTAAATAAAAAACAACTACTGACGTCATTTTACTTTAAACAATTTTATATATTTTAAGCGCGTTTTGACGGGTTTTTAATACTTTTTTTGTCTTTTGTTAAAACTCTGATTGTTGTAGGTAGAATCTCTATTGTGTATGTGCGTGTGTGTATGTAATTGCTAGTGTATATATGTATCTATAAAAGATTTTGTGCGATTGCAAAATTGAAAACAAGACCCACCTGAATTTTTTCAGTCTGAATAAAACGATCAATGTGTAAGCACGAATTAAAAACTAAAAGAGTGATTCGAAATTTTCAACTCAAACGAAATTGAAACTTGTTAAATTTAATTAAAATAAGTGGGCTTTGATACAAAAATAAAAAAGAAAAATATATATCAAAAAGAAAGCAGAGTGTTATTCGAAGTAGAACAAATAAGTTGATTAAATAAAAAATAATTATACACATAATATTTTTTACCACAGTATTAAAATGTTTTTTGTTTAGATGCCAAGAAATTATTTTTTTTTTAATAAAAATTTTTTGCTAAGAAAGTGTTAATAAAAAAGTGGAAAAAAGGAAAATAATCCATAAAGTAGAAAAATTAATAAAAACAACAAAAGCACCATGGTTGGTACCATGGAAGTAAAGGACTTAAAAGGCGCTAAAATTACTCATGCTGGCCTGTTAAAACACAATGCCGATGGCTCGGTGGAAACACAAAAGATCACACATGCCGGTCTAGTAGCACGCAGTCCCGAAGGAACGGCTGCCAAAGGCATGAATATTCGTGGCAATGAGGATTTATGGGTAGAAATTCAAGCCAATACATTTCGCAATTGGGTTAATGAGCACTTGCGCGGCACAGGAATGCAGGTGAGTGAAAAAGTTTTGTAGTTTTTATTTTCAACACAATTTGGTAACTGATAATTACATACATAATTAGTAAATTTTCATTTGTTAAATTAAGGAAAGAAAAAAAATTGGAATTCAGGCATTTTATCACACTCTCTTTTTTTAAGTTTACGGACTAGATACTACACAGTCAAGGAGTTTTGAAAATTCACCACTTGTGACTTATTTCAAATAAATCAAACAATTATTGTTTATTAAAATTCTGTCGAAGGTTTAAAACATTAAAATTTGTGAGATAAAAATTTTTAAAGTTTCGACTTGAGACTATTTAGTAGAAATTAAATAAAGTAATTTAAAAATGTTTCACAAACTTAATGAGAAATGACACGTAACTGTAGGTAGCTTGGTAAGGAAGTCGATATAGGCTTTATCTCACAAACTTAGCTGGAATAGTCCGAAATTTTAGCATATGGTCTTACTTAATACTACTGTATACTAAAAAACTGTAGCATCGATACTACTCTGAAACCATTGTGGTCAGGAAATAACTAAGAGATACCACGCAAGTGATCCTTAGATCCTTGGAGTAAGTCCAAATAGATTTTCCTAAAATTTTTCTACAAGGATGTCTTTCAAAATTCGAATCACTTACCCGATTTTGATGAAATTTTATCGAATTAACAACAATTTTCCAGTAAGTTTGAGTTTAAGAAGTTTTTAAAATTTTGGCTGATTAGATTTTCTATTAAATCGAAATGTCCACAATTATTTCAAAACAAAGTACCCTATCGTTTTCTTAGCATTTTTTTAAAACTATCGCGCAATAATGACGTTCAGTTAATATATATTACTTAGAAATATTTTCGGATTCATAATTTTAAAGTAAATTTCGTAAATTGTTAATCCAAACTTTTAGCTAAATTTCGTAAATTTAAAGTAAATTTCGATATATGAAAACCTGAAACTTCTCTCTAGATTGTTATTTCGCAAACTTTAGCTTCATTTTGTAAATTCTTAATCTTAATTTCGAAATTTTCAAGTAAATTTTGCATTTAAAATTACAAAAATACTGAATGAAATTAAAACATATTTTCAAGCATTTTATCGAACAATAATGATTCGAAACACTCCTACATTTTTCACTTCTAACTTATTTGGTTTTATGCGACTTTTATTAATTTTTTTTTTTTTTTTCATTGAATTAAAATTTACATTTATGCAAAAACAATGAGAACAGAAATATTCCATAAAAATTCCAATTATTAACTCGTACAAGTGAAACATGATAATGATGATGATAATTTCGATGTCGCCGTTTGCCTGGTGTCGTCTGTCTGTATATTTAAACGTTCATTGAATTGTTTAAAACATCAATAGTTGGCCGTTCATTAATCTGTTGCATTAGTTTTCTAAACTTTTTCATCTAAAACAAATTTTCAAGTCAACACGGTGTCTATTTTATAAAGAATTAGAAAAAAAGTGTCATGACAATGGTTCATTAAATTTCTATTGAAAAAAGAAACTCAAACTATTTACAAATATTTGATTTTATATATGTATTTTTGATTTACAATAAATTTTTAGCTATTGCTGTTGTTTTTGTAAACAAGTCAAGCATTAAGTATAACAAATTTTATCGCATATAAATTGAAAAATATACACTTTATAGTATTAAAAAAAAACAATTGTTTTTCTAATTTTAATGCATTCGCAATAAGTTAAAAATATTGAAGCAGGCTATTGTAGCGTTTAACAGAAATTTTTATATATGAACATAAAATATTTCTAATAATTTAATTTTTGGGCACAAAGTCACCGCAATTTAATGATGATATAAAAATAAAAACCCAAAATAATAACAACTTAACAAATCCGTAATCATACACTGATAGAAATGCTATCATATCAAGAATATCATCTGACATCAATATTATGACAAATTTCAGGAGTTTTGAAATCATAATACTCGCTGTCATTGTAATGGCAACCACATCCTACGTGTGAATATGGCAAATTCGCAGTCTTTGATTAAACAATGTCGATGGTTTAACCAATTATAATTGTTAACTAAATACAATCAGTTTCGCTCTAAAAGTTTTAAATTTAACACTTTTTTATTTTACTCTGAATTCTTTTCCAAATGCTGGCCTTGAACTCGCTTCATCTCTTTATCATATGTCCAGAGATAATGCCTTTACCTCCTCGGTCGCTTTACTAAAATATCTACAACGTAAAATCTATATGCACACCACTCTTGTTGATTTTGATGCGATTTAGATATGATAGCTAAGTGTCATCATTATGCTGACAAGCTGTCAAATGTTCATTTACAAAAATATTTACATACGCAGGCGCGCTGTTTTAAAGAATTAAAAACTTTACTGTTAAAACTAAAACCATCAAATATGCTGTTTTGTATAATAGCCAAAAGATGTGCAACAAAATCGTAATGATGGTGAAGCATTACCCTAAAAGGCATTCTACAGCACAGATTTTCATTGTAATATTGTTTTTCCTCATAGAAAATTTAAACTTAGCCTTTAACATATTTAAAAAAATTTTGTCAAAATCTAATAGAATACAGAATTTTGCTCTGTATTGTAATTGTTAATAAAATTAAACTACATTTTACCTGAAATCGCGTTTGAAACAGATTTTATTCAGGAGTTAATTGCCTAATTTTCCCTTGCACATTTGAGCCGTTTATTTTGAAAGTGGCATAAGTCACTTTTACAAACAAAAACGAATTAATGGTAACACTAAATAAAATTTAACGGTATCTTTTAATTTGTAAAAAATTTGCAATAAAAAAAAGTGATTTATGCCACTTTCAAAATAAACGGCTCATATGTACTTTGTTTACGACACTTAAAATATGAGAAATTCAATAATGACGGTGGCCAAAATATGTCGTCAACTTTATGTTGTCGTAGTAATGCAAAAGATGACACTTAAAATAAAGGAAACTCTGGTCGAAATGTATCATCAAGTTGATGTTGTGGTAGTAATGCAAAAGATGACACTTATAATACAACAATGATGATGACTTTGGCCACAATGTAGTCATATGACACCCATATCATAGAAAATACTTAAAATGTTATAAAATTTTACTATAATTTTAGTCATCAGATCGATATCAACTTTCAATTTATTCATTACAAACGCAAAAATCACTGAATTTCATCAATTTGAGGAAGAATTTTCTATGACTTGCCAATACGAAAAAATTATTTAAGTATACTTTTTGCTAATCTTTTGTTTATACTGTGACAGTTGTCAGTCTAATCTATAACGTTTTATTTATTTATTTAGAAATTTTAATTAAGAAACGCAACCTACTTATATTTGTTTTGAAAAGTTTTCCGGTTTGTGCCTGGCTGACTGGCTGGCTGGTTTTTTCTTTAAATCTCTGTTGCCCACTTTTGCTTTTTGGCCTGCTACCTACATTTTTGCACTAATAAATATTTTTAGTAATAATGAATTAAAACAAATATCGCGTGGTATGTGAAATTGTTGCTGTTGTTAAACGTATAGAATATTTCATTTAAGAAATTAACTACTGCCTTCTATTCACAAGTAGGAAAACAGTTTTCTTTCTTTTATTTATATTTTTTTCCTTAATTGTATTTCTACAAATATGGGCAGTTAGAAGAGGTATGGGTAGACATAGAGACGGCCAAGAAAGTATAGGCTTAAATGTGATTTGATATAAATACAAATTTTATAAAAAATATAAAGTTTAAGCCAATTTATTCGTATCTATTGTATTTTGTATCGCTTTAAGCTCTTTAAAGTTTTTATACCGATATCCTAAATATTTTTCAAATAGTCCAACGATTGTCTAAAACTACAAAGTCCACTTATTATGATGTATTTTTGATGACACTCGTATGCTTAATTCCATTATAACTGCCAAACTTTGTGCAACTCATCAAATATATCTTATAACTATTTAACGATCATACGCAATTATTTGTTAAATAAACTAAAGTTTCTCAACCACTGTGTCATATGAGACATACGCATTATCATCAGACTAATTATGTTTGACAAAAGTATTAAATAAAGAAAATCTGTAAAAAAAATTACGTAATATATTTTTCTTTAATTTAAATTATTCGTTGTTATTTAAATAAAACTTTATACAAATAACAAACAATGTCATTAAAATATTTTTTTTTTTTTGTGAACAATTTAAAAGATACGAGTTATTCTCCATTCAATTTCATACAAAATAAAAATAAATCGTTAAAAGTATACAAACAAAATATTGCGAAATGTTGGCTAAAGTAGGGTGCATGATTTTCTATAAACTGTGATTTTATTTCGTTTCCCAAAAAAAAATGTGTAATTTCTTGACCTTGGCATTCGGCTCGCCATAAAAGGAAAGTTCACATTTTCAATGTAAACTTTTGTTTTTTCATTCATCATTAGTCGTACTCGTATGATTTTTTTTTCTTTTAATTTCAATTTATTTTTTGTCAATAGTCTGTCTCATGTGTATAATTCAATATAGACAATTTAAAATTATTATTGTTGTGTGTTAATTTGTATGTGCACTCGTATTTTTATATGGACAGGGGTTTTAATGACAGTTTTGATCAACTTTAAGTATAGAGTTTGAACATTTTTAACTAATTGCCGGCTTAAGTACGTGTGGACTTCAACCAAAAAAAAAAATTTTGTTTAATTGTTGTTAAATTGTTTTGTTTGTGCTTACAAAATATTTGCTAACAAAAAACTATTTCAAAGTGATTCATTTTTTCTTCATTTTCATTTAATTTAATTCTGGGAAAAAGTAACATGTTTTGTTTTACATTTGTTTCAGTATTGAAATCATGTTATAAAGTATTCTATACATTACAGTTATTTCAAATAGTGTAAAATAGTTTTCTGCGAATTTTCATTATTTTTATACAATCAACAAGTTACATGTTTCTTACGACCATAACACTAGAGCAACATAATACGATTAATTTATATGGTTTATTTTTCACTTTGGAAGTCAATCACTTACAGAATTCGAAGATAAAAATTTTAATTCTAAAATGATATTCAGAGAAATAAATCATAATAAAAAATTTACTGCCGATTTCAAGATGTCGAAAGAATTTTGAATTTTATTTGCATTCGTACAAACATATTTGATACAAAAACAAAATTTTAGAATTTGTTTTTGCTTCAAATGTAATTATACGAATGAAAGCATATGGAAATTTTCTTTCGACATAGTGAAATAGGCAGTTAGAATTACAGTTCCAATCTTTCTGGAAATTGTTACAGATAAACTGTTAAGGAAATCTTTAGTCTTTTATTTGAGGTATAAATAAATTTCAAAATTCGTAAGTAAAGGACCAAAACCAACATTTTTGCGAAAAAAATTAACCCTGCAAGTCATATTTTTATGGGTCTTTTTTGCCCTTTACTTTAAACAGAATTAGTTTATTCTCAAAAATCTTTGTCATAAAATTCCGTCAGAAATCATATAAATAATTTAAAATGTTTCTAAGCGTTAATTTTTTACTTAAGGGTTAATTCACACATAATACGAAGGCTGGAATTTTATTTTGATAAATTTAAGATTAAACAACAATCTAGTAGTGTGGTAATTCTCGTATTTAAATTATGCCAAAAGTTTTTATATTCAAAAAATGCGATCAATAGACCTTAAGAGCAAGTAAAGCTAAGAAGCATGATGACACGTGTGTACGTACTGGTGATATTGGTGTAGCAATTTTCGAGAATAACGTTCTTCTGTTCAGATGTATACGTTGACAATTAAATTGCTGTTGGTTTTCCCCTGCTTTATAACAATATTGAACCTTACGACCTCTATCCTCGATAATGACGGTATTCAGTGTTTGGTGCAAATGGCCTTGCGAAAGAGTAATTACAAAATATTGTAGCATTTTTATTTAATCTGTGTATTTTGTTGCTTAATTTTATCAAAATTCTACGATATTTTCCATTTTCTATTTTGCGTAAGGCCATTTGCACCAAACACTGAATACCGCCAATGTCTTTGTATTAAATGAACTTGAGCTTGCAAGTGTAAAAATTGTGCAATTTTCCTGAGTATGGGACATTTTTTATAGAAAATTAATTCATCGTTTTTAATTTCATTTAAATTTTTCTTTAATAAAATAAAAATAAATAAAATTTTCAATTAATACTTTTAGGTTAATACCACGCATTTCATGATTGATTGAATATTAATTAACGAAATATGGTTCGGCTTGGCTCATGTTGGGAAATTTTATTTATTTGATATTTTCTGCGTTGAATTATTTGAGTAACAAGACAAAAAACGAAATCTTCCTTAATGAAATGCTTCATTTTATAAGTTTATTTGAGAAACTCAAACATAATTTCGAAACCCCAATTTAGATGTTAAATACATAATTGCAAAACTAGAATATTCTTTGTTCGGGTGCAATCTCTAAATAAATAAATACAAAAAGCTTTGATATTCGACAAGAACTAAGGTTTGACTATAGTAACATCGGTTTACAATGAAAGAAACTTAAAAACTTAGAAATAATAATTATAAAATTTTTTGACAATTTAAATTTCACAAAAAATTTAGTTCTTTAGTTCTAAATCTCTTTTGTTGTTAGTAGATGTACTTATATAAAAGCTTAGTACATGCCATATATAAAAGCCCTTCAAAAGTTTTTGCCGCTTGAGCACGAGAAGTAAATTTTATATACAGAATTTATTTCGACACACTGAAATAATTAATGAGATGCTCACAGAGTTCATTTCTCGTTTCGGGCCTTAGAAATATCTCTCTAATTAAAATTTCTACTATGCTACTTACGGCAAAATAATACTAAAAAATTCTTAATTTCTGCAATTTAACAATTCCGGAATCAATATTTTCTCACTACAAGTAAAGCTTAAAGCTTAAATTTCATGCAGATAATCACGAGTGTATGCCAGATCAACTTTTTCAAAACTATGATAATAACAGTTTAAAGAAAACTATTGTCTCATATTGTTTTTTTTTTTTATTTTTTGCTTGTGGGTGTCTTTTTGTGGAATTTTATAGCAAAATATAAAATAATTTTTGTTAGCAGTTTGCTGTAGAATTTGCTTTTTGGTTTGAGGAAACAAAACAAGTTTTGATTGTTGGCTGTGTGGTGTTTATTGTTTCAAAGATTTGATAATTAGTATACATTATATTTAATTATAAACAAAATGTGTTCAAGTTATGTTTATGCTTTTATGCATATTCTATTTTCTTGCATGTAGTTTGTTGTGCTATTGAAATTGTCAAAAAATTTCAAAACTATTATTTCTAATTTTCTTAAGTATCCTGCGTTGTAAATCGATGTTACTATAAAAGAAAACTTATTTCTGGTCGAATATCAGAGGTACTAAGATTTTTTGTATGCACATCTATTATCAACAACAAAAGAGATTTGAAAATTGCAAATAATTGTTTTTTAATTGTCAGAAATTTTTAAAATATTCAAATATTTCCTGAAGTTTTTTCATTCGCTCGATTTTGATCAGGGTTTAAAAAAACTAATATATTTACTAAAACTTCCCCTCATATTCCATAATTTTATGTAAAACCTAGAAAAATATTTACCTGATAACAAATAAATTTCCAGTTTTTCCAAAAAAATTTTGTATTTGACAACTAAGTGGTAAAATTTTTACTAGCACACAAAATGAAAATAAATTATCTGTAATATATTGTGCAGCAACAATTTCTTGTCAATGAAAACTAGCCATCCACACAAAAATGCAAAAACATACAATATGCCGCTATCAAAAATACCAAACAATAAAATATATGCCAATCCAACCAAACACAACTTCGACTAGTTGACAAACATGCCGATCTTACAATCACTAATATTTAAAAATTTTTCTCCTCGAATCAACAACTACCAAGCCAAAAAATTACACAAAATATTTTCATAATTTCTCACTAGTCGCTAGTATAATAAATAAAAATAAAAAAACTAATTTTAAACCCTGATTGTGATATCCTTTGGTATGAAAACTAAACGAAAGTGTTATGAATTTTAGTTGAGGCCAACGCAATAAACGATACCAACAACAGCTTTATAAGATAAACAATATAAAAGCTTGTACAGCTTTTGGTTACCATAAAGCCAGCCAACGTCAATTCTTATTTTGTATCGTTTTAATATTTATCTTTTCTAAATCGCCTGTGTTATTTTTTAAGCTGTTTTATAATTTATACTATGTATGTATATTCGTTAATAATAATAATTTTAATTCAAATAAAAAACAAAATTAGATTTATGTATGTTTTTTTTTTTTTTTTAATTAGGACCAGCACTCAGGGGATGACCCCTACGTATGCAGTGCATTGTGCCGGAACTCAGAGAGAGGGATAGAGTAGAGAAGATAGATGTTGAAAATGTAGAAGGTTTAACTCTTTTACAACTCTGCTTTGCGCGTTATGTTAGTTTTTATAGCAGTGAGGCGTCTCCGGTGTTAGGTAGACGCATTAACTTTGTTAAGCTGTATTGGCAGGCATTTTATTAATTGTTTTACTTCGCCGATGTTTCTGCTAACCGACGAAGGAGGGCGATGTTGTGCACATTAGCTTAGAACATCATCAATCGCTGTCGGAACAGTTTTTTAGTGACCAGTGCTATGCCTTCATCACTTAAATAGTCCGACAACAATTAATACAATGTCTCACTAAAGGCTGCTTTAGCCGACCGTAACTCTAGAAATGTAAATGCTGATGTGTCAGCTGATTGCTTCTGTTATATGCAAAAGCTATGAAAATACTTACTTGACTGAAATGAAATGTTGCCGTAACGTACCAACCTGCAGAAAATAGAATTTCATTACGAGGTTACGTGACAATTATAGACAGTGATGGGATGGTTGTATTTTGAATTGCAATGGGGCACAGAAGTCCTTTGTTAGTACTTTTTTTTTGTTTTGACTAGTTTTAGTTGTTAAATATGTACACATGCATGCTTTATTGAGTAAAGAAAGTTTTCTAAATAATTTTTTTTCAATATCTAGCAAGAGACTGTACCGATCGTTTGTGCTTATATATTTTATTGTAATGAATTTGATAATTGTTTAAATTATAGTTTAACATTCATATCTATGTATGTATGTACATCATAGTTTTGATTATTAGTGTTACTTATTATTTAAAAGATTTTTTTTGTATACTTGAATGTATGTATGTATGCACATATGTATGTATGTACATAGGTACAATATATGAAATTACAAAGTGAGCATATCAATTTATGTACATACATACGTACATACATACATCCAAGTATACAAAAAAAAACCTTTTATATAATAACTGCCTTGCACATGATGTCGAACGAATTTTTCTTTCGTACAAATTACATTTAAAACAAAAACAAAATTTTCAAAATTGTATGTACATATGTACATACATAAATTGATATGCTTACTTTGTAATTTCATGTATAGTGTACTTATGTACATACATACATATATACATACATACATACATTCAAGTATACATAAAGAAATCCTTTAAATAATAAGTAACACTAATAATCAAAACAATGATGTACATACATACATATATAGATATGAATGTTAAACTATAATTTAACCAATTATCAAATTCATTACAATAAAATGTGTAATAATATGATTCGGTACCTTTTAAATAATATCGTACTATTTCCGAACAATCACAATTATTGTAAACATTTGGAACTTCCATCAACGTTTGGAACAGCTGTTTTGTATTTTATTTATAATTTTCAAAGTGATAAAAAGTTGCAATGGACGACAAGAAATTAATACTACTGGTGAAGGAAAATGAACAATAACAATTCTCCGGGGCACAAGATTTCGGAGAAGAACAGAAAAATATGATTTAATATGTTTAATAAGAATTTTTGTTCTTTTTATGTATGTATGTACATCCATATGCATGTCTGCACATTCATGTGTCACGTGACACGTTTTTAAGCATTCTATAACTACAAAAATGTTGGCTCTTACATTACATCAACATTTAGCTTACATCTACGATTTCAACCGTCGGCTAAATAGGCCTTAATGTACATTACAGAAATTAATGATGTTGATTGACTTGCTCTGGCCAGGGTTTGAACCCAGGCCCCACGTCATTCTTTGCTTAGTAGTCAACGCGCTAACCACTTCAGCCAACACCTTTTTGCATTAAAACTCCAACACAATTGGAAGCTGAGATGACCAATATTTGAATAAAAAGCAATTACTCGCGCAAAACACACATTCCAATCGGAATGGTTTCAATACCGCTTTTTTTTCAACCTTTTTGTGATTTACAGTCTTCGGATTTCATTTATTTTATGTTTCGATTTTACATTGAGAAAGTTTTTTATATTCATAGGCGTTTGTTTATATTGAGGGTACTCACTCTTGGTTGAAAACTGCTCTTGCATCCCTTGCAGATCTTGAAGGTCTAACTTATTTACATATTTTGTTATTGAATTAATGCAAACTGATAAAAATAAGCTAGACTTGCAAAATCTGCTATGATTACAATACTAAGAGTGATTTCCCCTATTGATTTTACTAGTAAAGCTCACATTAAGCTTTTTTGTTGTTAACTTGCAAGGGGTATTTTACTGACGCTTCTAAAAGTATGCAACATTTTATTGTTTACCATAAATGAAGTTAGTAGAAAATTTCATTGTCTACTCCATTATGAGTTTTAAATGTGATTTGATTACAAACAAAACGTTCGGCTTTCGTTTTCTTAAGACTATAATATCGAAAATGAAATCACTTTCGATTCGAATATAGTTATGTGATTATAACATATCTCTCAAAGATTTCTAAAGTAAATCTAATACACAGTCGCTTGTTGTGTCTGGTCAGAGAGTAGCATGAATTTATCACTAACAATAAAAAAAGTATATCGTTATATGAAATTTAAAATCACATAACTAGACTTTTTTAAATTTTACAGGAGAGTGAAAAAACTAAATAAATTTATTCAAGTGGCTGAAGTAAAATTTTTTTGTCTTTGTTTTTAATTTTGCTGATGATGAAGGTTTGCAAATTTGTAGGGAGACGTGTTTTAATGTAACTCGCATTATTTTATCAAAAATGTGGTTTATTTTTCTTTGTTAAGTCATGCTGTTTTGCATTGCCTTTAATTAACAAAACAAAAACTGCAACTTCATCTTTTCGATGTAATTGCATTAGTGGGAGCTTTCATACTATAAACCAATTTCATCAGACACGCGTGCCTTAATCTTGCCCAACCCTGTTGTAGACTGCAGCAATACAAAATTAAAAAACCTCCTTCACTTTATAGTTAGATAAACTTGTTTGCAAAAATTTGGCAAGACTTTTATTGCAATTTCTGTCTAAGAAAACATAAATACACACACACACAAAGCTAATATGACAAAATCAATAGAGCGAACTTGTACACACCAAAAAAAGAACACAAACACAAATAAATATGTGCACACATGAATGAAATATTATCTCAGTTTTAGTTTTAAATGTTTTTTCTTCTCTATTGGTCACATTGAATCTGTGCAAAACTTATATATTTTTGTTTGCAAAATATGGGCTTAAAAGTCTTAAGTAAAGTAAAATGTAAAATTTGGAAGCAAAAAAATAATCAGTTACTGTGTTATTTTGGCTTTAAAACTACTTGGCAACATTTTGTCTAGCTGCATGCAGCACTCCTGCATTTAAGAGGGAAGAAAAACTAGACGGAAAAGCATATAGACTGCATGGCATAACAAATGCACATTCGACCGACCATCACACATGTTGGTGTACATCTCCTCTTTATTTTATTTTTTATTTTATTTTTATTTTTTTATATACAAAATTTTATAACAAATGAAAGTTTGAAACTATTAAATCCAGACACAGCTTGCGATAATTTAGTAAAACAAATTTATGTTCCTAGATAAACTTTAGTTTTTGGTTTGTTTTTTCGTTTTATTAACTTAAACTTACATGGACTTTTATGTTAAATAAAATAATATATTGCAAAAAATGGAACAATTATTAAGTCAGCAGCAAAAGCTTAGTAGCTTAGTGCTTCAATTACCCAACAACATACTTTGTAACACAAACTACATACTGTTTGTATTACTCTACAGTAGCTACACCAACTACTTACTCGTAAATAAACAAGAAGAAGAAGTGATTGTGCTTCTCATGCAGATGATCAGGAGTTCAACCCCTGGCAAAATAATGCGAATTTTTTTTTGGATTGTGTGCAAAACCCAGTTTAAAGCCGTTAACAAAATAATTGTAGAAAAATGTGGTATTGCTTGAAGCAAACTATGACTTAAAGACCTGGGTTCGACTCATGGTCAGGGCAAGTCTTGAACATCATAAATTTAACTAATGAAGGCTGTTCACGAAAAGCTGTTCCGACAACGATTGGTACTGTTCTAAGGTAACGTACATCATTCAGCACCCTCCCTCGTCTGTAAGCAAAAAAACAATCATATTTTAATAAAGTCAATGCTTCTACTTAACACCAGAGATGCTGCAGCACTCTTCTAAAATAGCAAAACGCGAATAACAGAGTTATAAAAGAATTAAACCTTTTAAATTCTCAACATCTATCTTCTCTACCCCCTACCTTTCTTTAAAAGCAGCCACCGTGGTGGTCTTAAAAAAAAAAACAAAAGACTAGTGAGTAAAATAATTAAGAATAAAACACAACAATAACTTATAAAGACTCGCGTTTAATGCTCATCGGAGTCTTTTAACTTTTAATTTGTTTTGTGTATTAAATAAATTTTAAAAATTTAAATTTAAATTTTAAAGTTTTTATTTGTCAATCATGGTGGTAAGTACTTGTTTCCAATGATATCGCCACGTTAAAGTAATTTGTTAAAATTTAAAAATGGACACTCATTTTTATTATCATTTTATCTCATTATTTTGGTAAACAAATTTTTGCTGGGTAGTGTTTTTCTAAAATATTTATCAGTTTGCTTTACAATATTTATTTAATTTTTTAGTTAAAATATTTTGGGCTCAGGAAAATTTAACGGCAATTAACATATGGAAACAAAAATGCTAAACAATATTTTGCAGATGTTTGGTAATTCATTAAATGGATTTTAAAATAATTTTACTTAATTTTGTTTTAAATTTATGGGATTTAACGAGTACAGGATGTTTGTTATAGGTTTTATGTAAAAGAAGTAATGACTACATACTTCAATTAAAGTCCAATAGAACGACAGTGATACCCAGTGTTTCCTTTACCGCGCTTTCCATGCTAATTCTAAAAAGTTACTTAACCCATTTTTTTAATGTCTTACATACACATACATGTTGGATATTTTATACATACACATAATGGGCGACATATGTGGGCGATTGCTTAAAAATTTTTCAGATTGCAAAAAAATCATTATTATTAGTTTCGTATAACACTTGAAAATATTTTCTGTTGTGTTTTTAGCAATAATTTTAATTAAATATTCAATATCCCAAACATGACTTTATACGTTATTTGTATTAATGATTTTATTAATGGAATTTACAATCGTTTAGCGATTAACAAGTTGTTTGTTGTCTTTTTTTTTTGGCAAATCGCGGTCAAATGCACATGAACGTTGTTTGCTGAAAATTTTAAGTAATAAAATTTACGTGGGTGTAAATAAAATATTTGTGTTGCGATTTTTCGTATTTGCTAAAAAAGGGATTTCATTTGGAATACGGATTGTTTTTGCCCCAGATTAAAATATGGGTTACTTTTTAGAGGAGAAAATATGACAAATTAGTTATTATGGTACATTTTATTTTTGTACTAACATTTGATAAATTTTACTTTTGGTACTCTTTTACTTGTGGTACTTGTGGTAAACTTTTAGTGCTCTTTTACTTTCGGTAGTTATTCTCTTGAGAAATTCTCTTAATGGATTTTAATTAAATTTGAATAGCATGTGACCCACATGATACGTTAGAGGGACTAAAAATGGGATAAAAATAAAGTAATTTTTATTTTTGTACTCTCATTTTATAAATTTTTTATAAATTAACATATGTTCAATTCACGAGCTCAGTCGTCTTTCTTATGGTTTAAAAAAAGACGATATTTGTTTATGTGCTTGTGAACAGACAAATTTTTTGTATCGTTATTTTGTCGTATTTTAAATGTCAGTTTAATATCAAATAATTTAAATGTCAGTTTTATATCAAGTTGTGAAACCAGGTGTGGGAATTATAATTTGACGCTAAATATAATAACTTTTTTAGCGACAAGCAATTTTGATTAAATTAGTTTGAAAATTAAGTTGAAATGAATCATGTATATATTTATCATTAAGAAAAATGTATTTTCTGGTGCTACTTATCACATATATAAAATATTTTTACAAATTAATTTAACAAATATAATATTCCCAGACCCGGCCTCAATATAACAATTGAAAAACATATAAAATTCAATCGTATAATTATAACACACTTTTGTATGAAAATTACCAACAACAAAAATACAATATTGTATAATTATACAATTAGACAACACATATGACGTTAATACGAGCTTGTGAATGGAACAATAGTTTCTGGGGTCTGTTTTTTTATTTTTCTTGCTTCATTGTTTTTGGTACTTTTTCTCTTGAAAAGTTCTAATGATGAACTTGGATAAAATTTGGCACACGGATAGCATATGACCTACATTAAAATATAGGATACATTTTAAGGGTTAAAAATGGAACATTTGGTAGTTTTGGTACTTTTTATTACTGTACTAATATATTTTAAATTTGTTATTTGGTAATTTTTTTAAATTTAACGCATTCGCTGCCATGGCTGTTTTTATGAAATCAACCCCTGAGGCCAATTCAAGTTTTTTATTCACAGCGATAAATAATGCGATAATATTGTGTAAGAAATACTAAAAAATTTTATTAAGGTTGTAATTTGCTATTTATAGGTAATTTTATGTACCACGAGTTATCTCGTAGCTGCCCTCATCGATACGGATGTCGACTACGAGAAAACTCGTAGTTGGCAGTGAATGTGTTAATGGTTTTTCACTTTTGGTACTTTTTCTCTGAGAAATTGTCTAAGTGTATTTTTATGAAATTTGGTTGATGGATATCAGATTAAAATATAGGTTAGTTTTTCTGGCCTAAGAACAGAAAAAATTGGTACTATTGATACTTTTTGTATGTTTTTAGTATCTTTTTTACGTTAATATGAAGTGTACTTTCTAGGGATAAAATAAGGAAAGCTGTTAATTTTGGTACTTTTTTTCTTTCATTTTTACAATTTATGTTTTACATTAACATACCGCGCACTTTGTGAGTGGTAAAATCAATAAAATTTTATACTATTGTGACCTTTTTGTTTCTTCGATATATATATATGGCTTCAAAAGCGAGTTTTTTATAACAAAAATTAAATGTTTTTAATTTGTCACAAAACTCAAGGAGTCATTTAGTTTGTTCACAATGTTTTTGAAGTCAATGAAAGCAATTACTTTTTATTGACATTACAAATATAGCAAGCGTAAATTCAACTTACTTATAGACAACACCCATCTCATTGTCTTAAATAAAATTTATTTATCTTTCATAAAATATTTCATATGACACACTGCAACTCTTCCTACTGATTGTTTATACAACTACATAACATATTGTTAAATGAACCGCATTACACCCTAACTGACATTTTAATTTTAAGAGCCATTTTGAATTTGCAATATATCTTGTGGTCCGTCATAGTTATACATTTGAAATTCATGCAGCCATGTATTTTATTATGAATGCTGTAACAAAATAAAAAAAATAAAGTTACAATTTAAATGATGTATTACACAAATAATTTCACTTAATCATCTCTAATTCGTTTTTGATATAAAATTAATTATTTTTATGGTTGAAGTCTGACATTTTTTATTGTGTTTTATATTGATGAGATACATCGGAAATGATAAAAAATAAAATAATTTCCAATTTCTTGTTAGTTATGGCATTTTACGTTTTGGTTAACTATAGGTATTCATGTATATACACGAAAAACAAAGTTTATTCAAACATAAAAAATATTTTTAATAAAAAAAAAAACGTGAATTATTAACAAATTGCAACAATTCATAAGTGTTTCATATTTATATACAAAGTGTAATAATAAATTAATTTCATTGAAATGTATCATGTCAGCACAATGAAACTGTGGAAACAACATATATTCACATCCCAACCCACATGCATACGCACGCTGAAAAAAATGTACACACACAGGCAAAGTGCTAGCTGGCGAACACCCAGCAAATACTCAAAAATGATATTTAAAGTTCAGCAGCTAAATGTTTTGATTTTGTTAAACGCAACACTGTTTTCGAAAACTGAAACATTTTTTGTGCAGCCTTTATTAAATTATTGGTTCGAAAATTCACTACTTTCTTGCTTTTTTACTTCAAATGAGCAATATGACAACCGGTGCTTGCCGAATACTTAACATATTTTTTGGATGCTTTCTTCTTGTGTTTGTCGCTCAATACAACTTTTGTCTGCTTTAATTTTTTTACGTGATTTGATGTGCATACACATTTTCAAAAATATTACAATGACATAAAACGCATTGCACCCTATCCAAAAATTTAATTTTTGTCACTTTTTTCGGCTCTCCGGCCATTGTGCGCTGTTATAACAGATTTTCTTTAAAGCAAGATTTGTTATATAGAATTTTGCCTAAGTTTTGTTTAGAATGTACATACATTATAATTTTAACATGTTAAGTTGATCTGCTCATCCATCTTCGCACACCCTTTTTTAAATTTTTAATATTTGTTATATTTATTATCGACGATATATTTTTCCAATGAACCTTTCCTTTCGCTTTTGGTGAATGAATATCGAAAAATACATAGGAATGAATTAAACATCCGGGTATTGAAGTCAACCAAATTATCAAAGCAACTCCTACAAATTCTCTCGCTAATGACACAGATAGAAATTCTATAGTAGCAGTAGTAGCAGCAGTAGTAGTATGTATGTATTAGTAGTAGTAGTATATATATTATTATTACAAACATATTCATTATTATTACAAACATATTCATTTTTGTACCATACTATAATTTAAATTAATTCAAGTACTCTGTTTGGCACAACAACACAGTAATTATGCAGGAATATGGAAAAAAAATTGGTTGTTTTTGATTTAGTGTTAATACACATACATACACACACACACATAACTTTCCATTGCAGTTAAATATCTTATTAACACAATTTTTTTAAATGTGTATAGTCGTACATCATATTTGAACAAACTTTAATTTCAACCATATTTTCTGTGTTATATTTTCTTTAAATAAATAAAACATTATTTTCTATTTGTGTGTGTTTTGCACTCGTTATAGGAAAGAAATTAAAGGCAGTAGTAGAGAGCAAAAAAAAAAATAAACAACGAAAAAAATAATTGGAAAAAAAATTTCATAGTTTTTAAAATGAGTGTGAAAAGCTAATTGTACATAAAGCAAAACCAAACATTGATTCACATGGCTTTTTTCTTTTGTGCAAACATTATTTATTTCATAGTTTTAAATGTTTTTTTCGCTCTTCCTCTAACAAATTTTCCCACATACATTTATTTTATTATAACAAGTGGAGTAAAGAAAACAATAAATTATGTGTATGTTTTCATTTTGGATAAAACAACATTGATGAAGTTGATGATGTTGATTTCCTTGTACAAATAATGTCATAATGGTTTAAGTCATACACACACATAGACAGACACACGCACACAAGAGCTTGCAAGCTACAAGTTTTTTCCTATCAGTTACAAATATTTTTATGGGTATCTTTAATAATTTGCTTGATTATTTAATTAACTCTATCCAAAACTTTAGTTAATTGTTAATTGAATATTTATTTATAAAGTTATTCTGCCTAAAGATGAAAATATGTATTTGCATATTTATTAAAGATAATTATTTTACTTAATATTATAATCATTTACCATTAATTCTCAATTATAGAAATTTTGCATAGAACGAGAATGCCAGTAAATACGAGCGCAAGTTATAACAAATCTATTTATTCATGATTATTTCATAAAGATGAACTTTTGCTAGAATTTTAGTTTGCAAATACTTTAATTATTATTCACATCATGTTGGCAAAATTCTTTACAAGTAAATTTCAAACGCATACTGACGAAAAGTTTGTTTTGTCTGTTTTGGCACTTGTATTTGTATTGCGCATACATTCATACATACATTTATACATATATATATAATATATATATATATATATATATATATATATATATATATATATATATATATATATATATATATATGTTTTTCTTTTGTTTTACGGGTGAGGTAGGGTTTAAAATGCCTTCGCACTTACAGTGACCGTCGTCAGCTGCGTCAAGTGGTGTTTCCACTAACACAATCCCTCCTCTCTTTTTCTGGGTAGACTGCCTTCCCGGAACTGCTGTCTATATTACTTCGAGAAGGCCCAGAAACAACGTCCTATAAAAAGGACCGTTATCTATTCGCCCACGTCTGGGTCCGTATTTTTTAGCCAGCCTGATCCTGCTGGTTCATCTTCCTCTGTTGATGAGAGCTCGCTTTACCGCGATGTTTTCAGGGTTAAACTCGACGATCTGATCCCTCAATGTGTTTCTTTCCACGTGCCATTTGATGCAGTTGAAAAACGTGTGTTCAGCGTCGTCTTGCGTCTCGCTACAGTAGATGCAACCGTGGTCGCCTGTCTTACACATGTGATACAGATATTTCTGGAAGTATCCATGACCTGAGATAAATTGGGTCAGAAAGTAGTTTACTTCCCCAAATTCTCTTTGCGTCCACCTTTCTATATTGGGGATGAGCTCCGCCGACCATCTTCCGCCGTTTCTGCGGTCCATCTCTCTTGCCATCGCTGGATAGTTCGGGACCTCCGCTGTGCAGGGCTAATACTGGGATGCTCGCCCCTAGAGTCCCATGCCTCCTTTCGCTCACGTGCCAATAGGTCAACAGGTATCTCTCCACTTATCATGAAAACCGCTGCGGCCAAAACCGAGCGATAGGCTGAAGCGACCCTAAGAGCCGCTGTGCGCTGTACCGCCTTCAGGACTTTGCGCTTGGTTTTCACCCTTAGCGCATCTCCCCAAATTTCACTTTGCCATAATATATACATACATATGTATATATATATTTATGTATATGAATGTACATATATGTATTTTATATTGAAATATTTAGTTATATATTGTATTTATATTGATGTCTTTAAAAAAGTTTTTGTTTATTCGCATAATTGAGACATTCGTAAATAAATATGTTCCACAAATAATGATATTAAAGTACATAATTATTTATTTACACTGGCCTACAATTTTTTTAACGTTTGAAGTTTTTTTTTTCCTAAAGTTTTTTAACAGACTTGATATTTAAGTTACAATTATTTTTAAGTTGTAATTAAATACCAAATTGTGTTTTTGACTGCATATTTAAAAACGTACTTAATTAATAATTAAATGAACAATCTTGCGTATTTAAATAATAATTAAGATTTACGAATTTCCATATGTTTTTGACTACTTGTTCTTCTTATTTAAAATAAAGAAAATAAAATATTTGTGGCTGCTAGCAAATTGCATAAAATTTTTTCTTGTTTTGTCGCTATTAAATATTTAATCATTTTGAAAGTGGCTTTTATTCTTTTAAAACATTGCAGCAGTTCTCAATTATTCTAATTTTTTTATTCTTCTTTATTTGTTCTAGTCAGCTGTTTTTTAGGGAAATTTGTGGGAATTTTTTTTATTTTTCGTAGTGCTTCCATATTTTCATCTTAATTAAATAAGAACTTTAATTTCTCACTGAAAAAAATGGAGTCTTATTTTTTCTATTTTTCTAAAAACTTTTTATAGTTGAAAATTTGAATTTTATTTATTTAATAGCGATATTAATAAAACGTAAAACGTACTAACTAAAATAATATATTGATTTTTTTAAATCACTTAAAAAAAACATACTTTTTAAGGCCCAGCACTCAGGGGAAGACCCCTACTGCATTATGCCAGAAATTAGGGAAAATGATGGAGTAGAGAAGATAGATGTTGAAAATGTCGAAAACTTAATTATATTCCAAACCTGCTATTACACGTTTTTTTTTTAATTTTAAGGGCAGGGCTGCGCCGCCTCTGGTCTAAGCAGACATTTTATTAATTGTTTCACTTCGCTAACAGATCTTTTAACCGACAAACAATATATTGGTTTTATTAAAATATATTGAAAAAAGGAAATAAATCTGACCACTTGCTTTGATATTGTTAGAACAACCACAATAATACACATCCTGTAAATATTTAAAGTATCTAATTAATAAGGATTGCAACATTACTCAAAATTACCTTCAGAACATTTGTTTGTTTCTTCTGTAAAATAATTAAAAATTTAGTTTGGGAGTTTTGCGTTTCCTGTAGCGATATACAACTTTTGTCTTAGGTTGAAATTCAACAATGAAATTAATTGAAGAAGCAGTTAAAAAGAACACTCGTAAAAGCAATGTGATTTCAATAACGAAAACTGCAGATTTAATTACACAATTTCGTTGACTAAAATTCCAAATTCCAATTTTAAAAATTTAATGGAAAAATTTATTTTTAATCACAAAATTAATCGATTCAATTACGGAATTATTTGAAACTAGTTTTAAGTTTTAATTAAATTTATTAATTAAAAACTTTTAGCGGATAATTTTTTTTAATTGAATTCAACCCAAAATATAAAAAACTTAAGGAGCACTGTATATCGTTTTTCTAGCAAGGCGTGAAACGTCAAATCTTGTTCTAAATGCAACAAAAATGTGACATTACAAGTTCCGATTAAAAATTTTAAGCCGATTACATCAAAATTTTATTAAATTAATCCTAAACGGGATTAAATACTTTTTCAGCTGTCTCTGGTCAATACGAGAAATGAAGAAAAAAATTAAATAATTATTCAAAGAAATTTTTAAACAAAACAAAATTATATTTAGAGAAAACGAACTTAAGCCTGAAAAATTAAAAATTTCTTTGATTAAATATCACTCAGTTCGAATAAAAAATTCACAACTTAATTCAATAATTATGTAAATATGTTTTCTTAGCTTTTATTTGTCGGTTTTATTATATTAATGATGTGTTACAAAGGTCTGTTTAGTAGCCTATTATTTGTTTTAATAAACCCAGATGGAATCTTACTCTAATCGATCTGTAAATGGGAAAGTTACGTCAAACGCGTTAAAGTTATTCTTTTTTTCAGTTTACTTTAATTTATTTTTAATCATTTGATCTTTTTTTTTTCAGGTTCATGACTGGGCTACAGATTTTTGTGATGGCACTTGCTTGTGTGCCCTGGTCGAAAGTCTACAGACACGCCCATTGAAACCCTCCTGGAATCGTCGTCCAGCCAATCAACATCATTATTTGGAAAATGCCACCACAGCCTTAAATGCCATTGAAAAAGATCACATCAAATTGGTGAATATTGGCAATGTGGACATTGTGAATGGTAATGTTAAGCTTATATTGGGTCTTATATGGTCATTGATTGTACGCTATCAAATTGGCCGAAGTAAATTCCCGCCACGCAAATTAATGTTGGCCTGGCTACAAGCAGCTCTGCCAGATTGTAAGATTACAAATTTAACCACCGACTGGAATAGTGGTGTAAATCTGGCAGCTCTATTGGACTATTGTAAGCCTGGCTTGTATCCGCACTGGCGTTCTATGGATCCTAGTCAAAGTGTACGCAATTGTACGCATGCCATGAATTTGGCCCAGAGTGAGTTTGGTGTACCGAAAGTATTGGAGCCAGAATATTTGGCATCTCCTTGGCTGGACGAGCTGTCTGGTATGACTTATCTGTCATATTTTATGAAGCCAGGAGGACCGGGTTATAGTGCCACCTTGCGTTGGGTGAATACACAAGTTAGAGAATCGGTGAAAAATTTTACAGTGAGTTTTTCTATTCATTACTGTTGCTACAAAGTTTATGAAAATATTAATATTTTTAAATTATTATTACGAATAAACGTAATTATTACTTGAACTATATTAATGTATAAATGAGAAATTATTAGGCTTAAGTTCAGTTTTATTGAATTAATTAAAATTCAAATTACTAATAGTTTTTATTTTGAAAACATTAGTATATCCAATTAGACTATCTATAGTTCAAATAATAATTCGTTTATTCGTAATAATAAAATAGAAATATGAACTCACAGTGGATGAAATTGATGTGAACAACCTTACTATAGAGTGAAACAACAATACGTTGAATTGCAAAGTAGACTACTTCAAATATAACGGACTATGAGTTTTTGTTGAATATTAGTAACGACAAATTAGAAATGGGGAATATCGAACCAACCATAAAATAGTTCCAACATGTAAAAATTGAATAAAAGAGATATTATAAAAATTCTCGTATTCTATTTCTGTTGAAAACGTAGTTAAATAGTTGATATTCTTTCACAATTAGTATCCTCATAAAATAACTTTAATTTATAAAAATGGACGCCGATGAGAGGTGTAGCGGCCTTGAAATTAGTATGCTTATACGACCTGCTAGTCTGATTGGAACTCTTAGTAATTTGAATTTTCATCAATTCAATAAAACTGAACTTAAGCCTAATAATAATAATACTGCCTAGCCCACGATATCGAATGAATTTTTCTTTCGTACAATTTTAAAGATTTTTTTTTTGTTTTAAATGTAATTTGTACGAAAGAAAAATTCGTTTGACATCGTTGGCCAGGCAGATAATTTCTTACATATACGAAAATACTAATTATATTTTTAATCCCGTAGACCGATTGGAATGATGGCCGTGTAATGTGTGAAATAATTAAGGGTTTGGGCGGTCCAGCTCCTGCTCCTGAAAAACTAAGCACTGATCCCTTTCATTATGAGAATAATGTACGCAAAGCCATTGATGCTGGTGCCAAATTGGGTGTCCAACCTGTTTTAACTGCTAAAGATATGGCCAATCCGGAAGTCGAACATTTGGGCATAATGGCTTATGCTGCCCATTTACAGTGGCTGCCACCACGACCGCCACTTTCAGATATGGTTAATGTGTTTTTGGAAAGCACTTCGGGCAGAGTTGGAGAACAGGTAAGAAAAAGGTTAATTGGGATTATATAAAATAATCTTATTTCCTTGTATATTTTAATTTGTTCAACAGACCCATTTCCGTGTGGATATACTGTCCCGAGATATTACCGTGAACAGTGTTAGAGCCTTGGTAGTGTCACCATCTGGCAATGCCCAACAGATTAAGCTAAATGCCCACGGTGAGGGCGTTTATGTACCTGACAAATATGGAATGCATGAAGTTGTCATCGATATTGGTGACGACAGTTTGGGTGGCCATTTCTTTCGTGTTTTACCACGTTTTATACAGGTACCAGCACCTGGTATGGCACCATGTGCTCTCGGCAGCTTGGTAGAAGTTTTGGTTAATGCCACCGGTGCTCCCAAGACCGAAGATATACTCGTTACCGCTGTTTCTCCCACAGGAATATCACATAATTGTCCGTTGAAAAAAGTCGAAGAGGGTCATAGTGCCATATTTAAACCGGATGAAGCGGGAATATGGGAAATTGCTATCACTTACCAGGGGCGACATATACAAGGTGGACCCTTTACTTGTGCTGTGTTTGATGCCTCTGGCGTTTCAGTGCATGGCCTGGATGGCGCTATGCCCTTACGAGCACATTCCTTTGAGGTAGATGCACGTGGTGTGGGCGTAAATGGTGAACTGCATGTAGACATTGTGCATGATAAACGTTCTTTGGTTTGTTCGGTGGAGAAAATCGTTGACAATAAATATCGCGTCACCTTTATGCCACGTCAAAACGGCAAGTATCGTGTTTATGTTTATTTTAATGGTTACGATGTCAAGGGTTCACCATTCATTATGCGTGTTGGCACCAAAGGGCGTTCTGGTAAGACACGCAGTAGTCCATCGCACGATAACAAACATCGTTCGGAGAGTCCCTCAATGCATTATACATCAACAACAGCTACCAGACACAATGATTATCGCAATGCGGCCACATCTTCGCTATCCCGCAGAGATTTACTCAATCACAATCACAATACAGCCAATGCAGCATCAGCTGCTGGTACAACAATTAATACAATAAATATCGGCAGCAATGAACGTCAACGTTCGTATTCACCACAATATTCACCCAAGCAGGATACTACGGATTATCGTTCAAGTTCCAGTTATTACAAAAGAGAAAGTGAAGTAAGTTTGAACATTTGAATACAAATGTTTGCAACTTAAGTTAGAGGTGCGGCAGTCAGCCAGTGTATTGTACTTATTTAAGCTTTTTGCCTGTCTGAAATAATTTTACGGCTTCAAGGGTGGTATCATGTAGTTAGTTGGTTGCATAAATATTTTAATTAATTGAATTTGCGTGTTGCATGTTAATGTAGTATGAATGGTAGCGGATTCATGAAAATAATTGTGATTTTTTTTTTCTTCATTATAATTTTCTTTGGTTGACTTTTTCTGCTTGTTTAATTGAAGATTAATTTCCCTATTTAATGAATATTTTTAATCATTTATTTTCATTCATATATTTTTAATTTTTATTGAGTGAATGCTTGGCGATATAAATGGTTGCTTACGTTTCTTTATACTGACAAAGTTTATTTATTAAAGCGTTATAGTAAAAATATATATTAAATTCTAAATGTTCTATTAAATTTAAATTATTACCAGGGCAATCGAAAATATGCATTTGAAGCACATTAATTATGTAGAAAGAAAAAAATATTCTCCCAAAAGAAATGTGCATACAAATCATTTTATTTGTAATTGTTATTACAAAGTAATTGTTATTAAAAGTTCGGCCACACAGTGTGTATATTTACACGATACCATTCGAGCTGTTTTTAACCCCCTCATAACTTTGCTCCTCTTGATCATAATATAATGAAACTTGAAACATAATGTTTCAATTCAGTATAGCAATCCATTTTTTAGTGCATATTTTATTCTTTACAGCATAATTTTGCTTATTTCAGATTGAAACAGATTTATTTAAGTCACAACTTTATGGATTTTAAATTAATTTTAGTGATTTTAGGAGCAACTTCCCATTTTGCGAGATTTTCCGCTTATTTGCAGTTAATAGAAAGAAGATCTCAGTACTTTTTATGGCCGAAATATTTTGGATAGGAGCTTGGCCTTATTTTCACATTTGTGTTTTTGTGCGGATCTCACTTCTTTTTTCTAAGTTGGTTTTGTATAAATATTTATGTGTATTGCATATCTGGGCCTACCTGTGTACGAAATTTCAGTTTTCTAGCTATACTGGAAGGCCCCATGCAAAGAAGGGGAACACTAGTGCCCCAAGTAAAAAGTGCCCGTTAAAAAATATTTTTTGTTAATTTCTCATCAGCACCTACCTGTGTACCAAATTTCAGCTTTCCAGCTCTAGTGGAAGTGCCCCATACAAAGAAGGGGCAAGGGTACCAAGGCATACCTGTGTACCGAGTTTCAGCTCTCTAGCTATACTGGAAGTGCCCAATAATATTGATGAGTCAGTGAGTGAGTGAGTGAGTGAGTGAATATGTACTAAAATATGGACTTTTCACACCTTAACATCTCGGGAACCTTTTACGGTAGAACTTTCAAATTTAACCTTTGAGGTCACCACTGTGGGGAGACCTTATGTTTTTTTTTTATATAAAAATTACCTTTTAATTAAGTACGTTATTATAAAAGGTACTTTTCCTTTGTTTTTTTGCAAAAGGTACCTTTTAAGACAGTCAGCCCAATTACGAATATTCCCTAGGAATTTCTCTCCCACGGAAAATATTTTTGTCCAAAAAAAATTTCTTATAAATTATTATATGTTAATAAAAGGGAACAGGAGAAATTTCATGCGGAATTTATATTCATAATAGGAGGAATGGGAAAAAAAGGGAAAAAATTCTGCCGGTATTATTATTCGTAATTGGGCTGAGTAATTTTTTTTAATATGTACCTGTCTTAAAATCAGATTTAATTTCAAAACGTACCTTTTTCAATGAGTACATTTTGCAAAATCTATTGTTACATATGAGTACAATTTTCAAAAACTACCTTATTCAACATAACTTTATCCAAAAGTACCATTTTCAATACATTCTCTATTACAGAAACTAGAATTTGTTTTAGACATATCTTTTTGAAATAGTACAAATACATTTTAGGTTAAGTTCTTTTTGCCAATCAAAATGTCTTAAACAACACATCCAATATATTGTCTTGCATTTGCATCATAAGAACTATTTTGATGATTAATTTCTAACTTTACATAAAAGCTGTATGCTGAAAATCATTTATAATCTCTTAATAAGCTGAAAAAATAATATATAAACAAAGAAACCACCAAACTCCCACACAATCTTATTCAAACCATAAAAGCAAAACATATTCATGACATTTATGTACCAGCACAATAATTTTTGTACGAATTCGAAACTGCTTATTTTATAACCACCAACAACAATCAGAACAATCAGAGAAAAAAAACAACAACAAAAAAAACATATTCATCTACACTTTTTAGGAGAAATTAGCAACATCACCACCGGTACCACCGGCACCACAACCACCATTATTACGTGAACGTGACAGCAATGACTCACCGACAACGAAGTATATCAATTCAATAGACTTGTACAACGTCACAGCACAAAGACGTGATTCGAAAAATTCAAATTCTTCTTCGATCCAGAATGACTACTACTACGACAAAGAGAATGAATTGTATAGTACACGAAAAAACGAACGTGATTTAAAGCTGACACCATCACGAGAAGAACGCGAAGATCTGTACGATTATCAGGTGCCGAGACAGTCATACAACAGTCACCAACACAACCAACACCACAACCATCATCATTATCAGCAGCAGCAACAATATCAACAAAATATACGCACTAGTAGTGCAACACGAGGCTCTGTCTCTTACAGTACGAGATTGAGTCCCATTATGTCCAGTCCCACACACGATGTAACTAAAACAATATTTATTTTTTAGATTATTGTTCTTTAGCAATAATATTTTTTCTTATGTTTTTTTAAATTTTGTTTTTACCTCTGTTTGTCAGTACATACTAATTTTGATTGATTTTTTGCTAACACTTCTCGTTTTCTATTTTATCCATTTATGTATTTTTATGTGTGTGTTAGTTAATTGAATTGAGCATGTTGAAATCGCAAACAGCAACAAATGTTACTAACTTATTTTAATATTTTGGCTTAAATTTCATTTATTTGTTTATGAAAAACTCAGATAAGATCTAGTGAAATACGAACGCACAGTCCATTGACTATAAAAACTTCGATACCTTATGAAACCACTACACGTACATTGAATGCCAGCCCGAGACACATGTCGGCCTCGCCCGTTCAGCGATATTCGCCTAATAATGCCTACATCACAACGGCCACACATCGCATGAGCCCCAGCACACCTTTAAATAAGGTGAGTTGTTCAAATAACTTGAAGCATATTATCCACGAAGTTTATCTCGTTCTCTCTCTTTCTCTCTCGCTAGAATGGCTATGAATCGCGAACAGTGGAAAAATCATCGACATATAAATCAACTTCGAATTTTGTTAATGACGCAAACATACGTGCCAGCCCATCTCTTTATGGCACAGCTGAACGTTTAAGGCGTAACAATTCACCAGAACCCCGTATCGATCATTCATCAAATGTAAGAGTATCTTCGGTAAAGCCCGCTTCGGCTAGACGTGATAGTTGGGATGTTATCAATAAAACCAAAAATATATTATCACACAATTCATTGGAGTCACTGGCTAATATGACCGAAGCCCAACTAAATACCGATTTAAGCTATGCCCGACCCGATATAGATCACGAAACACATCGTAACACACAGTATAATAAATTTGCCTTAAACGAACAGAAATATCACAGCGATAGAAGAGATTCGCGGGATTCGGTTGACGATAGCGAACGCTACAAGTAAGTGATTTTGGATTTGAAAAATAAAAAATATAACTAAAATTTGATAAAACATTTCTTAAATTTTACTTAATACAGACCCAGTGCCATCACTGTCAAGTCACAATCAAACAACTCGTATACCGATAAATCTGGTGGTTTTACACGCACCGTCAAAGAATCCAGCAAACAGATTGTTACCGAAAGTACTTCTAACGCCAATGGTGGTGGCTACAATTCGCTTTCGCGGTTTCGTCCCATAGAAACTACTATAACGGGTGTTAATGGTGCCCGTGCTATACGCGTTCAAGATATACCGAATGGTGCCATTGGTCGTCCGGTTGAATTTGAAATTGATGGCTCAAAAGCAGGTTCAGGCAATTTGGAAATATTGGTTAATGGTGGCCGTGTAACATCATCGGTGCGCTCTCTAGGTGGCCAACGTTTTGTTGCCAGCTTTACACCCCATGAACCTGGCATACATACAGTGCAAATAACATTTAATGGGGAGACGGTGCCAGGTCAGTTATTTCTAATGTAATTTTTCAAAATTGAGTTTTTATTTATCTTGCACTATTGTAACAAGTACCTTTTAACTAGAAGTAGTTATTAAAACTACATTTTTAATACGGCACCCTGTAAAATGGACCCAGTGAAAAATGGCCGCAAACTAAAAATGGCCCTAAGCTTTATAAATTCAAAATTGCCCCAAAATTTAGTAAAAAATACCGTACAATTTTGAAAATGATAAGTGCCCGCAAAGAATAGGAAAATTTCCCCAAACTTCGTGTTGTTATTTTCAATACAAAACTTTTGTGACAACTTTTGATTTTTGTTTTGGACAATTTTTTATGGATCCGTAAATATATATTGGGAAAACTTTTTTATTTTGAAGAGCAAAACTTAAACTTCAGCGGAGTAAAATATTCTTCACCAAATTCTATTGAAAGCGTTCAAATCATCAAGCTCAACTTTAACGTTAGAAATCAGTGTAAATTTGAATTATACACATGTATAAGAAATAATTTCGTATCTAACGAGTACTAAAATTTTTGAGACAATATTTTACTACTAAATGTGAATAAATACGAAATATTTCTGATGACAAAGTTCAGCTTTGAAACTTGCTGTCTTCGAAGAATATTTTACTCCATTACATCGTTGTTGAGCAATTTGTTGTCGATTTTTGAACAAATGCACTAAATAGGAAAAACGGCAAAAAGTTAGAGAAATCTTCTACAAAAAATTTCCTCGTGGCGTTTAACATTGAATTAATGGACACGTCTTATAGGCTGACTTCCAAAACGTTCGTATACAAAGTTTGTATACAGTATTGCTACTGTATTTAAATCACATATGTATGTACATATGCAAAGTTCCGAAACAATGCAACAACTATAAAACCGATGCCTTGTTTGCTTTCTTACTGCGTTAAAAATACTTGGCGGCGGCGTTTTGAAATGGTATGCATTGTATAATTATTGTACTGCGGCGTTATGAAATGTGATGCTTTGTTCAAACACAAAGCAATTGACGTTTTGGAAGTCAGCCATACTTTAAATGCAAAAATCATGATGTCTGTTTAATTATTTCAAGATTCTGAAGTTTTCTTTTTAATAAAAAATTATTTATTTAAAAATTAATTATACAGACTTAAGACTTAATAATTGAAATTTTTTTGGATTAAATTGGTTTCTTAACAAGTTTTAAATACACTTCAATCAGATTACACAGTGTTAAAAAATTGACAAAAAAATTTTATATTTTCAACAATTATGTATATATACAACACATACATACGAGTACACATATATTTTTTGTGAATACTTTCCACATTCAAGAATGATTCGGTAAGACACCTGAATGTTAATAATTATTAGCAGAGAACACAACCATCTATTAACACAGTGCATTCAAAACGTTTCCATATAAAGCATGTACCGAAACCACTTTTATGAATTGTTTTGTATCTTTAAAATACGCTTAAATAAAATTTAATTAGTATGTATCTACAAACTGCTAGTCACATACAGTAGCAACGCAATATAAAAGAAAATTAGGTAAAAACAAAAGACGAATGATAATTTGGCAGAATAAGCAATTTCGAACACAAAAAGATTGAAGAAGAAAAACACTTACAAACAGTGTAGCCAGGTGTGGGGATTTGTCCCCAAATTGGGGATTTTAGCTGATTTTTGTGGTCAGATTATCGTGGGGAGGGATTTGGGGATTTTTCATTTTCAGTATACCCATTATCAATTTTGCTTTATTTTACCATTTTCTTTCATACATATATTTACATACATATGTGTTTATGTATCTTGGCGTTTTTCTTCTCCATATTTCGATTACTTCAAGGCGATGGTATTGAGGATGTTGGATTTTATAACAATTTGTTCAAAATTTTTAAAACCAGAATTTATTGAATTCGATACTGCTAAAATGGATGTACTAATTGACGATAAGGAAAGTAATTTGGTTGTTGCTGAAATTGATGTTGGCATAAAATGTTCAAGGGAATTAGAAGCAAAAGTAGTTCAAAAAAATTTTTTTAGATTATTTAACTGTACTAGCAAAAGAAATGCTTAAAATATTCACTGAGAGTATGGAAAATTTTGAGTTCTTTATAAATTTCCATTCGAAAGCATAGAAAAAAGAATAAATTTGATTCCGTGTATGGAAATTTAAAATATTCTATGGATTCAAAAGTTCCATTGAGCACATACGAATGCTTTAACTTAAATAAATGTATGTAATAAAATTAATAAAAAAAAATGGTTTTTTATGATGCTTAATATATGTACATATATTTATTGGGGACAAAATTGGGGATTTCCAGTTTTCAAATGGGAATTTTTGGGTACAACACTCTTTAATTTGGGGTCATTAGACAATATTTACCTGGCTACACTGTTTACAAGGGCAACAGATATGCGTCCAGCGTTGCCATAACTTGTTTTTTATAAACTTCAGATTTTGAAACAAAAACAGTTTTTCAAGTGAAAAAACCACATACATATATAAAATAGGACAAAATACCTGTATAAATATCTTAATAAATATAATGAAAAAGCCAAAAAGTTAATGATTATAAAAAATTTACATACATAAATTGAAAGTATTTAAAAATTCATAAAAAATAAATATTGCACGCAAATCACAGCTGATAGAAAAAAAAGTGCAGTTTTAAAATCAGCGACATTGAATTGGTAAAGAACTGCTACAAATTTTCTATCAACACAAAAAATGTTTAATTTTGTTCCCTTGTGTTATACTACTTATAAAATAAAATCTTCTAAATTTATACTTTTATGGCAGTTTCGTAATAGTAGAACGCTTTTCAAATGGGATGAACTTAATTTATTACGTTGCTTGGAACAAATAAATTTTAAATCCGAAAAAATTTGTTCGCATAGGTAAGTAGTGCCGAATAAAGAGAGGCACTTAAATGAATTTTTTTTTAGTTCAGGATAGAACTCGCCATCTAAATCTTTCCAGAACTCTACAATATTATTTTCGTCTGGAGCATTTACTTCGCTTCGTAGTATGATTAGTTCTGATTGAATATCTAATTCGTAGTTGCTTACATCGCAACGAAAAGGGTTTTCGAAAAGATCTAATAGCGGTTGTAAAATTACAAAATCTTGAAACCTGTCTTGAAAATTATTGAAAAGTGTTTCTAATATTTCGGCATATTCATATCTTTTGTCGATTTCGAGATTTCTATAAACAAGTGAAGTTTTTGGAAAATTGAAAAAATCACCAGTTTTAATTTGGGAAAAAATTAGAAAAACTTTTGTTTTAAAATTGTGAATGATTTTTGACAAGTCGCATATATTGCGTTCCTTTCCTTGCAATTCCAAATTAAGTTCATTTAACATACTTGTCGTATCTGCCAAAAAAGCTAAGTCTAAAATAATCATTTATGTCAGTGCTTTCGTCTAAACAAATTGAAAAAAATTCGCAATTAATAACTTTTTCCCTAATTACACATGTTCCTAATTGAACAGTACGACGGCCTACAGTTTGACTGGACAGGGGAAGAGACTCTACAAATTTAGTATTATAATTAAGCCTTTCCCAAATTTTTTTCAGCAATTGCTTGATAAAAACACCGTCCCACAATGGTCTTCCTTTCGTAACAATTTCCAATATTACTAAACTTGAAATCTCCTTTTTCAATTTGGGAACTGAGTTTGGTTCATAAATTTCCTCTTCTAATAACCATTTTTTCAATTTTTCTAAAAAAATTGTTTTATTTTTATAAAACAGGTCTTCTCTTTCTTTATCATTTAAATTATTTATATTATTATGAAAACGATCGCAATGCCGTTTAATAACATATTCCGTTCCTTCTTAAATGTTGCATAGCATATAAGGCATTGGATGTTACCAAAAGCGTTTTTGACCGCACAATATTTTTTAAGTGCCATCATAAAGCTTTTTCTGTTAACCTGAAACAAAAATATGTATTAGTAGTCGTGTACACAATTGTGCAAAGAAATGGAAATCCCTGGTGTAGATGGACCATACGATATGATATGTTTGAGATGAATGTTATTCAAAACATTAGAGAAAACTTTCAATTAACTTATCGAGATATTAAAATAAACGGGTATTAAATTTCACTAGAACATGAAAAAATGTATATAAAAACATAAATATTCTTATATACATATATTATAAATTACAAAATCCGAATATTTAGACAAATAAATATTCAACTTTTAATTAGATTACCAAATAATTGTCTTTCGAAATATATTGCATGACGTATTCGTAAAATAAACTCAAACGTACTATTATACATACATTTTTCTCGGTATTTTAGTAATCTTTTGAGAGTAAATTGTTAAAAAGAAAAAAATCAATGGCAACTCGGAAATAAATATGATTATTCTCTAATAGACATCAGATGAGAATCAGAGAGTGATCAAGATGAAGTAGTCTTCAAACATGGTGGTCTCACATCCCGAACTGAACTCTGTCAATCTCTCATTCTCTGAACTATAAAATTTTATAAAAGCGTTGCCACCAGTGTAAAGTTAGGCCATATATCAAAAACCTAAAGAAACAGGAGCCAAAAAAGTGTAAACCCCCAAAAAAATTGCCATTATGAAAAAACCGTTGAAAACAAAAATCGTCTAAACGTAAAGCAACTCACCAAAAAGGTATAATAACAACTAAACAAAGCATTATATTTTATACTATTGCAATAAATTTTTGTGGCGAGGTGTATTTGAGTGAAATGTATTCGATTCACTGAAAAACTCAATTTCGTAATAAATAAAAATTGGGACCTTTCTACTTGAGTCCAACGATATATGCCATATATGTATATTTTTTATTAAATCTATAAAAGTGGCAACGCTATCATATACTGGCTTTCAACATGTTGAAAACAACTCTCTTAAATGAGTTTAAACTTCTAAGAAATATAATAAAGACTTCATTCAGTTTACTACCACGTTTTGGTTTTGTTTGAATCACAGCTCCATATATTTGACAGATACTAACAATTTTCACAACAACAAATTACATGTAGTCAATGTTTCCATTATTGCAGTTGTAGATTTGCGACCACATTACCAAAATGAGCGAGTGTATTCTGCTCAAACTGATATTCATTGTAGTCGCTCGTATCTCAATTATATATTTATATTGGCCTGTTGAATAAGGCTTAAACTAAAGAGCCGGCAGTCTGAATTCGCGTTTTTAACTAAACTGACACGTCAACGGAAAGAACACAACTAGAAAAAAACTGCAGATGATATTTCAGTGTTGTTGTTTTGTTTTATCTATGTGTATTACAAAGTGAAAATAAAACTTTAGTTGAATTTTTGTTAAGAGACGAAGAAAAAAAAAACATGTATGATTGTTGCATACCAAACAAGCACAACTTTGACAAGAAAAAAAAATATAATAATAGAGAAATAATTCAAGAAATTGATTTGTAAAATTTATTATTAATAAAACAATAAAAGTTTTTAACCATAAAACCGACATCTGAAATTAAATAACTAAAAATATATTTTTTAAGAAAAGTGATTAATTGCATTGGCGACGGCCGCATAAAGAATGCAAAAAAATACATAAATAAATAAATGAAATGTAATAATAATCAATTGTTAAATACATACTTATGTACTTGATAATCAAATTAATAAGACGTCAAATATGTATTAGAAACTTTTAAAACATTCCTTGATCATGAGCACATAATTCTATTTATGTAAATAGAATTCCAAAATTTAAACCATAAAAAGTAGCAAAAACAAATAACAAATTGGTGTTATTTGTAGTTTCTTTTTATGAAAAGAAGTTAAACAAATATCTAGTATGTATATATGCATGTATGTATGTATGTAGATGTATTTTGTACCAAACCAAATATGTATGCAAATGTTGCCAATACCAATAAATCCATCTCAGGCCATTTCATTAATAGTTAAAAAGCTAAGAAAACATTTTTTTTTTTTGTTTTGGTGCTTTTTTTTTTTTTGCTTGCAGAAAAATGTTGTTTGCCTGTTTAAGTGGTTTGTTTTGTGGTATTTGTGAGTCTTGTCTTTTACGAGTTGGATGTTGGAATGAAACCAGTTTGATGAACTTTTATGATGTTGATGTTTTTGGCTTAAAAATATTTTCTCGATTTTTTTTTTCATACGTAATAACAAATACAAATGTTTAATTTATTTTTAAAAAGCTATTTTTTTTTTTTTTTTTTTGTGGTTAGCGTGTTTTAGTAGACAACAATTTTTTTTTGTACATTAATACTTAATTGCATATTCGTATTTTGTATATGTTCAATTAATTAGATCTTGAACTTGCTCAAATAGTGGCAGCTATGAAAAATGTTTAAGTCAGTAAATGAAGACAGCCACAGCTGCGACAAAATACAACAAATTTTTTAATCTTACAATGATCTTAATAAATTTAATTAATTTATTAATTAATTTTAATTCCAAGTAGCAAAATGAAAGATCAGTTTACTTTGTTACTGCTGATTTTGGTTCATTAGGTTAACAAGACGATGTCTGTCTTTGGTGACAAATTTTTGGTACACATTTTTTATTGCACATCTGCTGCGGAAATCTATTTTATACGAGAACACTTTTAAATATCCAAGCCCTTTATTTAACAAATTTAATTTCTCTCAGATGGAAGTTCACAATTTCGTCACTCGTTTCCATTATATTTAAAGAATATTCATCTTCTGAAAAAGATCGACTTCGTCAATTAAGTTATCAATTAATGTAGGTTTTTTTTTAATTATAAATCGACTGATTTCTGAAAACCCTTCAGGGCCAGTCTAATAATTACGTAAGAACGTGTTTTAGTTATTCAAGACGGTATATCCCTATTTTCTTGGTGTGCAGATTTTTTGTCAAAACTTTCTGGCACCACTGGCTCTAAAGCCCAAATCGACTCCCAGTTTTTGAAAACTAATCAAACGACTTATAGAGACCATAGAAACGACAAAGCCAAATAAAAGACATATATTTGATTTCTAAAAACAGTTTTACAAAATGGTATATTGCACTTGAAAATTTCACTTCAAAAAGCTTGCTTTCGAATAGTTGCATAAATTCTAGAAAACATTAATATCAGAACAGCACTGAAACTGAAATAAGGGGCTGTGCACATATTACGTAACGCTGCTTTCAGAGATTTTACGTGAGTTACGTAATATGTGCACAGCCCCTAACTGAAATTTTAGATATAAAAAAAATTTTAATGTAGTTTTTAATAAAAAAAATCAACAAATCAAAGCAGAAACAAAATAGCTAATAGCTATTTTGAAAAAAAATCAAGTTACACCTTTTTTAAATTAAGCCATCGATATGTAAATAAAATAAATCACAAAAAAATTATATTTTTCACATGTATTTCAATTAAAATTCCTTTTCTACCTGTTTACAACACACACACATACATAGGCGTGCAACCACACTCGCAAGTACGCCAACACACATCAAATATAAGACAATCAGTGATGCAGATTCTAAAAGTTGTTTTCCTGCATTTTTTGTTGAAAAATATTCCAAAAATAAATTATGTATAAATCTTTTATGGAACTATGGAAGTATTACAAGTACATATGTATGGTGTATCTGCGACTGCCAGCAATATGTTTAATTGAAAATTGAGTTAATCCAACGTGCGTTTAGGCGATATTCTAGAAAATGTGAGTTTGTCGGATTTTGAGTTTTTTAACATTCTCTTGAAAGAATTTACCTAGATTTTGCAACGACTTGAGTAGAAAATTTCTGATGAATTGTGGAATTCTGTTTGGATTGTGGAAACCACACTTAAGGAAAAAAATGTTGATGCTTGAAAAAACACCAAAATAAAAAATGAGTGACTGAGTAGCTCAATGTCATATTAGTAGATGTAGCAAGCAAGGCCATGCGATCGTGCCGCATTTGCCATCACTGATGCTCAACCTGCCTCAACAAAAAAATTCTAAGCCACCTGCATGAGTATGCGTTAAATATTTTCTTTACTAATGAAAAATTCTTCGTGTAATTCATGATAAAATCCACTCATTTTAATAAGAAATAAAGCAAAAATAGAACAATGTGCCAACTAAGGAATATATTTTCGATAGTTTGTTATTTTTCCTCATTTTGTTTTCAAAATATTTCTATTTCTCACACCGCATAACAAAATTATTTTAACTTCAAATTTATCTATGAGATCAAATACCTCTACTCTGTATGATGGGAACAAACATGTTATTATTTTTTATTTTTTTTTTTTTTTTTGCACAATAATTACAGGAAAATGTGTTGTAAGGAAATTTTTTTTTAAGTTATATTTTCCGCTTTACGTTCAAAAAGAAAGAGAAAAAAAAATCAGACAGATTTAGTTTCTTTCAGATTTTCAATAAACCCCATTTTTGTTAGCGAATATAATAAAAATGAAAAGATATTCACACATCAGTCAAATAAAATTGTATGGGAATAAATGTAAATTATTGCAATTATAATGTCAAACAAACAAACATATTACATCATGTGTGGGGGATCTTTTAAATGCTAAAAGTTTAGAAAGAACCAGACATTGATCAATTAGCGACAATAAAAAAACGTAGTCAGTACTTTCGAAGGTGGAAAGTGAGAATTAAATAATTTTTTGTTTCGAAAATTATAAAAGAAACATTGATATTTGTCTTTATGGACCCATAATGAGTGTCACCGGATAGGAGCTGATGGCTTTACGTTATAGAAAATTAATTGAATTCAACTAACATCTCATTATAGTCCACGACTGTACACTTGTTATCAGCTACAACTAGAAATGTGCAAATGTCGTGAATTTTTCGTGCCACGCGTGACTAACGCGTGAATTATGTGATTCTTGATTATAAATTGATAAAATCACGCGTGCGTGCGTGATCGTGATTCAAAAATATAATACCTTGCGTGATATTTTTAACGCAATTTTCGCGCACCCAAAACAGTTCTCTATGTTAAAATCTCCGTTACAAATGCAGACATTCATCTACATACATACATATCCATGTACGTACATACATATATGTATGTACATATGAAAATCCATTTTGTTTCCTGTATGTTTAAACAGATAATGAAAATATGTAATGTGATATTTTATCTCATTGGTGTTATAAAATGTATGTATGTATGTACATTAGGGCGGGTCGATTTGTATGGAGCCGAAAAAAATTAAAATTCTTAGGGGAGAAAATTATTCTACGACGAATTCTGAGCAACTTTGAAGAAGAAACCACAGGTCTAAAATGGATTTCGAGCCTCCGAAAATTCAAAACTATGTCGTAAGTACATAGTACCTTACAAAAATTCTTCTGAAAAAATTTTCCCAACAAGTCAGTATTGCGAATCAGGATTATAAAATTATATTTTTTTAGGTAAATGCCATTAATGGCTTTTTATTCTAAAAATCGTCTTAAATTAAAAAAAAAATTAAATAAAAAAAATTTACTAAAATAATTAAATTAAAAATATTAATTTAATTATTTTATATATATAAATTTGCAGTTTCGACTCCAGCCTACTACAAAAAGGAGTATTTAATTGGATTTTATAACTTGGATAAAAAAATTAGGAAATTTAAATGAAAACCAAAGATACCGAAATTTATAAAGTAATACTAGTAATATATTTCTGAAATTTCGGAGGCTCGAAATCCATTTTAGACCCATGGTTTCATTGGTGAAGTTGCTCAGAATTCTTCGTAGAATAATTTCCCCCTCTACGATTTTTTGTCAAAAAAATCGACCCGCCCTAATGTACACATTAATAAAACACTATCTAGAATTGATGATCTTGAAATAAATAAAGAAATTAATTACAAAATAAAGTTTCTTAGCATATGCTAAATCTTTTATTGTAAAATTTGTATTTCACCGTGAGCGTGCGTGCAAAATTATTTCCGTCGTGCGTGAAATTACGTGATTAAACATACTGCGTTCGTGATCGTGAAAGTTTTATATCATGCCGTGCGTGAGCGTGCGTGAAAAATATTTATGTTTCGTGATCGTGCGTGGTCGTGAGCGTAATTTTACTCACGCGCACATCTCTAGCTGCAACAACAAGTCTTTTAGGAAAAATTTGCTAAAATATTTAAATTTTTTCGAAATTGTTAAAAACAAAGATTTTTTCGCGTGTAATAAAATCTAGTTCTGCAAAATAGCGTTGAATTTAAAATTTGGGAATTTTTTATTTTTATATTACATATTTTATTATATATTTTTATATTATTTCATTATAATTTTGCTTGCCAGCATTTTTAATTTTTTATTTTTAAAGTTCATTTCTCTCTTGCAAAACGATCGATGCAATTAATTATTTGCAATAAAATTTTTTTATTAAGCCAGCCTCACGTTTAGCAAATATTTACCACAAATCAGTTTGCTAATTTCATATTAACATTTAGCAAAAAAAAAAAAAAAACGCAAACAAAAAGTACTACATATTCAATAAAAAAAATAATTCGCATGTCTGGACTGGACTTTAAAATACATATTAAAAAAATTTAATTAAAATACATGCTGCTTGTTTAGAAATTTGCATGACAAAAAGTTATTAAACGAAAAAAAAAACAGAGAAAGGTTTCTTTTTTACGCCTGATTGTTATTAACAATAAAATGAGAGTGAAATTTTATTTCCAACAAAAAGCAAAAACGTTTAGCATTTAAATAAATAAAAAAAAAAGTGTTAAGAGCCAATATTTGCATAGAAATTGTTTTGTTTGTTTTTTTTTTATACAAAAGCATTCTTTTTCAATACATGGCTAAATATTTTAGAAATTTTGAAATTTTTATCGAAATACGTACGTCACAACTACCCGCACAAAATATGGTTTTACAATAAAGATGTTTACAAGAAAAAAGAAATATGTTTATTAAACCCAGAAATATTTGCTGAATTCACAAAACCTCTTGTATCATTGTATCGAGTGTATTATAGTAATATATACAATAGTGTAAAATGTGTTGTTGGTAATTTTCATATAAAAAGGAAATACACCATTACACTTTTATTTCATATATTTTGCAAAAATCGTATTTCATACAATACTCAGAGAGTATATGTATATACTCTCAGAACGTATTAGTATACCGATTTCGAGGCCGCCTCTCCTCTCGTCAGCGTTCGTTCGTCCATTTTTACAACTTATGTACTCGAAAGTGGATACTAATTGGGAAAGAATATAAACAGAAATAATTTGAAATAAGTGAAAACTAATATCAATTCATTTTCGTAGACGACAGAACAGTAAAAGTCTGTCCCTACTCATGTACATATTAGTGATGTTACGAATACTCGTATTTGTATTCGATTATTCGACTATTCGGCTATTTTAAGATATTCGTATTCATATTAGCCAAATTCAAGCGAATATTTCTCGAATAATTTGCACATACATTTTCCCCCAAAAAACAAAAAAAAAATCACACAAAAATTTTAAAAAAGTACATCAAATGTACAAAAAATTATTAATTTATAATAATTTTTATTTAAGGAAAGAAAACCCTTTATCTTTGACGCAAGATCTTCTTAAAAAACAAACGAAAATTATATTTCGTAACTATCATTAAAAAGTAAATTCATATCATGTTAGAAATCAATTCTCAGTAGAGGAATGTTTGACTTCAAAAATGGAAGAACTAAAATTTAATATATGAAAGTCCACCGAGACATGTGGATGCGCAATCTGCGAAAATATATTCTCCCAAACAACACTGAATTACTTATTAAAAGCGCAAGCAGAGTAAGCAAAACGAAATCTCAAAGTTTGCTTATATAATAATTTAAATAATTTAAAAATGTTCAGTATTGGTCTTCTAATTCATAATAATGTTAAATACCTAAAGTACGTTGACCGTTTTTTGTCAATTCATTGTTATTGACACAAAGGGAGGGATTTTTTCCAATTATATTTGAAATATTGAGTTTCTCTAAACCTTAAAAGTAATATTCGTATTCGTATTCGGCGAATACTGTTTCAAATATTCGTATTCGTATTCGCGAATACTAAAAATTGATATTCGTAACATCACTAGTACATATGAGTCATTCCATGTCAGACCGAACACCTTTTTTACACCACCTCTTCTGATTTTTTTTAAATTTGCCAGACGTATTAAACATAAAAAAATATTTTACACGTGTTTCGGGAAAAAAATTAAAATTTTTTTTTTAAAAAGTTATTTGCATTTGAAAATCGTCAAAATCGTGAAAAATCTTCCGACATGACAACATTTAAACTAATGTTTTTATAAAACTAGTGAATGGATTTTGAAGTTCAATACCTTATTTTAAAGGTATTTGAACCTTCTTTTTAAAACAAATATTATTTTTTATAAATTAATTTTTTTTTATTATTAAAATTTGGTTTTTTTATTTAATTTCTGTTTTCCACAATCTTCGAACAAGTCGAAAAATCTGAAAAAAATATTTTCTTAAAGGTTAATATATTCTTAACATTCCCTCAAAATATCAGAGTGGAGGTCGAATGGATTCTATTTTTTTACGATTTTTTTCCATTGCAGCACCACAAAAAAATTACATTTTGCATATAAAAATTTTATTTTCAGGCATGTTAACGAAAATGTCAACGCATGTATTGTATGTATATGTATATGAATGCTTATTATTTAACTTTGCGTTATGTATTAATATTATTATTATATAAAATGTTTATATACAAAAAAAAAAAATAATATACAAAAAAAGCAAAACAAACAAATCTCCAGAACAATATGAATTTTGATTAAATATTTACTTAAGTATGAAATTTTGTGTGTTTTTGAATACTTACACACATACATACATGCGTTGACATTTTCGTTAACATGCCTGAAAATAAAATTTTTATATGCAAAATGTAATTTTTTTGTGGTGCTGCAATGGAAAAAAATCGTAAAAAAATAGAATCCATTCGACCTCCACTCTGAAATTTTGAGGGAATGTTAAGAATATATTAACCTTTAAGAAAATATTTTTTTCAGATTTTTCGACTTGTTCGAAGATTGTGGAAAACAGAAATTAAGTAAAAAAACCAAATTTTAATAATAAAAAAAATTAATTTATAAAAAATAATATTTTTTTTAAAAAGAAGGTTTAAATACCTTTAAAATAAGGTATTGAACTTCAAAATCCATTCACTAGTTTTATAAAAACATTAGTTTAAATGTTGTCATGTCGGAAGATTTTTCACGATTTTGACGATTTTCAAATGCAAATAACTTTTTAAAAAAAAATTTTTAATTTTTTTCCCGAAACACGTGTAAAATATTTTTTAATGAAGACTTCGTTCTCAAATTTTGAAAGACATCGGAGACATCAAAGTCAATTTTTAGCAAAAATCGTACGGTTTGACATGGAATGACTCATATACCTTTTCTAATCACCGTTTCTTAGATGGTTCGGTTGAATGTCGATCCACTCTTTTTAAAAGAAAAAATTTGCAATAATTTGCTGTAGGTTGAGCTTGTGGATGAGCCTTTCTACGGAGCTCATACTAAATCATCAGTAGACTTCTTCCACATAACTCTTTTAGCTTATGCACTAACTTTCCACTATCAAAACTGTTATATAGCAAAGTTATTGTTGCCTGATGAACAAACTAAAGTAAATTATACAAAAAATTATGTGCTCATGTGTAAAATAAAATTACCAACAATATTATGAAAAAAATTAATTAAGATTTATGGAAAACATAAGAAGTCAAACTAATATCATAGAAGATTAATGATAAATAAAAAAAAATAAATAAAACTACCAAACAACTAAATAAATAAATAAATAATACTCGTAGTAGAGTATGTAACAAAGGTTGCAATAATAAATTACAAAAGTATTAAAAGATAAATATAACACAAGTACAGATAAAATTATCAATGCCATACTTGAAATTACAAGTATTTGGCATTTATTTGCATAATAAAATAAATATTATAACCTTGTCGAATGAAAAATGTCAAATACACAAAATAATAAGCGCAAACGCATCATTATAAAACAAAAATTTTAAATATAATTACAAGAAATTAAGCCACCGTAACGACTTTGTCAATTTCAGAATTACAAAAGAATATTCACATATTCATACTTATAAAGAAATATAAAAAATAATATAAATAAATTTCTCGTTCAAGCTTAACTTCATGTCGGTCGCCCCAAAATTAAGAATAAATAAATAAGTGAAAATTGCGCCTACAACTAAAAAATATTGTTTTTTTTTTTGTTGAAATTTAAATACAAATATATATGTATATGTACATAAATATACTTATGTATGTGCTAGCAAAAATATATTTCTAATAAAAGCTAATTTGAAAATAAAACAAAATTTATATAAAATACCCGCTAAACGTTCTTCAGCCGTTGTGATTTTTACTACGAAACAAAAGAATTTCTACGATTTTTGGCCGCCCATTTTCTCATCGCCGCTGCTAAAAACCTAAACTGTTCGCATTTCCTATCATCACAACCAATACCATCGTAATTAACCTGTCGTTTTTGTTGTTGGTTCCTGCCTGCCGTTAAAATTTTATTCACACTCTTTCTTTCTCTACGAATTTGCACTTGAAGCTGTTGTGCAAACAATAACAAAACCGGATATAGGCACACGTACATAAACTCTCACACTCCTTAACATAAATTACGAAATTTGCATTGATTTCAAAGAGTACATTAAATTGGTTTGAGTGAGTGGTGAGTGCGTACTACTAGATTAAACGACAATTACATTGAATTATTGCTTGTACGAAGTAAAAAAGGTGTGTATGAATAACAATTGTTTGTTTTTAGTTTTTTATTTTTTTTTTTTTCAAAAACATAAAATAATCTTTCTTTGTTGTTTTCTTATCTAAATCATGCAGTTTTCTCATACCTCCTACTCTTTGTTTTAAATAAATGCTGGCAAATAAATGTATGAAATGTTTTTATTTTGTTGTATATTTAAAGTGAAGATTTTTCTCAAACTTGTATGTTTTCTTGTAAAAATTTGCTCATTGCAGTTCAGATATTTTTACTTCATCATTCATACAGTAAGTTTTGATTTTATACACTTTTTTCTAGCTTGTAATTCAGAGTTAAAAATGCATTTAACAGTTTGACTATACGTTTTGTGTGCTGTAAACAACAATTTAAAGGTGGCCTGCTATTGTTATACAAAATGATGCTATAATTACTCTAAATAATGGTAGTTTTCCATATGTACTAAGTCAGTTATTTTGAAACTAAAAATAAACTTAATAACCCAATTTTTCCTTTTTTTTTTGTCCTTTCCAAAGCGATGGAAAATATGGTGACTTACCATCTGGGAGTAAATAACTTGTTGATGATATTCTATGAGCTATTTTTGCTGTTCTTCCTTTCAATAAAATTGTGTCACTCCATTCACTTTTACAAAGGCTTGGAATGGTCGACGACTTTTGACAAATTCTTTTGCTATTCCCATTTAAATTTTTTAGAAGGAAAAATATTATTGACATCACTTCATTAACTTTCATAATTTCGCTATTCAATTTTTTTTCTTAATGTATGAAAAAATATTATCAACTTATCGAAAACCCTGTAATGTACACAAAATTTTAAGTTTGCGTTACCTATTTAGCATATCGCACTTGATCAACAAGAGGGTATTAACTCAAAATTTTTAAATTTTCGTTTTTTGCAAGAAATCGATGAACAGTTCACATATCTATCCACTGTAAAAATTTTACACCATTTTCTCCACTCTTTCACCCAAAAAAATACAGTTGTATCTCTCGTTGTGATAGACGAATAGTATAAAAAATAAGTTTTTTGCCTCTACTGAAAATTTTAAAAATTTGAGTTAATACCCTCTTGTTGATCAAGTGCGATATGATAAAAATTTGGAGTTTAAGTTGGATCGTTCGCTTTTGTTCACCATTGAATTCTTAATGAATTAAAAACAAAACTGTTTATGTCAGTAAATCTAAACAACAAAAAATAATTCCATAAAAGATATGACAACAATTTCAATAAAATTATTAAAATTGTATTTGAAATTATTTCGAAATAATTAAATAATTTTATTAAATTCTGAATACTGAAATTCACCTAAAAATAATTTAAAAGAGACCGGTTTCATTAATCCAACAAAATAAAACGTTTTTTTTTTTTTTGTAATTTGATATTAAAATATCAAAAAATTTATAAATAAAATTATGTTACTATTGAATATAATCCTTAAAATTTTCACACAAATTTACAAGTTAACTGCAGATTCATTTAGCTTCGTTTTTAAAGATAAACCTACGATTAAAATCGCATATTTAGTCACTTAAATTTCAATATTCAATTATTTATAATTTTTAAATATTTTTAGAAAAAAATTGATTTATTGTTCACGTGATTAATTGATTCAATTACGGAATTACATGAAACTCGTTTAAAGTTTTGATTAAATACAATAATTGAAAATTTCTTTCGAATAATATATTCTGGAATATTGTTGAAACTATTTTATGTGTATGACAAACAAATGCTATATTCAATTTCAACATCTGGTCACCTTTTAAAGTGATTACATATGAGTAATCACCGCAATTTGTTGGTATATAAAAAAAAACATCTCTTGCTTGTAATCGTTTCTCCATTTTTTCCCAGAAAATGCCGTTTGATAGCACAGAAAACGTTGTGGTTAAAATCATTTTAAAAAATGCAATAAATGTGTAGGTTTTTTTTTTAAACAACAATTGCAACTTTTTAAATGTATCGCACAGAATATTCTAACTGTTTTGCATTTCAATGGCCAAAATGAAAAAGTTAGTTTACAAGATGCATACATACATACATACTTTGGTTCTTAACGCATTTTAAATATTTTCTTTACAAGATCGTGATTTCTTTTTTTTTTTTTTGTATTTAATACATTTTATAATATTCATGATTTTCTTATGTATCTTGTGTACTCGTATTTTCCATTTATTTATTTACTTTTTATGTTTAAACTCCTCTTGACCTTAATACAGAAACAGACAAAAGAAGTAGCATGAATGGTTAGTCTTAATTTTAACTTGGGAAAATAAAGCAATGAACTCTAAAGTGTTTCAATCATTGTTTAAATTTTGATGAGGCTGCAATTGTGTGAAAATGAATAAAGACTTGATAAAAGAATTTAAATTAATTGAAATTTTCTATTTAAGAGTTTTTCCCCTCGCCCAAAAAAAAAAAGGAAACTAGGCCATTATGTCTTCTTTGTGAGTTAATTTGGTTTTCATAACTGGAAAAAATATCTACTTTATTGTAGCAGTAAAAATAAAACAAACAGTACAATTTTTTTAATTCATAGAGTTGGAAAAATACTACAGAGAAGAATTACCAGATACGTTATGTAAGAAAATCAGTTAGAACAAGAATTATTAGTTACTACATAATCATGTTTAGCGAGATTTAGTTAATCTTAACTACAGCCAATTAAGATATCATTAATTAATCTTAATTATATTAAGTTATACTGTAAATAAAAATTAGGGTTCGATCCTAACGTCGATCGATTCGATCGATTAAAAATAATTGTTCACAGAAGTGAACGATATATTTCGGGTTATTGTGGGTTCAGAATTTTGGAAGCTATAAATTTTTAAAATTGCTATAAATGCATGCAGTGTATTATTAAAATTTAATGATTAAATAATTTTAGTTGTGGTTGTTATGTGTCTGTTTTTAAAAGAGATTTTTTCCGGTAATTTCACTAATTGCACACAAAACTTAAGACAGTTACTACGTCTACTTAACACCAGAGGCACTGAAAAACTGCTCGAAAATTAAGAAAACTTTTCGATGGCAAAGTTTTAAAAGAATCAATTTTTCTTTTACATATTAAAAAAATCTATATTCTCTATTCTAACTAAACCTTTGCCACGTCTAGGCATAAAGCATGGTAGAAGTAGGGGTCATTCTCTCAGCTCTGGTTCCAATAAAAATTTTATCATATAGTAGAAGCAATGTTATGCCCACGTTAAAATTAATTAAAATTAAAAAATAATTATAATCGCAAATCCTTGCAATCAGAACCGTGACGGGTGTAGGTTAGGTTAGGTTAGGAAGGGTAGTGTGAAATACACATACACTCGGAGACCCAATTGGATCCATTGTGATTCCCTTCATTTATAATTTATTGACTAATTAGTCTCCTTACTGTCCAATTAGAAACAAAGAGGCGTTATCATCCATCATTCAGCCGTTTAATTCCCATGATAAAGCCCCTGATATCCTCAAGTTTTCACTTTGCGATATCACTAATGCCCTCATGGAAACGTCTGCTCAGCCATCTTTGCCTATGGCGTTGCAGCCTTGGGCAATGGCAGATGATATGCTCTATAATTACTGGCTCCTCTTCATCCCCACACATCATACAGAAATCCGGAGTGCCATTTTCCCATATGCTGGTCTTCCCTCTAACCGAGCAATGGCCAGTCAAGGCGCCTACTAAGACTAAGAATCCATTCATAATTCCGCAAATAGTTGTTGACACAATTAAGAGTGAAATGGTTATAAATACAAAGAATTACATTTTAATAAAAAATAATTTATTTTTAATCGAAATACCAATCCATGGATGCTAATAATATTTGAAAAGCATTTCGGGCATATGGTCACCACAGCTGCTCTTGACGAAGCACATTCTGAACGGCCATTTTTCGATTATTGCTGGCCATATTTCACGAATAACACGATCAATGTTGGCCTGTATACCATCGATTGTTGCTTGTTTGTAAGCAAAAACCAGTGACTTTGAAGTGGTGTTAAATTGCACAACTTTGTTGACCAATTGACAGGACCATTTCCCGAAATCAGGTTATCACAAAATTTTCATTTTAATGAGTCGATGGTGGTTAAAGCAAAAAAAAATTGATAACGGTGGGATGATTCCCATCGCTGAACACAATTCTGAAAAAATGGCGTAACATATGATGGTCTAATGACTTTAATATCTGCACCAGCTAGATCTTACACTGGTGTACGGCAAAAGCCTTGCTGGAAATGTTTCACAGAGAACAGGGTCCCAATTTTTGCGACCAACAAAAAAACGATAAATTTTAATCTTCTTCCATAGTTTTATTTATACCGGTTTCCGTCAATTTCCGTTGTTTGAATCGTGTTTTAGATTTCAATTTTTTTTTTATTATTGTTGCACAGTGAGTGTAATACATAATGATGTAAAAAAATTTTTTTAAGAAATATCGTTATAAAATGATATTTAATGTTTTTTTTTATCTCTAAATGAATGTTGAACTGGTTAAAGAAATATTTACTCCATAATTACATGTCTCTACAATTATGGTCGTAATCAAGTGATGTGTTTATTTTGGAGATTTAAACAAACAAAAAACTAACCAACATAAATCAAATAATTTAAGATTAAAAAACGATAATACAACAACACTTTTACTTTTTGTCTGTTTTATTTATTTTCACGTTAAACAATTAATAAAGATTGTTGTTTTAATTTTTTGCTGTAAAATTTTAAATTGTCTAACAAATCATTTTAAATTGTGCAAATCAAAGAGACAGCAATTTTATAAGCAATTATTTAAGCCTTTCCTTTTTTTTTAGACTTTGTTTAAAATTTTTAATTATGTCTTATTGACAGGCTGTGGCTTTGCTGCAATATTTATGCTGGTTTTAATTGCTGAAAACAAAGAGAGCTACGAAACTATTTCGAAAGATTAATGTCATTTTTTAGAAAGTGAAAATTTTTAATTTAAAATATGTATCTAAATTTTTTTTGCTAAAAAAAATATTTTAAATATTTAATTAGGCTGTATATAAATTTCTTGCTAAAAATGCAATTAATAATAATTGTGGCAAAAAAACAAACCAACATCAATACCAAAAGTGAATCGAACGGATTACAAAATCGATGCATCTATGCAAAAATATTTAAGAACCGATATAATTTATTTCTGGTTTAATACTACACAGAAAAAAAATAAAAATTGATTTCAATTAAAAAATTTGTGATATCAATTAAAAATTTAATTAAATTTGCACCAGTAAACAAATTAATAGTATCAATTAAATTTTTATACATTTTTTAACTAAAATTATTTATTACAATTAAAAATTTAATTATATAAATTAAATATTTAATCAAATTTTTTTATATTTTTAATTAAAGAGTTAATTTTTGATTCACACTCCAGAAAAAAAAACAGATTAAAATATTTTTAACTCCGATTTTCAAAAAATTTCCGATTAGCCGATCAAACTTCAAACAAACATTTAAAAAAAAAAAAGTCATTTTTAAAATCGGTCAATAAATTGTGTATTTTATGGAATAACCAAGATTTAAGAGGGGGTCCGGCGGATGGTAAAACTTACTCTGATGTTTCCAACACATAATAGATTGTAGAGGACCAAACTGCAAACAAACTTGTTCAAACAGGAGAAGAAAATTGAAAATCGGTCAATAAATTGCGGAGTTATGGAACAATCAAGATATAAAAAGGGATGTTGGCGGGATGTAAGGAAACTTTGGCCCAGTTTTCCGAAAAATTGCCAGCAAACATTAAAAAAAATTTGAAATTCAGATCATAAGTCAAAGAGTTGTAGGGTTTTTTTAAAGGACCAGCACTCAGGAGATGGCCGCTAGATATGCAATGCATTGTGCCAGAAGTTAGGGAAAGGGGTATAATGGAGAAGATAGACATTGAAAATGTGAAAAGGCTTAATTCTTTTACAACTCTGCTATTGCGCGTTACGTCAATTTTTAGAGCAGTTTTGAAGTGCCTCTGGCGTTAAGTAGACGCATTCGTGAGCACGCCATTGTGCCGCTAACCGACGAAGGAGACGAAGAATTATGGGGGCTTAAATACAACCGAATTGATATCACAATCGCTTGTTTTTAAGTCGGTTAGATTTCATAATTTTTAAAAAAAAATTATATCCACAGATTTCTAAGCAAATGCTGCAGTTATCATTCCAAATCTCTGCATTTTGTATTTTTTATCCAAATAAATATCTTGTTAAATATTGTGACTAACAAAAAACAAAATGATTCACATTAAAAATGTAAACAGTTTTTGAGCAACGTTTTTTTTTTTTTTTTTTGCAACAAGTGATCTAAAATTCCAATGAAAACCTAAACAAAAAAAACAACTAGAGCAACAATATAATAATAATAATGATGTGTTATATCATCATAAACAATTATTTTTGTTATTTTGTTAAATTTTCTTGCATTTTAACTTGTAATCACAAAAAAAGCCTTAACCGCTCTAAAGCCAAAAAACACACGCACAAGCCATTTAAACAGAAAATAATATTGAAAAAAAAAAACATTAACACCAACAAGTGCATGTCGAAAAACAAAAAAGCAAAAAAAAACACTTTCTTCTGTTGTTTTAAAATACATTGTTATTTTTTTTATATATATATTTTTTTTGTTAAAATATTAAAAACATAATTTTTAATATTGTTCAGCAGCGAGCTTTGCATTTCACTTGAATCTTTAACTTCAATACAATTCGAGATAATTAAAAAAATAAAAAATTGTTGTTGAGGTGTTCGTCAAATCTTTTGCAATTAATTGACACATCAAAGTACAATAACTATTTTGTATTAAATTTCATAGGACTGGTACTTGAGGGTGGTATTGACCACAAACATAACTATTACTCAGAACCTGGGTTCAACTCCTCCTTAGGACAATATTTAATTTTCGTATAGATGCAAGAACAGGCTGGCGTTGCTTAATCGATTCGCTAAATGAGCCAAAATTATTTTTCGTGATGTCAGACATGAATATCATGCAAATTCCAAATGAAATGATTTCTATGCCATTTTATCAGTTTTTTTTTTTTTTGCAATTTGGAAACATATTTTTAAAGTTTTGCTGAATATTTACAGGCATATTTCCGGTTTCCGTAGTAATAATTAGATATAAACATGAGTTTATTTATTACAAACATATTCATATTCATATATTCAGCTCAATTATGAATATTTCCCGGAAAAAATTTCCTTTCCTACGTCTTGTTTTCGGAAAAAATCTCCTCATTCTAAAGTTCTGGGAGTGGAAAAAAAGGAAGACATTGTATTTCCGGTTTTTTCCATTCTTAAAAATGTTTTTTTTTTAGGTCTTAGAGATCGTTCAGTGATCTGTAAATTTTTTTTTTCAGCTCGATTAATAGTACATCGGCAGCTGGTTCCTTCCTCATACTTTCTTTTGGTTTTTGGAATCGGACTTAGAGACTGGCATACATTTCGGGTTCGGTTTTTGTGGAAACAGTAGCATGTCTACGTCTATTTCAATTTAATCAGGCAGCTCTAAATTTTTCGTGACTCCAAGCCAGGTTTTCATCACTATCAAATCATATATGAATTACTACGTTAGCGAAAATTTATAATTATTGTTTGGGACCCACTCCCATGTTCCCTTTTTGTGTAGTAGATTTTGTTCTACCTTGTGCTGCACATATTTCTTTTGGGTCAACCCAAACCTGAGTTAAAAGAATTTTACACAATTCTTAATTTTTAGTTGATCTTGAAAATAAAGTTTTTTCAAATGACTGATATTTTTTTGGGATTGTTCGACATTTATGTAATTCATTTCTCTGACGACTGTTTTTCCAAATTTTTTAAAATTAAGTTATGAAATTTTTATATTCATAATACATATTTTTTTTTCTCCTTGGCAATTTCTCCCTTCTTATCAAATATTTAACATAAGCGGAAAGGGTAAATAAGAAAGGGAATAGAGAAGAAAGGGATAAGGGACTGATTAAGATTTAAATTTTAACATGGTATTGTTGACGCAATTAAACATGTTATATATAAGAATAATTTTTTTTTATAGGTATGTATGTATGTATGTATCTCAGTTCGCTGAAAGTTTTTCCATTTGTTTGCTTCCACAAGCTAAGAGTTAGTAAAACATTCCAAAAATATGGTGAAATTCTACAGGTGTTTTGGTAGGAGACAATAAAATGCTCGAGTGAATAGTAACTTAATTTTCTGAACGCTAACGAGGTCCTCCTATTTCATAGGATTTTTTTATTAAATCAACAAGTTATTAACTAAAAATCATATACCATACTCCTTGGAATCGGTCTCACTGTAGATTTCGTGGATATAATTATGTAGTTATCAATTTCCAAGGTGATGACCTCGACCCGTTTCACACATGCATACACAAGAGAGCACATAATAATTTTTATACGTTTATGAATCCAAATTCCATTTAAGAAAAAAAAAATCGAACTAATTCATTGATTTCAAATCAAATTTGTTGTTAACATAACTTTGTTCATTGAAGTTTGTTACACGTATGTATGTAGGTTTGTAATACAGAGTTTCTTTTCTGTCTTATTGATGTCTGCAGACCAACAAAGCAAACAGCTGTACGCTGTAAACAAATCAGGTTGGCAAAACCGTTTTAACAGGTTTTCTTTTTGGTAACGCAACGAACACACATATATGTACATATGTATATGTATACATACATATGTATGTATGATCATAAAAAAATTTATACATAATATTTTGCATGTAAATTATCACATTCAATTTTTTTATTGTTTTTTTTTTTTATAATTTTCTTTCATGTCATCTCCATACAATTTAATATGATGTGAACGTTAAATGTTTTTTTTTTTTCATTCTACTAATAAATGGCCCGTTTAAGTGGTTTAAAAACCACATTGCCAGTTGCTTTGAAAATTATTGTTGTATCAATACACAGTAGTTGCAATGAAATGTTGAATGCTGTAACTTTTCCAATAACATGCACATAAGTACATACACACTCATACATATGTTTGAAAGATTTTAAAAGGAAATAATATTTTGGCTATCTATGATCAATAAGCAAAAAAATTCCTTTAGGTCAACCAAAGTAAATTATGATCAGTTTTTCCAGTTTTATTAATGAGCTTGAAAAAAGAAGATGTTAATGTGATCAGCATTCATGTGTGGATCGATGAAAATTCCCCATCTAAAATAAACGTCAACACATTATGGAGTAATCAATGGATATGTATTTAACACCTGTAGCTCAACCGTTAGCCTAATGGATTGTTTTGATTTAGCCATGTTAGAGTCAAAATGTAAAATAGAAAAAGAAAATGTACGGAAAAAATAAATACATTTGCTGAAGGTACGGTCACATCTGGCAACCATTTGCCCAAAAAAGCGTAACCACTAAATACCAATGAAAAAGTTTTTGATTTATGCATTTATTTATTAAGTTAAACAGCATCTAATAAGATAAGATTCTATCACATTTTCTATAGGAAACTGTTTAACTTAATAAACAGGTATCTAAATCAAAAGTGTTTTCATTAGTATTTAGTGTTTACGCTTTTTGGGCAAATGTTTGCCTTGAGTCGTTTTATATATAAAATTCAGTAAGAAGATTTTTGGGCACAACCTCAAACCTCGAAAACAATATACTTTAGATGACAGCCTCTAAATATTCTCTTAAGGCAAATTCATAACAGGTAAAGTCACCTCAATTCGCTTTGAAACCCATCTATTACTGAACAAAGTGTCAATCAAACATATGATATAGCAACTGGGTTACAATAAAAGGGTTACTTAAAAGTTTGCCTTGTTGCTATTCTCTATGAGCTAGAATATAACAAAATATTGTTGAAAATTTCTCAACTCCAGGCGAAACGGGCACGTAGGTGAATAAGTCATGGCAAGTTGTTACGGAATAGAGTTCTGTTTTAAATGGCAATTGCTTGCACTTTGCAGCCCGTTGCATATTTAGAAGCTGCTGTTGGTTAGCGCGTTGACAACAAAGCAAACTAGTTGGTACTTTAAAAATGTTTTCGATCCCTGGGCAGGGGCAAGTCAATCCAAATGGTTTCTCAACTGTTTAAAGTGATGAAGGCATGGAACTGGTCACTAAAAACTATTTTTGCAGCGATTAATACTGCACCCAGTTAATATAAACCACAGCGTCCTCCTTCGTCGGCTGGCAGAACCGTCGGCTGTCTGCTCACACAGCTTAAGGAAGTAAAAGCGACTACTTAACACCATAGGCGCTAAAACACCGTTTTAAAATTTACAAAACATGAAAGTTGTAAAAGAATTAAGCAATCTCGTACACTTTGCAACATCTCTCTTTTGGGACCTATCGGTTTCTTTCCATGTACCCAATGCATTGCAAAGGTAGGGGTTATAACCAGAGCTCTGGTCCAAAAAACCATTTTTGTTTTTGTTGAATGAAATTTTTGATAGTAGTTAATGGTCGCCGACGCCGACCGAATATTTTTCGATATCGGTACAATAAAAAATTAGACTATAGAATTAGACTTCCTTTGCGCCAGCCCAGATATATCTGCATATATACATATTTGAATAGGCCACACGATTTGTTGTCGCACACTTATAAGTATGTTATTCACTATTGATGAATCCTTTTAAAAATCGGTTAAAAATAAACCCGCTTACAAAACTGGGCTGAATTCCAGTTAAAAAAAAACTTAATTTCGCATGAGAAACTGAACTCATGACAAATTAACATCATTAACATGCATGTTTTTTAAATTAAATTTTAATTTAAAATTGCAAATCTTTATAAAAAATCACCCTGATTAAAGTAAACTAGTATTTACTCGTATATCGAACGACACAATCGGCTGTATTCTAGATGACCTTTATGCGTATGTTTTCAAAACTATAACAAAATAGTTAAATGATCTTTTCTCCTTTGTTCTTTTAACATTCCTACAATTCGGGGATGTGCACATATTACGTAACGCTCCAGGCCCTCCCCCCTTTAAGATTTATTACGGATTGAAAATTTTGTAATGAAAAATTAGTAAAAAGCGTTACGAAGGGGGGGTATAAAATCTCTGAAAACAGCGTTAGGTAATATGTGCACACCCCCTTCTCCCACATATATATACAGATAAAAAAATGTCCTTCTGGTTGTTAATTTCTTTGTAAAACCGGTTGTTAATTGTTTAAATTTAAACATTTATAGCTCCTGAGATACTGAATCCACAATAACCCATAATATACTGTTCACTTTTGTGAGTAAATATTTTTCATTTCGTACAAGTTTTTGCAAAATCGTTTGTATATTGTGGCCATAAAGTTTGTCACAAAAAATAATATTGCCTATCATTTATGTAGATGTTAGGACATCATTCCGCAAATTTGATATAATAAAATAATTGTAAACAGTTATTTTTACCGAAAGCGCCCATCTTTAGAGAAACTGATTTTAAAGAACTTATTTGGCTGCTTTTGCATTTTTTTTTTTTTTTGGTTTTGCAACTTTTGAGGTTTTTTTAGTTTTTTTTGCTTTTTTTGTTTCTCTTTTCTGTTTTTTTTTTATTATTATTATTTGCTACAAGTCACAGTTCACAGGAGTCAAAGATTGTGTATTCACAAACACACGCGCTCGAAAGCACCTAAAAAAAGCAATTCTGTCAAAGTAATAGACACACTTTAGTATTTTAAAGTCCATTTTTACTGTAGAAATAAAAATTATCACCAAATGTACACAAATAAACAAAACTTTATTTAAATGTGAAACTAATTTCTGTAAATTTAAAGCCACAAGTAGAGGAAATAAGCAAAATTTTTGTTTCTTTTTCTTAGCTTCGTTAACACACTTACCTAAAATGGTCAAAATAAACAGTTGCAGTTTTTGTTTGAAAAAAAGCCAATATTTAAATAAATAAATTATTAAAGGAAAACCATAAATAAACTTAACAAAAAAAAAAAATACACACACATTCAGATAAATGTTTAGATTTCAATACGAAACGGTCTTTCTTTGTAAAAACTTAATTTTCTATTTACACAATTGCACACACACACACACAAAATACATACTATAAAAATAATCCCAGCTGGCATTTGCATGAATGTTTGACGAGCGCGATCATTTTGCGACTTGTTTTAGAAACGTCCACACGATTGTTGGAGTGGATTTATATTTTTCTCTGCAGAAAGATGGTTTTGCGAGCCATTTATACGATTATTGGATAAGTAAATCGTCGTTTACGCTTTTTTCATGTTTGACTCTTCGAAGAGATACTCTTGCAAGTTACTTAAACGGATGTTTTGTTAAAGGGTCTTAAACGATCCGTAGACGACTAATTATGGTGCATCGTAGGCAATTCGTATGGAAGAGTCGCCATCAGGACACAGTTTCTCCCGTTGGCATTAACTTCTCCGATGGGAATGCGTCATCATGGACGATCGGTTTAATCTTCTTCTCCGATCGGGAAGAGTGTTTCACGATTAAAAATGTTAGCTGGGATATATTTGCTGGTACAAATACTAATAAAGCTACGAGTATATTAAATGGTTGTAGTTTGTTTTGGGGCTAATGGTCAATAACATTTTATAATGACTCAGGTTTTATTGTTAAATATATTTAAATATGTTTCGTATCTATGGGTGTATGTGTGTATGCATTTTTGCATTATTCTTCACCATTCCATTAAAATTAAAGAAAGCAACAAGAAACTGTAGATAAGGCCACTAAATTTAGGGCCAATTTTGCTATTAACAATTTATCTATTTTGTCTTCTGCAATGAAGATCGTTGCTAAATCTGAAAATGTGTTTTATATGAAATGATCTGTTTATATTTATTGTATTGAGAAATTAGGGACAATAGTCTTCAGCTGTTGTTAGTTTCGTAAAAGTAATTTTTTTTTTTTTTATTAAATATTCTTAAGTGTGTAATTATTTTAAAAGTAAAGATAAGTTTAATAATTGTACCGCTTATTATGCTTTACTTCGTCTTTTCTTTGAATAAATTCACTTCTCATTTGTTTCAATTACTTTAATGCACTTTTAACATGATATTTACTACTAAAAGATAACACGGTATAACAAAAAACACACAATGCTCAAACCAAAAAGTATGTTAAGGGCAATTATATAGAAATTATAAGCGGCTGTTTTGAAAATAACAAAAATTAAAAAATGGTTGTAGTAATCATATTATAAGAGCAACATTGCAGAATTATATGTTTGGAAATATTATAATTGCTGTGATGAATAGATTTTTCAGGGATTATTAAATAATAGTAACACACATCGAATTTCAACACAGTCCGCAGGTTTTCGATTAAATTTCGGCCAAAGTCTCTGGCTGTTTTCTACAGACAAGCTAATCGCTGCGTAGGTTTTGTTTGATGTTTTTTTTTTTTTAAAGAAAGCCAAAACTTTCTTCCTTGCTATCGCCCTAAGATTTTGCTGCAAGTTGCATTTGAGTCTTGGAGTAACACACAACAAATTTCAAGACACTCAGACATCATCCTATTGGAATTTCACGGTCATCAGCAAAACGTTTCAAAATTTCAAGATGATCACTCTTACCGTTTGGCTTCCTATTTTTTTTTCGCCGTATGCCGGGCTCCAATGTGGTTACCGGCTAAAAACCCACCTTGTATCTGGGATATGTTGACCACCCCGGCACCGATCTCGCATTACTTCGGGGTGGATCCCTGTTTTGGCTAATGTGCCTCTGCTTTGTTATGCCTGCGTCCAAGTAACACCTTTAAACACTAGATCAGTGTTGGTTTATTGCCACTGCATCTAGGTCCTGTTTTTAATGCCTTGCTACCCGCAGTCCAGTTTTCACGACTGCTGACCATTTTGTCAACAATAGCTGCAGCTGTCGCTTGGCCAATTTGCGTCTCTAACTCAGTGCGGTGTTCAGACCAAAGGTGGCACTTGAAAAAGGTGTGCTGAGTGTCAGAGTGGCCAAAAGGACCAGTGGTCTGCTGCGCTTATTCCTTAGCTGTGCTAGTGAGAAAACATCTATTACTTCCTTTATGGCTCCAGTGGTTGATTTTCTGGGGCGAAATCCTCCTCCAACGGTAATGACTTGTTCAAGTCTTGGTTTTATCAGTCACTCCAGAAGTTTGCCAGCCGTCTCCAAAAAGCAATGGGATTCCGTCTGGGCCTGTCACTTTCTTGTTTTTAAGGCTACTAGCGGCCATTTTTATTTCTTCTACTGTGAAGAGGGGTACGTTGGTGGTTTGTTCAGTGACTGCCTCGTCTTCTGTTAAGTCATGTTTTGGAAATAATGTTTCGACCATGTTTAGGATGGTTTCTATATCCACATCTTTCACCGGGTTTTGCATGCCCAGCTTTTTCATTACTATTTTGTAGCCCAGTTTGGTTTTCTATAACGAACATACAAACACAGATTATTTGAGAAATTAATAATATTTAAGCTTTATGTTCGGTTTCTACAGTACAAACAATTGGTTTAAGTAGAAAATTTGTAAGAAAATCATTTAGGTTTTTTGAATGATTTCTACACAATTTATTTGTCTGTATTGTGGAAACCGCACCTTAGTTCAACAAGTAAAAGACGCACAAATTATTTGAGTGAATTTCATACAAATTTTACGCGCAAAGCATTCGCTCGTCTCTTAGAAACAACAAACACTATCGTTTTGATTTTATAATTTTTTTTTTTATTTTGATAAATTTTTTTATTGATTGAATCTTCAATTATATATTGAAACATCAATAAGTTTTTCAAATCTTAAATCTAAAAATATTAAATATAAGTTTAGCCAATGCTAAACAAAATTTTTAGTTACAACGGTTGATTTTTGTTGTTTTACATCTGTCGTGTACGGCTGATAGAAAGAGTGTCCCTCCTCCTAAGCCGGGTGTGGCCTCTATACTCTAGAATATTGCGCGCAAGTGGGTTTGGGTGCAACTCAAGTTTTTTAATGTATTTTTTCGCGTGTTTCGAAAATACTGTCTTCACCAACGGAACGTCTAGATCTTTATGCATTCGATGGTTTCTGACATACCAGGGGCTGCTGTTATTGTACGTAGAATATTATTTTGTCGCCTTTGAATTTTTTCTTCATTCCATGCTGAGGCAGTGCCCCATAGCTGGATTCCATAGGACCATATTGGTTTCAGGATCGCGTTGTATAGTAGAAGTTTACAGTCTAGGCTTAGTATAGAAATTCTTCCCATTTGGGCTGCTTTTAATTTCATTTGCATCAACTTTGCGTCTATATGCGATTTCCATGTTAAACGGCGATCAAGGTGAACGCCTAGATATTTGACTACAGTGTGTTGCGGAATAGTCTCGATGTTGATTTCTGCCGTTTACTTTTATACGCCATTTTTATTTTATAATAAATAATTTTTATTTAATCAGGAGCTCATAATGTAAGTTTCCAAACAAAATCCCTTTCATAAACCTTTAATAAACCAATAATAAATTTTATGAGTGTTTTAAATTTAAAAGAAAAGAAAATGCTTATTTTAACAAATTTGCTCTTCTTTTATTTGTTTTGTGCTTTTTTTTCTTAAGTCAATTATAAAGAAAACAATAAATATTTATGTATGTTTGTACTAGACTCCTATTTCATGCACGATAGTTGTGAATCTTGAAATACACATTTTTATTTTGCATTCTTTTCACTATAAAATGGGGAAATAACATAGAAACACACATTACGATCATATCAATTACCGCAAGTCGTTATGGGAAACAGTAGAAAAATTTAAAATAAATTCACAGCAGCACTTTGGCAAAAAGACAATTCCAACAATAAAAGAAAAGAAATAATTTCGTATTTTCTTCACAAACCATATAAAAATACAATTGAATGGTATTCAAATTACATGAAGACCTTAAATACATATTTGCTAAGATTAGTTTATTTCAATGTTAGTGTTAAAATACTTCCCCAGTTTTGAGGCTAAATAGACTATTGCAAATCACTTGCACACATACGTATACACATACATACTACCACATCGACAGAGAGTGTGTGGCAAGTATCTGCTTGAGATCGCAATCACATGAAATTTCAGGTTTGAACCTGACTGCAAGATTTAATGAATAAATTGCAAACAAAAAAAAAAGACGACAAAGAAAAGAATAACTACCGACGACAAACATCCGTCGAACTAAAAATATATTAAATTATCAAACCACTCAAACATGGCATGACTTTAAGACACGCATTACTTCGCATAGTCATGAGTGCATACATAAACTGTTATTGTTGGAATGCTTTTAAGTATGAATCAATGAACAGGTAAAACTAAAGGGCGATTCATTCTAATGGGGTTGCGTTAAATTATGGAACTTGGTGAATTATTATGTGATTAAGTGTTTAAATTTTTTACATATACTCTCTCGCGTAGAACTATAAAACACTTGTCTCATATAGATTTATCTATTTTCCTCGGGTGTACCACATAATCCCCAAAAACAAAATCCCCAAATCAAAATCACCAAATACAAAATCCCCAAGCACAAAATCCCCAAAAACAAAATCCCCAAATCAAAATCCCTAAACACAAAATCCCCAAACTCAAAATTCCCATGTACAAAATCCCCAAGCACAAAATCCCAATTTTCTGTGTAATTTAGATGTATTTCACACAGAAAATGGGGATTTTGTGTTTGGAAAGAATTCCAAATTCAAAAAGAATTTTAACAAAATGTCAAAATAGAATTAGAACTTTTATTAAATGGCTAAATACCAAAAATGAACTTTATATATAATATTTTTAGTTTTCAATAATATTTTCATGAATTAACTTTTTGTTCCATTTACTCGTACCTAATAAATATTTGTTAATTTATCATAAAATTTTTTTTTGAGTTTTAATTTTAGTTTGGGGATTTTCTGTTTGGGGATTTTTTTGGCACTTTCGCTAAAGTTGGATTTTGGGGATGTTGAGGTTGGGGATCTATTGTTTGGGGATTATGTTTTTTGAGCATTTTGTGGCACTTACATTTTCCTCAACAATTATTTTATTTTTTAAATTATCGTAATCAAATAAATGTAATTGGACTATTTCTAGCGATCCGGATAAAGAAAATAATATGTGAACCTGATGTCTTTGTTAGAAATATTAAGACTATATAGTGTACCTATTTCATACATCGAGCGTTTTATTTAAAAAAGTCATACATCGAAAAAAAAAATTATTTTTCAAAAAACGAGTTTTAAATTTTTAATTCGCTAACAACTTAGATTTTGTCTGACCCACTATGTCGACCAAATTTTTCCTTTCCGAACAAATTGGTTTTTTACATTAAATGTAATTTGTAAAAAATAAAATTTTGAATTTGTATTTTTAAGTTACACTGGTCAACAAAAGGGAAAAATTTCTTGTTTCCTGTGATTTTTTTTCTATTTCAAATTAAGGCGTATTTTCTGAATATGTCAACAGTTTTTCCCTAAAAGCTTTTGTTTTTGAGATATAGGTAACTATGTACCCACTTTTACTACTATTTTTACTTATATTTTCGTTTTTTATTGGACATTACAATATATTTTGTTGATGTTTTAGATATGGCTTCTTCAAGAATATGTTGTATGCTTAATCAGGATTTTTCTTGCTATATTTGAGGTGAATATACATACATATGTACATATATTTGAAAAATTTAGAAAACCTACATATGAATGTATGAATATCGGACTTTGTGAAAACAGCCCTTCATTAAAAGTGGCGAATGTTTAAATTTTCTTTTACGCAAGACTCCAGCATTAATTATAGAAAAAGTGAAAGCTGGTACTTTTGATGAGCCACAAATCAATGACTGAAGCCGAGTCCAGAACTTTAAATACATTTGTTTTGGTTATGAGTAATTTCCTAGGCAAAAAGAAATCTGACGACCGCGTCGAGCTTTTATACTAACTGATACGTTCTGCTAGTCTGATTGGATATACAGTACAACCTCCCTAATAAGGACACTCGCTAATTCGGATAATTCAGTAATCCGGACATTTAAATTTTTCGGACAGTTTATGGAATCTATAAAATTGTCTTAAATTATATTTTTTAAAGTATTTAAAAAAGACACAAATAAAATGTATCAATTAATCAAAACAACAATTGAATACTTTTGAAATTCACAGACAAATTTTTGGAAAGGAATAAATTCTTATTTTTCAAAATTTAATTTTTATGGGTTAGCTAATTTATATGCTGCATTTCATTGGCTGCTTAGATAGCTCATCATAGTAGATCATTACGATATGAAAGACAAATAATGCTCCATTATGAACTTCAAAATAACATCTAATGAGTTATGACTAAATAGCAGCCAAGGCTCGATGAATGCAGTTAAGCGTGATCATTCATGTACTTATATAATATATTAACTTTTAGATGCGACATCCTTCACGCTAAAATATCTGTATATCAACTTTATCGAAAAGAGTAAAAGTCGAAATTTATCAAAAGTATCAAAATTTTTCTCATTTTACCGCCTAGAAAGTAAACTGTTTGTAAATGTTTAAAAATACTTTTTATATAAAACATAAAGTACCAAAAGTACCCTTAAAAGGTAAAGGACCTACTTTTACCAAAATTTCTTCCGGATACACTAAACGGTTTTCTCATATACAATATTTTAGTATATTATATGAGTAGGATAGCAATAAAGAAGCATATATTATAAAATATTATATCCTTTATTTTCGTATCGAATTGTCCAATAATCTATATATCGATCCTTTGCTGCAATAGAGTCATAACTAAAAAAAAGTAGTTTTGCAAAAAAACGCATTCGCTAACAACTTAATGGTAAACGGAAATTTAATATTTGTCTCAAAAGTTTGGTATGCAAGATATTTGGATGACATTTTTACACATTGTGAAGCACGATATGAGATATTATGCCGCATTATTAACTTAAATTCACAGTTTTTTTATATTATATATGATTTTTTTCGGAAGAGTACGGAAATAATAATTATTTTAATAATAAATAAATTTTTCATAAAATTGTTTTTAAAATATTTATGTTTTTATTTGAACAATTTAATTTAGTTGTTTTTATTATCTCGTTCTATTTTCAGGTTCACCCTGGCACGTTGAAATCATGTCGACACCTGGTATTACTGCATTGGGCGAATCGACCCGTTTAGTACCCGCTAAAACACCGGCGGTTTTTGATATACTGCCGCCTCCTGGTCAAAGCCTAGCGAAAGGCGAGTGCGTGGCAACAGTTTTGGGTCCTAACAAGACCAAACTGAATGCCAGAGTCACCCATGAGGCGGCAAACGGTGCCGCACGCATCGAATTCGTACCAACCGAAGTCGGTACGCACATAATTGAGGCCTCCATAAATGGCACAAAAATATCCGGTGGCCCATTGATAGCAAAAGTTTACGATTCAAGTTTAATACAAGTGACTGATGTCAATGGCGGCGTAGTCGGCCAACCATGCCAATTTCGTGTAGATGCCAGTGCTGCTGGTGAGGGTCAATTGGAGATTTCCATAAACGAGGGTGAAGTGCCCAATCATGTTCAGGTTGTGGGCGGTGGACGTTGTCTCGTTTCGTTTACACCCGAACAGGCAAAACCTCATTTAATTGATATTAAGTTCAATGGTGAGACCGTTACAGGCTGCCCCTTTGTTTGTCAGGTGGCAGATACCTCACGCGTTATGTTAAATTTGTCGAACTTGGAATTGATACCGGTTAATAGGCCAGCTTCGTTTCATATTACTGTTAGTGGTGGTGGTGCTGCTGAATTGGCCGTTAGCGTACGTGGTCCACATGGTGAATTGCCCGTACGAGTTACTGGTGATATACACGCTGGCTTTACTGCCGAATTTACACCCATATCTGTGGGTGGCCACTCTATTAATGTTGAATACAATGGTTTCCCTGTACAGGGTGCACCATTTATGGCCAAATCATATGATGCCACAAAAGTCGTAGTTGGTAGTGTTTCACGTGGTACCGTCGGTCGTCCAGTGCAATTTACCGTCGATGCCGGCGATGCAGGTGAAGGTAATTTGGAAATTACCATTTCGGCTAAGGGTCAAAATATACCAACACAAGTACATCCTCAGGGCAGTGCAAGGTGAATTGAATTAATTTATTTATATATACATAAACACATACATATGTACATAGATATGTACATATGTATTTCTTTTTATAAAATAATCAATAAATTATACATGTAATTTTTTGTTTGTTTTCTTGTTTTAGATTTTCCGCTTCCTTTGTACCCACTGAGGCCTGCGAACACACCATAAATGTGTCATTTAATAAAATGCCCGTTCCCGGTTGCCCCATCACGGTGAATATTAGCGGCGGCATGTCCGGCCCTCAAGTTTCTTTGGGTGGTCCCGGGCCTGTACACCAATCAAATTCTTTTGTTATCAATCACAACGGCGGCCGTTTAGAGGATATTGAAGTAAATGTTGAAGGTAAAGTATTTTAGATGTTAATTAATAGTGAATGTTTACTTTTGTTTTTATGGATTTCTCCCTCTCTCTCTCTCTGTGTATGTGTGTGTTTGTGTGAGGTGTATGCATGTTTTGTATTCACTTGTATGTTAATTATGTTTTTACTAATCAATTTTTTTTTATTAATTAACTGATCAAAATTGATCAAATTGTTTTTTAAATTTTTTTTAACTAAAAAAGATGTTACGGGCAACTTGTTTTTTTTTTAATTTCCCCTTTAAAATTGCAATTTTTGATTTTAAAGTAACTTTTCGCCACATAATATTTCTAATGCAAGTTTTTTCACTAATCATTTCAATGTCACGTTTAAAGCACAATATGGAAGTGTTTATTTTTTTAAAAAGAAAAACTAATTTTTAAAGCGTATTTTATATCATTCAAATTGCATAAACTCTTTTGCATATATAAAAGTTCATGTTTCAAATCATTTTGCCTTTATTTATTGCTAGATTTTATTAAAAAGAAAAGCTTAGGAAAGTACTACAGCATGATGGTTAATGCTTTTAGAATTTTTTTTTTTTTTTGTTGCTTCAGAAATAGTCCAAAGAGTCTATATATCAACCAGTAGGCAACATTTAATTAAAAACACAGCCTGCATGCTGTCGATCATGTTGATCATTCGTGAGCTACAACACTTGCAAAAGTCTGTTATAACTCAAATTTCAAAGAAGACACATCGAATTGACGCAAAAATTTATAGTTTCGTTAGCTACAAACGAGTTATCGCAAAAATGTGAAAATAACAAAACCGAAAAATATAAAAAAAAAATTGGTTTAAAGAATATCTTAAGAAGCCCCCAAAAAAAATTTTTCTCATAAAAATCTATTATATTGTATAATTTGGAAACATAGTTTTCAGGAACGTAATTTTATAAAGTTTTTTTTTTAACTTCCGCTTATGTCATGGGGTCAGCTTTTCGTACAACATAACGATTACAAAAGTGCCCAAATGCACATACATACCAATGGTATATAGTACGAGGTGAGTCTAATATAGGAGCAACACTTCGCTAACCCTACACTAGGCATACGTCGGTAGGGTGTAACAGCTTTCGTGGCACTAAAGATTAAGTTTCTATCGACTTTTTTCTAGGGCGGAGACCTTAGGTGCTTGTTTACATTCTAGCCGACTACCGTAGGTTACCCAACTTTCTTTTCTATTTTAAATGCACGCCCGTTACCCTAATGTTTCACAGAGGGTGGTGTTGGCTGAAGTGGTTAGCGCGTTGACTACTAAGCAAACAATGACGTGGGGCCTGGGTTCGAACCCTGGCCAGAGAAAGTCAATCAACATCATTAATTTCTCTAATGTACAGTAGTGAGACATTGTATTAATTGTTGTCGGACTATTTAAGTGATGAAGGCATAGCACTGGTCACTAAAAACCTGTTCCGACAGCGATTGATGCTATCCAAGCTAATGTACACAACATCGCCCTCCTTCGTCGGTTAGCACAGACATCGGCGAAGTAAAACAATTATTAAAATGCCTGCTAATACAGCTTAACAAAGTTAATGCGTCTACTTAACACCGGAGGCGCCTCAACACTGCCCTGAAAACTAACATAACGCGCAAAAGCAGAGTTGTGAAAGAGTTAAGTCTTCTAAATTTTCAACATCAATCCTCTCTACCCTATCCCTCTCCCTGAGTTCCGGCACAGTGCACTGTATACGTAGGGGTCATCCCCTGAGTGGTGGTCCTAATTAAAAATAAAAAATAATATGAAGAAAAGTAAAATATGTTCTAAAAATGCGATATATCAGTTTTTATACTAATTCATAGTTGCATCAGTTTTACATTTTGAGTAAAATCCTTTAAAAACAGATAAAGAGAGTTTATGTAATCCAACGAAATTTGATTCCAAGTATCCTTAATGGCCTAAATTAGTGACAACTTGTCATCAAATTGTCTACCATTACGAGATAACCAACCCCAGACATTTTCGATAATGTTTAGATCTTGCGAATAGGGTGGCCAGTCAAGAATATTAACATTTTGGCTTGCAATGAACCCCTTTACTATTCTGGTGTTGTGTATAGTGGCATTATCATCTTGTAATATCCAAGATATTGGACCAAATAGTTCACTGAACTTCGGAAATGCCAATTCAAATAAGTTTTATTTCTTGATCAGTCATTTTTGCACTTTGAAATTTAAGATCGATGGTGCCATAGTACGTCTTAATACCCCACACCATAACGCCGACCTCTCGGATGAGATGTCATTTTAAAAATCGCTTTTATTTGCGCAGATCATGGAAATAATAGTTGTAGCCATCAGGCCCATCCAAATTAAACTTCTTCTCATCCGTAAATACAAAGGTTCTCCAGTCATTTACATGACCTCTTTGCTGCACATCCCATACCATGTAGTCTTTTGCGAATTGAAGCCGCTTTTCCTTACGAGGAGCATTAAGTGGCGGCTTTTTTTGTAATTTCAGGTATTTAAGATACTCACACAGCTCTTAATTACTCTGCGTACTGTTGAGTTGCTCGCTTGCACTCCAGCTCCTACTCCAGGATAAGGCAGAATTAGAAGCAATTCTGATGATTTTTCTTTTCTCATACGTAGATAAAGACAATGAAACACTTCCTTTAAATTTTTTTCCATACCCCTTGGGGTCCTTGATGTAATTGTCGACAACAAATGGGCTTCGTCCAATTTTGTTAGCTATTGCGCGGTTAGAATATCCTTCAGAAGGGTAAACATCGATTTTAGTTTTTTCCGATAGATTTTTTTGTTGTGCCATTTTGACTCGTAAAATGATTAAGATGTTATAAATTGTAATAAACAAACGCTCCCTACAAAAAATCGTCGCTTACTTTAAAAATATAATTAAGTGCCTTTATTCAAGTGAACTAGAAAAAATAGCACATTTTTGGACTTTTTTGATAAATTGCTTAAAAAAAAGTTCTTTAGTTACGAAACCAATATTATCATGATTTTTTTATATCTCAGGATGTCTAGCTTCCATTTCCATTTTAAAATTCTGCAATCGGTTAAAAATTGCAAAACATACAGGCTGCTGAATATGGAACTTTTAGTGCCTTTAAATAAGTGAACTGGAGTGTATATGTATACACGTATACTGTGTTGATGTATGTATGTATGTGTTCCAACCATTTTGCTGCAGTACTTTTCCGAATTAACATTTAACAGAATCCAAAGTTATTTTAGGATTTGCAAAATTTATCAAAATGTTAGTCCTTTATGTCGTTTTATGTATGAATATATTATTTTGTATATTTTCTATAAAAAAATGTATGTTAAGTTCTCTACTGCAGTAAGAAACACTGACACATAAGATTTTTTTTGTTGAAAAATAATTGTTCAATATGCTAAAATATTGTAAAAATTGTATGTTGTATTCACAAAAAATATGTTAGCTAAACATGTTGCTAAAGCTATGTACAGACGATTGGCAGATCTTACAATATTGTAAGATATGGCAATATGCTGACAACGTACTGACAATGAAAAATTGTTACCAAAAGGTAAATTGTCAGTTCAGACGATTGTAAGAAAACCTTACAATTTCATTGTCAGACAATAAATTTATCTGCCAACAAAAATTGTCAGTTTACACGGTTGTCAGATTGTTGTATGGAAAAATTGCCAGATGCGTTGTTAAACTTTGTCAGAACTGTCAAATCCTATAGTATTTATGGACAGCATTGCCAATAGAAAAATTATCTGACAATGGTGCCATTGTCAGATGCATTAATTTCAACACATCTGCCAATAAAAAAGAGCTTACAATGTCTGACAATTATATGACAATGGCAAAGTAGAGTGTTCTCACGATTGTCAGAGGTCTGACAATATTATTGTCTTACAATGAACTGACGGTGGCAGACATTTTCTGAACATTTTTCTGACAATATTGTAAGATCTGCCAATCGTCTGTACTTAGCTTAAGCAGTGTTTTAATTTATATATATGTTTATTTTCCACAATATCTTCCAAATTGAACAAATTTATTTTATTCATGTCACAGAACACATCGACGTTTGCCAGATCGAATGTGGTTTCAATTCGGAAATTTTGAGTCTTTAGAAAACGAAAATTTTGTTTATAATCAAAGCACTATTAAAATTAAAAATGGAATTGACTATGAATTTTACTACTAACTTCATTAGTAGTAAATAAAAAAAAAAAATAATGTTAATAAAAATTAAGCTTAATAGGAGCTCTGCCAGTAAACACAGTTCAAATAAACGCCTATGGATATAAAAAACTTATATTTTTCATTGTTAAGTCGAGATACCAAAAAAATAGCATCTGAATACTGCAAATCGAAAACGTTTGAAATACAAATTTAGAATTGAAACCTTTTGCGATCGTAATGTGTGACTGACTAGCTCGTTTATTTTATTTATTTAAAATTGTACATTTTTGTTTTATTATTTGTGTATTCGTTTTTCCTTTTTTTGTTTATTTTTATTTCTAATGTATTATTTGTTGTTTTTAAATCCAAAAATTTATTTTCTTTCTTCTCTCTTTTTTTATATTATTGTGTGATACTTGCAGGACGACGAAAATTATTATACTAGTAAACTCTTAATTATTTTATATACCCCGAGGAATCTGTTTTTTTCATACAATTTTCTTCTTACGAAGATTTCGTTGTTTTTATCATTATACTTAAAACTAATTTTTATATACATACGAGTACATACATATACATATAATATATTTTTAACTTTTATTGTTTCTTTTCTAACAAATTTATTCTTTAGTTTTGTAAGTTATTTAAAACGAAAGATAATGAAAAATATTAACAAATATGTAGATTCAAGGACGACAAAATAAACGAGAAAAAAACTAGTTACCAAATTTTTTTCAATAATTCTTAAAAAGCAGACATAATTTCTGTCAGTTGTCAGTAACTGACCTGAGAATTACATCAGCAAAAGCACAACAGTTTTTAAGAACTTAAGCAAAGAATACAACAAACAAAAATTATTCGATTTAAAACTGTTTAATTTTTCTTACTACCTTTATACAAGTCGTCAATCCTTGTGGGTGATAATAATAATGTTTATAAGTCAAAACAAAAACAAAATATCAGTTTATTTTTTTAAATATTTTCACGCATAGTAGTAAAGATCTACTGATAAGTTGGCACTAGCAACCAACGACATGCAGCATATAGATTTGCTAACCCATAACAATTAAATTTAAAATTAAAAAAAAAAAGGCGTGTGGCACTCGGGGACTGCCGCGGTAAAGCTATTGCATAGCATTTTTATCAACTTATGCAATTTCAATTTCAGCTTTCTACCTATACTGTGCCCCATACAAAGAAGGGGCACCCTAGTCCCCCCCAGGTAAAAAGTGCCTTACTTTAGTATCCTATGTCCTTCTCCTGCTTCTAAGCTACCTGCCCGCCAATTTTCAGCCAAATCAGTTCAGCCGTTCTTAAATTATAAATAGTGTTACTAACACGACTTTTCCGGGAAAAGTGGCAACACTGGAAATCTAAAAAAAATCCAAAGCGGCAAATCTGTATAGTCATCATACATAGACTATACAAAAAAGAAGTTTTCACTTCAAAAAACAAAAGACTTAAGAAACAAACTTAGTGTCAGGTTTTTTCGTTTCATAAACAAAAGACTTAAGAAACAAACTTTTAAAAATTTTGGCTGACTTCCAAAACGTTCGTATTAAACTAATGCAATGAATGTCTTAAATGGCATATCAAGACATTCACTTAAATAGTAAATGCGTAAAATATTACATTTGCTACCAACAAAACAAACAAATACTTCTACCATCATTCATTTCAAAACAAAACACCAAGCCATCCAAAACATTTTATAAGCAAAACAAAAGTACTACCTTTCAGAGTACACTGAAATGAGTATTCATTGCTATTTCAGATGAAAAAAACTCTTTGGTTATGTTTGTGTGTGAATAGACAGAATAAATGTATGTACATGTGTGAATTTTTAATGTTATTATGGTTGCCGTTTAAACAATAACAATGCGGTGACGATGCAATGACAAAAACAAAATGTTTTGAAGTACTTGGTGTTTTTCAAAACATTTGCAGAAAGCAAACAGAGTTGACAATTCATTGCGAAATAGCAGGTAGAGTATTGTGTTGGTTTGCTTTATATCAAGTGGAGTATTGTGCTTGGTTTTGTTGTTAGAATACTCATTCTTTTATTAGTCATTGCAAAAAGTACTACGTAATAGAGTTCAATGAAATAAAACATATGCGGAGACGCATAAATGAATGTTTTGATGCAGCAGTTTAGTTCGTATACAATGTTTGTATACAGTATTGCTACTGTATTTAAATCACATCCATATGCAAAGTTCGGAAACAATGCAACAACTATAAAACCGATGCCTTGTTTGCTCTCTTACTGCGTTAAAAACACTATGCGGCAGCGTTTTGAAATGGTATACATTGTATAACTATTGTACTGCGGCGTTATGAAATGTGATGCTTTGTTCAAACACAAAGCAATTGACGTTTTGGAAGTCAGCCTTTTTGATTCGGTCACCTCAAAGCCCGCGATAGAAGGTATGCAATAGCTTAAAAAACATAAATTCTCTACAATTACTCGAAGAAATCGAAATTTAAAACTTTATATTTGTTGAACAAAATAAAATTTTTGCTGTAGCGGCATGGTGGCTGTATCCGAAATACTGGTTCCTTTTAGATTTCGCTGTATCAAAAGCACAAAGTGAATTACAAATTCAAATACGTCATTTAAAATCGAAATCTCAACTTCAATTTATGTAAATAAAAAAAGGTGTCGGCCAAAGCAGTAGACATAATTATTTCTTATTTATTTCTTTTTTTGTTAAAACTATTTAAGTCTTTTAGAGAAAAAAACAGATTTATTTTATATATATACAAAATATCCTCTGTATAAAATTTCAAGTAACTAACCACTAATATTTCTAATTAATATTTCTGCTACATATAAATCTATAAGCTGTGCAGTAATGAAATCACAAACATTCAGACATATTTTACACACTCTTAACAAATTTATCTTCTTGTCTGTCACACACAACTCTCAGTCTCAACTTGATCTTTTACAAACAAAAATGAGACTACATCTTCTTTCAATTTTAAATTCAAATGATAGCAGAAAATTCTTAATAACACCCAACAAATATTTTACATGCCCATTCAACTAATTAAAAAATCTTTTTCCAAATTTTTATTTGCTTTTTTTTTGATTTGTTACACTACTAATACAAATTAACACTTTCGAACAACAAAATGTTACATAAATCAATAAAAACTAAAACAAAACCAAAACGTATGTACGAAAAATTTCAACAAAAAATAAACAATATTTCTTACCAACCGAAATCTTTTTTAAAACTCGCTGGAAAACGAAAAAAAATGCAATATATAAAAATAACCTAATAAAAATTCAAATAAAACTGAAAATAATTGAAACCGTAAAATAAATTATATAAAAAAACCAAATATGTGATGTTAAAAAAAAACAACCATCAGGACCCGCTGGACAATCTGTGCCAGCACAGGTACATCAGTCTGCAGAGGGTGTCTTCAAAGCTGAATTCGTACCACGTGTTGTGGGTGAACATCGTGTACATGTGACTGTATGTGGCCTTGCAACAGCCGGAAGTCCTTATGCAGCCAAGGTAAGTACTCATTCACAAATTGTTCGTTTTATTTTTTTTTTCTAAATAGCCTTAATCTATAAAACTTTAGTTCAAATAAAATTTTTAATAAATTTTTGAAGATCACAATTTCCTAAAAATACAGTATCTGTCTGCATATTATTTAAGTGACTGGAAATAGAAAACCCTAGGAATGATTTTCGATCAATCAAGTAAATTTGTCCTGATAAGGCAAATAATCGTTCCAAGCTCAAGCAATACCCTTGGAAGAAAAATAAAATACGCAAATCCTGTAATCCTATTTTAGCAGTTTTAACTAAAGCACAATGATTAAAATATATTCATGAAACACTTTAACCCTCTTAAGCTTTTCCTTATGGGTCTTTTTGTACGTTCTTTAAAATTAGTTAAAAAATTACACTTCAGCGCCACTGTAGCAGACGAAAATGTTTAGACAACTATTTCCTATACAATTCTACTATAAGTTTTTGAAAAAAACTAAAATTCAAATAGAAACTTGAGAACCAGAAAAGCTTAAAAAATCTTAAAATGTTATTAATGGTTAATTTTCTACTTATCCGCAGTTGGTGCTAAAATATACCACAAAACAGATGTTCATTCAAGTCTCCCAGTCTTCATTTTTGTCAACTTATTTGTTGAAATTTTTTTCGTTAATTTAATAGAAGCAATACTTCGTCAATAATGCCTCTCCGTTAAACAATAAAGTGCTCTCCCCTTATTTATAGCAGTAGATAAAGCGTCTACAGTTTTTAATTTGTTATAACAAAAACACCCGCTACAGATTAAAATGCCAATGGTATCATAATAAAAAATATCTGGTGGCAAGTTACGGCACTCGATAACGATCGAAATTTCAATACAATTTTAATGTAAATTTTGATCGACATCGAATGCCGTAATTTGGCCCCTAATCAATAGTTCTAAGAAAAAAATTAGCTGTGTCGAAATATACAAAAAAAACTTTCTAGTAAATCTCTGGTACAATGGGTCAATATGTTCCTGTTATAATACCTGGTCAATAGATCTCAGGACACTTTTAGCAATGTCGAAATCTTATTGCGAATCTAAATGATCAGACTAGGGTTAATAAAATGTTCTACTTGATCTCCAGTATAATGTCTCTAACTGATTCCATATGAGTTCTAATCCCATTTTTTATTGGATATAAACGAATCTCAGATGTTAATTTTCAAATCTCTAACAGCCGCGAAGAATAATCACACAAACAGAGAATGCGATAGTGAATATGTGGTCATCACTGCCCCATATATGTGCATTATTAGTTAGTCGATCATTTAAGAAAAACAATTCTTAATGTTAAATTTTTTAATAATATTGATTAAAAATTATGTTTACTCCGTAGGTCTATGATGTTGGTGCTATAAAAGTGAAAAATGTCAGCAATGGTACTGTTGGAAAATCGGTAACGTTTTTGGTGGAGACCTCACAAGCTGGTCCTGGAAACTTAGAAGTAACCGTCAATGGTGGCCGTGTACCAACATCGGCTCAGGCTCAAGGCCAACATACATATGCTATAAGCTTTACACCAAGAGAACCACAAAATCACACTGTAGAGTTGAGATTTAATGGTCAAGATGTACCGGGTTCACCATTTACATGCCGTGTTTCGGCCGCAGCACGCATACAGTCGCCAGAAACTATGGATAAAATTAGTGTAGGACGTATGTTTGAGTTTGTTGTAGAGTCGGATACGAAACCAACTGTTGAAGTTTTGGGTCCAGCTAGACGTAGTGTACCCGTAAAAGTAGATGCCATTCATGTCGGCTATAATGTTAAATTTGAGCCCGTAGAAGTCGGTGATCATTCCGTTGAAGTGCGTTTGCCTGGCGGTGGTCATGTCGAGGGCAGTCCATTTTTATTGAAAGCTTACTCGGCAGAGAAAGTGGTGGTTACCGATATACGTCCTGGTATTGTTGGTAAAAGTGTGAGTTTTGGCATAAATGCCAGTCAGGCAGGAGCTGGTAATTTGGAAATAATTGTGGCGGTTAATGGGAAAAATGTACCGAATTTTGTACAATCCGAGGGAAATGCCCGTTTTAAGGTAAATTTTACACCAACAGAAGCAGCTTCCCACTCTTTATCGGTGCGTTTTAATGGTCATCCTGTGCCAGGTTCACCATTTTCCTGTCAAATAAGTTCAGCCCCAGTCAGTCTACCCAGAGCCGTAGCGTCCGGAGAATCTTTGAAACAGGCCGCTATACGTATTGATAACTCATTCGATTTAGATGGTTTTGAAGGCACCGAACCACAAGTTTTTGTTACATCACCCTCGGGTGATAATGTTGCGGCACATGTACAAGGCAATGGCGACTCTTATACAGCATCATTCCGTCCGACTGTAGTAGGACGTCACTTGATTAGTGTCACCGCTTCGGATCAACACATAAATGGTTCTCCTTTTTCTTGTAATGTTTTCGATGTCACACGTGTGTCTATTAGCGGCTTGGAGCAACAGTATGGTCCAGCTGCCTTGAGTATACCCGTTACGTTTAGTGTTGATGCTGCCGGTGCTGGTGAAGGCACTTTGGAATTGGTAGTTTCTACCGATACAAGCACAGTTAAAGCTGAAGTTGTGGCCTGTGCTCGTGGTCTTTATGATGTTACATTTGTTCCACAGTCTACAGAATCCCATTATGTTAATGTTACCTTCAATGAAGTGCCCGTTGATGGCAGTCCGTTTCGTGTGGAAATACAACAAACTGCACAGACTATTCAAATTGGCAGTTTGGCTATGATTGATTTTCCATCAGATGATCAAATAGCTGAAATTATGGGACCTGATCATAAGACTGTTCCCTACACCATCAATCGTCAAACAGCTGAGTTTCGTACCCATATGACAGGCAACTATTTGATACGTTTTATTGATCGTGAAACCAGACAACATATTGGCACAAGAACTTTAACAGTTTTCGATCCTTCTCTGGTTAAAATAATTGAGGTTGGTGAAGCTTTGTGTCACCGTCCGGCCAGCATTTCGGTATCACTTAACGAGGCTGGTCAAGGAGAATTGACGGCTATGGTGAAATGTGGTGCTATTAAAGTTCCTCACACTATTAGGGGACCTGCCAAGAATGGCATCTATGAAATCGTCTATCATCCCACCAGAGTTGCTCCCCACAAAATCACCATAATGTTCAATGATGTTCCCATATCATTGAAACCTTTGGAAATTAATGTTTTTCCAGCTGGTGCAGGCAAAGAAATAAGTGTTAGTGGCTTGGGTTTGTATCAGGCTAGAGTTGGGAAAACTACTAATTTTGCTATCGATACTATAAAACGACCAGCTAGAGAATTTGATGTGGTGGTATCGGGGCCAGGTGGCCAGGCTTTACCAGTGCGTTGCTATCAAACTAAGAGTGGCCATTTGCAGGCCGAATTTAATATAAACAAGCCAGGACAATGCATAATAGGTAAGATTATTTTTTAATATAAACTTTAATTTAAAAATATTAGAAAGCAAAGACGTTACAAAAGTTCATTTAAATCGCAAGAATGAATTGAGACCAACTGAAATAATGTACTTAAGCAAATTTAACATTCTGCATTTTATATGTGTGTATATTTTTCCCACAATAGAGGTTTTACATCAATCCAAACCGCTTCCGGGGAGTCCATTTACATGTGAAGCATTTGACATTAGCAGGGTATCAGTACAGGGTGTACCCAAGAGTCCCATGGCCCTACACAGTCCCATATCATTTTCGGTACGCACTGAAAATGCTGGCTTGGCAGAACTAGAAGCATTTGCTGTCTCTCCAACAAATCAGAATGTCTCCGTGCACATAAATGAACAATCTGAGGGTATTCACAGCGTCGAATTTATACCAACACAGCCAGGAAACTATAAGTTGACTGTGATGTACGGCGGCGAAACTTTGCCCAATTCTCCGTACACATTTACCGCTTCAACGACTGGTGCTAAACATGATAGCCGAGCTACGGGTCATGGCTTAGAGGTGTGCCACCGCAATAAAGAAGCTTCTTTCATTGTCTATTGTCCCGTACAGCCAAATGTCCAGATTGAACGAACCGATGAGTTTGGCGAGCGTATTGAGCCGAAAATTAAAGCTTTGGGTAATAATGAATGGCGTATCGCTTATACAATATTGTCGGTCGGACGTTATGAAATACGTGCAAGTTGCCCGAACAGAGGCAGTTTACCTGGTTCACCTTGGCATGTTTCCTGTGTGGAATCTTCAAAGGTGACACCTGTTGGCGGTTGGGGTAGTTTCTTGGATCATGAGGGCCGTTTGATTTTACCAGCCCGTATTATTTTCGATATAGAAAATGCCGGTCCTGGTGAACTGAATTGTACGATTGATGGCATAGAGGTACCTGTAGACAAATTACCGGATGGTAAATTAAGATTGTTTATAAGTGGCGAAAATTTAGCTTCGGGGGAACATGATTTGGATTTGACTTGGAGCAGTTTGACTATCGTGCAATGTCCCAGAAGTGCTTTTGTAACTGGCCAACAAGCAGCCGATAAAGTGGTATTAACAGGACGTGGCTTAGCTGCTTCTCAAGCTGGTGAAGCAGCACATTTTACAATTGATGCAACAGATGCCCCCGCTGGTCGGCCTGAAGTAATTTTAGTACATCACGATAACACTTCCGTACCGGTTAGTTTGGCCCAACCAAGACCCAATGAAGCCATATGGTTGGCATCATACACACCGCAAAAATCTTCATCAGGCTCTTTGACTTTGTCGGTTAAATGGAATGGCCGTTTGGTTAAAGGTTGTCCACTTTCAGTAGCTGTGGGCTCTTCAATGGATGCTTCTAAAGTTATTTGTTCGGGTGAAGGTCTACGTCACGGCATTGTCGGCAAAGATATAAAATCATGGATTGATACTAGACGTGCTGGTCCTGGTGAATTGACAGCTCATTGTGCTGGTCCACGCAAAGTTGCTTATTGCGAGCTGTATGATCATGGTGATGCTACATTTACTTTGAATATTAAACCCCAAGAGCCAGGACGACATTTATTGACAATTAAGTATGGTGGACAAAATGTGACTGGTTCACCGTTTGCATTGAAAGTTGCCGGAGCACCAGATGCTAGTAAGGTAGGGATTTGCTTGTCAGATTTTCCTAGAAACTTTTTTTTGAATAGAGTTAGATAAACATAATTGTAATTTACGTTTTTAAATTTAAGGTACGTGTCTATGGTCCTGGCATAGAGCATGGGGTATTGGCAACATTCCAATCCCGTTTTATATGCGATACCCGTGGTGCTGGTGCTGGCCAGTTAACAGTTCGTGTCCGAGGACCGAAGGGCGCTTTTCGTGTGGAAATGCAACGCGAATCACAAAAAGATAGAACAATACTTTGCAAGGTTTGGTTTGATTTTTATAACGAATTTTACTAAAGTTTTCTGTTAATATTTTAATTTTATAACTGTAGTATGATCCCACTGAACCGGGTGACTATAGAGTTGAAGTTAAATGGGCTGGTGAATTTGTACCTGGATCGCCGTTTCCTGTCATGATTTTTGATACCGAAGAGGAATTGCGAAGGTTTCTGCAGGGCATATGAGGCCAAAGCAGCATCAGCACTATAATTTTGTCAAACCCTGCCCTAAATCGAAATACTTTGCAACAACAACAACTGTATCAACATCATCACTACCATCATCCTCAAGAGCAACAACATCAGCAGCAGCATTTAACCCACCAGCCTTCAGCTACAGCAACATCAACAATAATGCCACTTTTTTCACACCATCACCAGCAAGCAACACTTTTACGTCTATCACCAATCTATATAAACAACACCGGTGGTTTGGGCAGTGGTCTGGGTTGTACCAACAGTAGCCGTACCCCCAGCCATCAGTATATAAGTAGTCCCGAATTGACCTTTGACATGAGTTCACGTACATGTTTAGGTCGTCGTTGTAGACAAGAATCATCATGTCATATACTTTGACATTTTATTCTCTGTTTCACAATTAATTATCAATTGTTGTTTTATTAGTTTTAATTTTTTTCCATTTTTGAATTTTATATTTATTTTTAACTAACTAACAACGAATTCTAAAGCAAATAATTAAATTCACTTCAAATGTGTGTTTCATACGATTAACTTGACTAAAACGAATACGATGCAATAATTATTTTTGTTTTCTTTATTTTTTTTTTTTTGCCCAAGAATCTTACGTTATATATTTGAATTATATACATACTATATATAGTCTTTTATACTTAACTATCTAACTAATACTGTAACAACTTGTATGATTCAAAATATTATGATATTTTTTTAAATGTTTTTTTTTTACTAAAATAATTGATTTTTATGTTACTTGAACGCGTAGAAACAAAAATTAGGAAATTATTTTTGTTATTTAAAAGGAATTTTATGCGAAACAAAAAAAAATTAACAAAATAAGCAAATAAATTTTACAAGATTTTATAAAATATTTTATTTAGAAAATCTGTCTACTTTAATTCACTTTTTCATGGGGAAAGAATGCTGCAGAAAGAGAAAAAAATAAAGTTCGTACTAAGGAAGGTCCCGCCTAAAAATATGCTTAAAAACAACATGATTTTTATATCAGGAATTCATGTTCACAAGAACTTAGTTTTATGAAACGACTTCAAAGTAATAAAACGTAGATACCTGCCAGCGCACAACAGTCCGTTGTAATAAAGATTATTGTCTTATGTATGAACTATCCAACATACAGAATCACCTTGGAAAATTATTCAAGATATCTAATCTCATTTTCTAGCAGCCACCATTAGTCATTTAACCAATGCCTCTCCCAGAAATAACCAGTAACAGAATACTACCAATATTGAGGACATAGTCGATATATATATATATATATATATATAGCCGATCCTCAAAAGAGAACTCCTAGAGATTAACTCTCTATTGACTGTTGTCTAAGACGAGGACCTTAGCTGCCGGTTCAACTTTTACCAGACCAGCATACATTACCCTAATTTCTCTCCTATCTTATATGCAGCCAAACAAAAAGGCATGTACTAAATTAGAAAAATTATGACATAGCACACTAATTTATGACGGGGTGTTCACACTTGTAAATATGTTTTACGTAAGAGCTTACGTCATGACATATTTAACTCAAAAGTTAAATATGTTTATTCGGGACATTGCCAACATAGCTCGATGGAACTTTTTGCTAATTGATATAAATGTATCTTAATTAAGATAACATTGTATGATCTATACGGGAATTTGGCCATTTGTGGGCACATTTATGTTTGTCACTCATTTAAACCAATTGAAAACTTAAGCCAAGAATCCATACCTATTGACTATGTAAGTCGGATATCTCAATTGTATTTGAGAATTTTTCTATAAAATTTTAAAAATTAAAATTGTGTAAATTTTGATGATCTTTACGGGAATTTGGCCATTTGTGGGCACATTTTTGTTTGTCACTCATTTGGACCAATTGGAAATTAAAGCCAAGGGTCTATACTTATTGACTATGTAACTCCGATTTCTCAATTGTATTTGAGAATTTTTCTATAAAATTTTAAAAATTAAAATTGTGTAAATTTTGATGATCTTTACGGGAATTTGGCCATTTGTGGGCATGGCATATTTTAGTTTGTCAATCATTTGGACCAATTAGAAATTTAAGCCAAGGGTCTATACCTATTGACTGTGTAAGTCCGATTTCTCAATTGTATTTGAGAATTTTTCTATAAAATTTTAAAAATTAAAATTGTGTAAATTTTGATGATCTTTACGGGAATTTGGCCATTTGTGGGCATGGCATATTTTAGTTTGTCAATCATTTGGACCAATTAGAAATTAAAGCCAAGGGTCTATACCTATTGACTATGTAAGTCCGATTTCTCAATTGTATTTGAGAATTTTTCTATAAAATTTTAAAAATTAAAATTGTGTAAATTTTGATGATCTTTACGGGAATTTGGCCATTTGTGGGCACATTTTTGTTTGTCACTCATTTGGACGAATTGGAAATTAAAGCCAAGGGTCTATACTTATTGACTATGTAACTCCGATTTCTCAATTGTATTTGAGAATTTTTCTATAAAATTTTAAAAATTAAAATTGTGTAAATTTTGATGATCTTTACGGGAATTTGGCCATTTGTGGGCACATTTTTGTTTGTCACTCATTTGGACCAATTGGAAATTAAAGCCAAGGGTCTATACTTATTGACTATGTAAGTCCGATTTCTCAATTGTATTTGAGAATTTTTCTATAAAATTTTAAAAATTAAAATTGTGTAAATTTTGATGATCTTTACGGGAATTTGGCCATTTGTGGGCACATTTTTGTTTGTCAATCATTTGGACCAATTAGAAATTAAAGCCAAGGGTCTATACCTATTGACTATGTAAGTCCGATTTCTCAATTGTATTTGAGAATTTTTCTATAAAATTTTAAAAATTAAAATTGTGTAAATTTTGATGATCTTTCTATAAAATTTTAAAAATTAAAATTGTGTAAATTTTGATGATCTTAACGGGAATTTGGCCATTTGTGGGCACATTTTTGTTTGTCACTCATTTGGACCAATTGGGAACTAAAGTTAAGGGTCTATACTTATTGACTATGTAAGTCCGATTTCTCAATTGTATTTGAGAATTTTTCTATAAAATTTTAAAAATTAAAATTGTGTAAATTTTGATGATCTTTCTATAAAATTTTAAAAATTAAAATTGTGTAAATTTTGATGATCTTTACGGGAATTTGGCCATTTGTGGGCATGGCATATTTTAGTTTGTCAATCATTTGGACCAATTAGAAATTAAAGCCAAGGGTCTATACCTATTGACTGTGTAAGACCGATTTCTCAATTGTATTTGAGAATTTTTCTATAAAATTTTAAAAATTAAAATTGTGTAAATTTTGATGATCTTTACGCGAATTTGGCCATTTGTGGGTACATTTTTGTTTGTCACTCATTTGGACCAATTGGAAATTAAAGCCAAGGGTCTATACTTATTGACTATGTAAGTCCGATTTCTCAATTGTATTTGAGAATTTTTCTATAAAATTTTATATATTAAAATTGTGTAAATTTTGATGATCTTAACGGGAATTTGGCCATTTGTGGGCACATTTTTGTTTGTCACTCGTTTGGACCAATTGGGAATTAAAGTTAAGGGTCTATACTTATTGACTATGTAAGTCCGATTTCTCAATTGTATTTGAGAATTTTTCTATAACATTTTAAAAATTAAAATTGTGTAAATTTTGATGATCTTTACGGGAATTTGGCCATTTGTGGGCACATTTTTGTTTGTCAATCATTTGGACCAATTAGAAATTAAAGCCAAGGGTCTATACCTATTGACTATGTAAGTCCGATTTCTCAATTGTATTTGAGAATTTTTCTATAAAATTTTAAAAATTAAAATTGTGTAAATTTTGATGATCTTTCTATAAAATTTTAAAAATTAAAATTGTGTAAATTTTGATGATCTTAACGGGAATTTGGCCATTTGTGGGCACATTTTTGTTTGTCACTCATTTGGACCAATTGGGAATTAAAGTTAAGGGTCTATACTTATTGACTATGTAAGTCCGATTTCTCAATTGTATTTGAGAATTTTTCTATAAAATTTTAAAAATTAAAATTGTGTAAATTTTGATGATCTTTCTATAAAATTTTAAAAATTAAAATTGTGTAAATTTTGATGATCTTTACGGGAATTTGGCCATTTGTGGGCACATTTTTGTTTGTCACTCATTTGGACCAATTGGGAATTAAAGTTAAGGGTCTATACTTATTGACTATGTAAGTCCGATTTCTCAATTGTATTTGAGAATTTTTCTATAAAATTTTAAAAATTAAAATTGTGTAAATTTTGATGATCTTTCTATAAAATTTTAAAAATTAAAATTGTGTAAATTTTGATGATCTTTACGGGAATTTGGCCATTTGTGGGCACATTTTTGTTTGTCAATCATTTGGACCAATTAGAAATTAAAGCCAAGGGTCTATACCTATTGACTATGTAAGTCCGATTTCTCAATTGTATTTGAGAATTTTTCTATAAAATTTTAAAAATTAAAATTGTGTAAATTTTGATGATCTTTCTATAAAATTTTAAAAATTAAAATTGTGTATATTTTGATGATCTTAACGGGAATTTGGCCATTTGTGGGCACATTTTTGTTTGTCACTCATTTGGACCAATTGGGAATTAAAGTTAAGGGTCTATACTTATTGACTATGTAAGTCCGATTTCTCAATTGTATTTGAGAATTTTTCTATAAAATTTTATATATTAAAATTGTGTAAATTTTGATGATCTTAACGGGAATTTGGCCATTTGTGGGCACATTTTTGTTTGTCACTCATTTGGACCAATTGGGAATTAAAGTTAAGGGTCTATACTTATTGACTATGTAAGTCCGATTTCTCAATTGTATTTGAGAATTTTTCTATAAAATTTTAAAAATTAAAATTGTGTAAATTTTGATGATCTTTACGGGAATTTGGCCATTTGTGGGCACATTTTTGTTTGTCAATCATTTGGACCAATTAGAAATTAAAGCCAAGGGTCTATACCTATTGACTATGTAAGTCCGATTTCTCAATTGTATTTGAGAATTTTTCTATAAAATTTTAAAAATTAAAATTGTGTAAATTTTGATGATCTTTCTATAAAATTTTAAAAATTAAAATTGTGTAAATTTTGATGATCTTAACGGGAATTTGGCCATTTGTGGGCACATTTTTGTTTGTCACTCATTTGGACCAATTGGGAATTAAAGTTAAGGGTCTATACTTATTGACTATGTAAGTCCGATTTCTCAATTGTATTTGAGAATTTTTCTATAAAATTTTAAAAATTAAAATTGTGTAAATTTTGATGATCTTTCTATAAAATTTTAAAAATTAAAATTGTGTAAATTTTGATGATCTTTACGGGAATTTGGCCACTTGTGGGCACATTTTTGTTTGTCAATCATTTGGACCAATTAGAAATTAAAGCCAAGGGTCTATACCTATTGACTATGTAAGTCCGATTTCTCAATTGTATTTGAGAATTTTTCTATAAAATTTTAAAAATTAAAATTGTGTAAATTTTGATGATCTTTCTATAAAATTTTAAAAATTAAAATTGTGTAAATTTTGATGATCTTTACGGGAATTTGGCCACTTGTGGGCACATTTTTGTTTGTCACTCATTTGGACCAATTGGGAATTAAAGTTAAGGGTCTATACTTATTGACTATGTAAGTCCGATTTCTCAATTGTATTTGAGAATTTTTCTATAAAATTTTAAAAATTAAAATTGTGTAAATTTTGATGATCTTTCTATAAAATTTTAAAAATTAAAATTGTGTAAATTTTGATGATCTTTACGGGAATTTGGCCACTTGTGGGCACATTTTTGTTTGTCAATCATTTGGACCAATTAGAAATTAAAGCCAAGGGTCTATACCTATTGACTGTGTAAGACCGATTTCTCAATTGTATTTGAGAATTTTTCTATAAAATTTTAAAAATTAAAATTGTGTAAATTTTGATGATCTTAACGGGAATTTGGCCATTTGTGGGCACATTTTTGTTTGTCACTCATTTGGACCAATTGGGAATTAAAGTTAAGGGTCTATACTTATTGACTATGTAAGTCCGATTTCTCAATTGTATTTGAGAATTTTTCTATAAAATTTTAAAAATTAAAATTGTGTAAATTTTGATGATCTTTCTATAAAATTTTAAAAATTAAAATTGTGTAAATTTTGATGATCTTAACGGGAATTTGGCCATTTGTGGGCACATTTTTGTTTGTCACTCATTTGGACCAATTGGGAACTAAAGTTAAGGGTCTATACTTATTGGCTATGTAAGTCCGATTTCTCAATTGTATTTGAGAATTTTTCTATAAAATTTTAAAAATTAAAATTGTGTAAATTTTGATGATCTTTCTATAAAATTTTAAAAATTAAAATTGTGTAAATTTTGATGATCTTTACGGGAATTTGGCCATTTGTGGGCATGGCATATTTTAGTTTAACAATCATTTGGACCAATTAGAAATTAAAGCCAAGGGTCTATACCTATTGACTGTGTAAGACCGATTTCTCAATTGTATTTGAGAATTTTTCTATAAAATTTTAAAAATTAAAATTGTGTAAATTTTGATGATCTTTACGGGAATTTGGCCATTTGTGGGTACATTTTTGTTTGTCACTCATTTGGACCAATTGGAAATTAAAGTTAAGGGTCTATACTTATTGACTATGTAAGTCCGATTTCTCAATTGTATTTGAGAATTTTTCTATAAAATTTTAAAAATTAAAATTGTGTAAATTTTGATGATCTTAACGGGAATTTGGCCATTTGTGGGTACATTTTTGTTTGTCACTCATTTGGACCAATTGGAAATTAAAGTTAAGGGTCTATACTTATTGACTATGTAAGTCCGATTTCTCAATTGTATTTGAGAATTTTTCTATAAAATTTTAAAAATTAAAATTGTGTAAATTTTGATGATCTTTCTATAAAATTTTAAAAATTAAAATTGTGTAAATTTTGATGATCTTTCTATAAAATTTTAAAAATTAAAATTGTGTAAATTTTGATGATCTTTACGGGAATTTGGCCATTTGTGGGCATGGCATATTTTAGTTTAACAATCATTTGGACCAATTAGAAATTAAAGCCAAGGGTCTATACCTATTGACTGTGTAAGACCGATTTCTCAATTGTATTTGAGAATTTTTCTATAAAATTTTAAAAATTAAAATTGTGTAAATTTTGATGATCTTTACGGGAATTTGGCCATTTGTGGGTACATTTTTGTTTGTCACTCATTTGGACCAATTGGGAATTAAAGTTAAGGGTCTATACTTATTGACTATGTAAGTCCGATTTCTCAATTGTATTTGAGAATTTTTCTATAAAATTTTATATATTAAAATTGTGTAAATTTTGATGATCTTAACGGGAATTTGGCCATTTGTGGGCACATTTTTGTTTGTCACTCATTTGGACCAATTGGGAATTAAAGTTAAGGGTCTATACTTATTGACTATGTAAGTCCGATTTCTCAATTGTATTTGAGAATTTTTCTATAAAATTTTAAAAATTAAAATTGTGTAAATTTTGATGATCTTAACGGGAATTTGGCCATTTGTGGGCACATTTTTGTTTGTCACTCATTTGGACCAATTGGGAATTAAAGTTAAGGGTCTATACTTATTGACTATGTAAGTCCGATTTCTCAATTGTATTTGAGAATTTTTCTATAAAATTTTAAAAATTAAAATTGTGTAAATTTTGATGATCTTTCTATAAAATTTTAAAAATTAAAATTGTGTAAATTTTGATGATCTTTACGGGAATTTGGCCATTTGTGGGCACATTTTTGTTTGTCAATCATTTGGACCAATTAGAAATTAAAGCCAAGGGTCTATACCTATTGACTATGTAAGTCCGATTTCTCAATTGTATTTGAGAATTTTTCTATAAAATTTTAAAAATTAAAATTGTGTAAATTTTGATGATCTTTCTATAAAATTTTAAAAATTAAAATTGTGTAAATTTTGATGATCTTTACGGGAATTTGGCCATTTGTGGGCATGGCATATTTTAGTTTGTCAATCATTTGGACCAATTAGAAATTAAAGCCAAGGGTCTATACCTATTGACTGTGTAAGTCCGATTTCTCAATTGTATTTGAGAATTTTTCTATAAAATTTTAAAAATTAAAATTGTGTAAATTTTGATGATCTTTCTATAAAATTTTAAAAATTAAAATTGTGTAAATTTTGATGATCTTTACGGGAATTTGGCCATTTGTGGGTACATTTTTGTTTGTCACTCATTTGGACCAATTGGAAATTAAAGTTAAGGGTCTATACTTATTGACTATGTAAGTCCGATTTCTCAATTGTATTTGAGAATTTTTCTATAAAATTTTAAAAATTAAAATTGTGTAAATTTTGATGATCTTAACGGGAATTTGGCCATTTGTGGGCACATTTTTGTTTGTCACTCATTTGGACCAATTGGGAATTAAAGTTAAGGGTCTATACTTATTGACTATGTAAGTCCGATTTCTCAATTGTATTTGAGAATTTTTCTATAAAATTTTATATATTAAAATTGTGTAAATTTTGATGATCTTAACGGGAATTTGGCCATTTGTGGGTACATTTTTGTTTGTCACTCATTTGGACCAATTGGAAATTAAAGTTAAGGGTCTATACTTATTGACTATGTAAGTCCGATTTCTCAATTGTATTTGAGAATTTTTCTATAAAATTTTAAAAATTAAAATTGTGTAAATTTTGATGATCTTAACGGGAATTTGGCCATTTGTGGGCACATTTTTGTTTGTCACTCATTTGGACCAATTGGGAATTAAAGTTAAGGGTCTATACTTATTGACTATGTAAGTCCGATTTCTCAATTGTATTTGAGAATTTTTCTATAAAATTTTATATATTAAAATTGTGTAAATTTTGATGATCTTAACGGGAATTTGGCCATTTGTGGGCACATTTTTGTTTGTCACTCATTTGGACCAATTGGGAATTAAAGTTAAGGGTCTATACTTATTGACTATGTAAGTCCGATTTCTCAATTGTATTTGAGAATTTTTCTATAAAATTTTAAAAATTAAAATTGTGTAAATTTTGATGATCTTTCTATAAAATTTTAAAAATTAAAATTGTGTAAATTTTTATGATCTTAACGGGAATTTGGCCATTTGTGGGCACATTTTTGTTTGTCACTCATTTGGACCAATTGGGAATTAAAGTTAAGGGTCTATACTTATTGACTATATAAGTCCGATTTCTCAATTGTATTTGAGAATTTTTCTATAAAATTTTAAAAATTAAAATTGTGTAAATTTTGATGATCTTTCTATAAAATTTTAAAAATTAAAATTGTGTAAATTTTGATGATCTTAACGGGAATTTGGCCATTTGTGGGCACATTTTTGTTTGTCACTCATTTGGACCAATTGGGAATTAAAGTTAAGGGTCTATACTTATTGACTATGTAAGTCCGATTTCTCAATTGTATTTGAGAATTTTTCTATAAAATTTTAAAAATTAAAATTGTGTAAATTTTGATGATCTTTCTATAAAATTTTAAAAATTAAAATTGTGTAAATTTTGATGATCTTTACGGGAATTTGGCCATTTGTGGGCACATTTTTGTTTGTCACTCATTTGGACCAATTGGGAATTAAAGTTAAGGGTCTATACTTATTGACTATGTAAGTCCGAGTTCTCAATTGTATTTGAGAATTTTTCTATAAAATTTTAAAAATTAAAATTGTGTAAATTTTGATGATCTTTACGGGAATTTGGCCATTTGTGGGCACATTTTTGTTTGTCACTCATTTGGACCAATTGGGAATTAAAGTTAAGGGTCTATACTTATTGACTATGTAAGTCCGATTTCTCAATTGTATTTGAGAATTTTTCTATAAAATTTTAAAAATTAAAATTGTGTAAATTTTGATGATCTTTACGCGAATTTTGCCATTTGTGGGCACATTTTTGTTTGTCACTCATTTAAACCAATTGAAAACTTAAGTTAAGAATCCATACCTATTGACTATGTAAGTCCGATTTCTCAATTGTATTTGAGAATTTTTCTATAAAATTTTAAAAATTAAAATTGTGTAAATTTTGATGATCTTTACGGGAATTTGGCCATTTGTGGGCACATTTTTGTTTGTCACTCATTTGGACCAATTGGGAATTAAAGTTAAGGGTCTATACTTATTGACTATGTAAGTCCGAGTTCTCAATTGTATTTGAGAATTTTTCTATAAAATTTTAAAAATTAAAATTGTGTAAATTTTGATGATCTTTACGGGAATTTGGCCATTTGTGGGCACATTTTTGTTTGTCACTCATTTGGACCAATTGGAAATTAAAGCCAAGGGTCTATACTTCTTGACTATGTAAGTCCGATTTCTCAATTGTATTTGAGAATTTTTCTATAAAATTTTAAATATTAAAATTGTGTAAATTTTGATGATCTTTACGGGAATTTGGCCATTTGTGGGCACATTTTTGTTTGTCACTCATTTGGACTAATTGGAAATTAAAGCCAAGGGTCTATACTTATTGACTATGTAAGTCCGATTTCTCAATTGTATTTGAGAATTTTTCTATAAAATTTTAAATATTAAAATTGTGTAAATTTTGATGATCTTTACGGGAATTTGGCCATTTGTGGGCACATTTTTGTTTGTCACTCATTTGGACCAATTGGGAATTAAAGTTAAGGGTATATACTTATTGACTATGTAAGTCCGATTTCTCAATTGTATTTGAGAATTTTTCTATAAAATTTTAAAAATTAAAATTGTGTAAATTTTGATGATCTTTACGGGAATTTGGCCATTTGTGGGCACATTTTTGTTTGTCACTCATTTGAACCAATTGGAAATTAAAGCCAAGGGTCTATACTTCTTGACTATGTAAGTCCGATTTCTCAATTGTATTTGAGAATTTTTCTATAAAATTTTAAATATTAAAATTGTGTAAATTTTGATGATCTTTACGGGAATTTGGCCATTTTTGGGCACATTTTTGTTTGTCACTCATTTGGACCAAATGGGAATTAAAGTTAAGGGTCTATACTTATTGACTATGTAAGTCCGAGTTCTCAATTGTATTTGAGAATTTTTCTATAAAATTTAAAAATTTAAATTATGTAAATTTTGATAATCTTTACGGGAATTTGGCCATTTGTGGGCACATTTTTGTTTGTCACTCATTTGGACCAATTGGAAATTAAAGCCAAGGGTCTATACTTCTTGACTATGTAAGTCCGATTTCTCAATTGTATTTGAGAATTTTTCTATAAAATTTTAAATATTAAAATTGTGTAAATTTTGATGATCTTTACGGGAATTTGGCCATTTGTGGGCACATTTTTGTTTGTCACTCATTTGGACCAATTGGAAATTAAAGCCAAGGGTCTATACTTATTGACTATGTAAGTCCGATTTCTCAATTGTATTTGAGAATTTTTCTATAAAATTTTAAATATTAAAATTGTGTAAATTTTGATGATCTTTACGGGAATTTGGCCATTTGTGGGCACATTTTTGTTTGTCACTCATTTGGACCAATTGGGAATTAAAGTTAAGGGTCTATACTTATTGACTATGTAAGTCCGATTTCTCAATTGTATTTGAGAATTTTTCTATAAAATTTTAAAAATTAAAATTGTGTAAATTTTGATGATCTTTACGGGAATTTGGCCATTTGTGGGCACATTTTTGTTTGTCACTCATTTGGACCAATTGGGAATTAAAGTTAAGGGTCTATACTTATTGACTATGTAAGTCCGAGTTCTCAATTGTATTTGAGAATTTTTCTATAAAATTTAAAAATTTAAATTATGTAAATTTTGATGATCTTTACGGGAATTTGGCCATTTGTGGGCACATTTTTGTTTGTCACTCATTTGGACCAATTGGAAATTAAAGCCAAGGGTCTATACTTCTTGACTATGTAAGTCCGATTTCTCAATTGTATTTGAGAATTTTTCTATAAAATTTTAAATATTAAAATTGTGTAAATTTTGATGATCTTTACGGGAATTTGGCCATTTGTGGGCACATTTTTGTTTGTCACTCATTTGGACCAATTGGAAATTAAAGCCAAGGGTCTATACTTATTGACTATGTAAGTCCGATTTCTCAATTGTATTTGAGAATTTTTCTATAAAATTTTAAATATTAAAATTGTGTAAATTTTGATGATCTTTACGGGAATTTGGCCATTTGTGGGCACATTTTTGTTTGTCACTCATTTGGACCAATTGGGAATTAAAGTTAAGGGTCTATACTTATTGACTATGTAAGTCCGATTTCTCAATTGTATTTGAGAATTTTTCTATAAAATTTTAAAAATTAAAATTGTGTAAATTTTGATGATCTTTACGGGAATTTGGCCATTTGTGGGCACATTTTTGTTTGTCACTCATTTGGACCAATTGGAAATTAAAGCTAAGGATCTATACTTATTGACTATGTAAGTCCGATTTCTCAATTGTATTTGAGAATTTATCTATAAAATTTTAAATATTAATATTGTGTAAATTTTGATGATCTTTACGGGAATTTGGCCATTTGTGGGCACATTTTTGTTTGTCACTCATTTGGACCAATTGGAAATTAAAGCTAAGGATCTATACTTATTGACTATGTAAGTCCGATTTCTCAATTGTATTTGAGAATTTTTCTATAAAATTTTAAAAATTAAAATTGTGTAAATTTTGATGATCTTAACGGGAATTTGGCCATTTGTGGGCACATTTTTGTTTGTCACTCATTTGGACCAATTGAAAAATAAAGCCAAGGGTCTATACTTATTGACTATGTAAGTCCGATTTCTCAATTGTATTTGAGTATTTTTCTATAAAATTTTAAAAACTAAAATTGTGTAAATTTTGATGATCTTTACGGGAATTTGGGTCCTACTTATAGACTACTTAAGTCCGATTTCTCAAATACAATTGAGAGATGTAAACCAAAAAGTTCAATCAAGGTATGTTAGCCACGTCTCGACTAAACATATTTAACTTTTGAGTTAAATATGTCGTGACGTATGCTCTTACGTAAAACATATTTAACTCGGAATATTTATCTTCACACACATAAAACCGGTTACATCACAAAAATTTTAAATCAGATCAAGTCATATCTCTTCTAATCAAAAGTATGATCAAATTTATAAATTTTATTTCTGCAGCTACATAAATTTGTGGCAAACAGAAGTACCAACATATTTATTTTTAATTTTTGTAATTGCATTTCGAATTTATGGCCGCTACGGCTGAAATCAACTTTCATTTCACAATAAATTGAAGTTTTTAATCTTTGTGAGTTTATTTACGTTATTAAAAGAAACCTCGCTCTTTAACTCAACTGTCCCGTCAATAGAATAAGCAGCCTGCACAGCTGATTCTTGTCACTTCATATGGTGGAAAATTCAAATAAAAAAAACTTACCCGTATGCCGCAAATACAAATAGCGAGGTAGAAGAAAAGGGCTGACCGCTTTGTGCGACTACGTAGAAGCTTGGCCACATTACGCAGTATTGTGGAATCGGATCCTCCACCATCCTGGCAAACATCCACCGAAATTTGGCGCGAGATTGAGGCTCTGGAAAGCCAAATGGACATACACCGCAGTTAACAAAAAATTTAATTTATATTTAATTAAGCTATTGCATAGCTTCTATCGCGGGCTTTGCGGCGACCGAATCAAGAAATTTTGAAAAATTTGTTTCTTAAGTCTTTTGTTTTTGAAACGAAAATATCTGACACTAAGTTTGTTTCTTAAGTCTTTAGTTGTTTTAAGTATTTAAATCGCCCAATGTATGTTAACCCCTAAAGCATGCTATTGATTGATTTTGATTTCATTAACATGCAGTATTGCCAGAATAACAACAGAGTTATTAAACAAAACGTAATAATATCAGGGTTTAAAAAAACTAATATATTTAGTAAAAATTCCCATCATACTCCATAATTTTATGTGAAAACTAGAAAAATATTTACCTGATAACAAATAAATTTCCAGTTTTCTAAAAAAAATTTTGTAATTGACAACTAGTAAAATTTTTTACTAGCACACATTTAGCAACAATGAAAACTACAAAACAATGAAAACTACAAAAAAAAACCACACAAAAATGCAAAAAACACACATATACAAAATATTCTTTTCATACAATATGCCGCTATCAAAAATACCAAACAATAAAATATATGCCAATCCAAAAAATTTTTCTCCTTGAATCAACAACCAGCAACCCAAAAAATTTTCCAAAATATGCGTTGATAATAGCAGATTTCAAGAATTTTTAACAATCGACATTTGCTTTATGAATGTTTACTTGTTGTGAGCAGTTGAGAGTCTCATTTTGATGTGTATAATGAAAATCGTGTACGAGATTTCATGTGTGTACGGATGTATGCATGAATGCTTGTATGAATGTATGTATGTATTTATGTATGTGAGTATGTATGATTGTGTACCAACTTGTGTATATCAACATACACATTATGTACAATGTACAGATGTACATATGTGTATACATATCTGATGTCGTTGAAAATTTCTTTGAAGCAGCAATTATCAACGCATATTTTGAAAAATTTTTTGGGTTGCTGGTTGTTGATTCAAGGAGAAAAATTTTGTGTGCTAGTAAAAAATTTTACTAGTTGTCAAGTATAAAATTTTTTTTAGAAAACTGGAAATTTATTTGTTATCACATAAATATTTTTAGTTTCTCTACTATCAAAAATGGAAACGGATCATATTTTCTCACTAGTCGCTAGTATAATAAATAAAAATAAAAAAACTAATCTTAAACCCTGAAAAATATAATTGCATAAGTTGATAAAAAATGCTATGCAATAGCTTTACCGCGGCAGTCCCCGAGTGCCACGTGTCTTTTTTTAAATTGACATGTTTAGAACAATTTTTTTTTTTATAAACTATATTCTTTTGTTACAATTATTTGGTTCCTTCTATTTTGTTACACCTGTAGTTATACACTAGAAAAATTACTTGGCCAGTTCGTAGAACTATTTCGCCACCACCATTATTAAAATTAAAAATTTTTTTAAGCTATTGCATAGCTTCTATCGCGGGCTTTGAGGCGACCGAATCAAAAAATTTTGAAAAGTTTGTATCTTAAGTCTTTTGTTTATGAAACGAAAAAACCTGAAATTCGTTTATGAAACGAAAAAACCTCACAATAAGTTTGTTTCTTAAGTCTTTTTTTTTTTGAAGTGAAAACTTCTTTTTTGTATAGTCTATGTATGATGATTATATAGTGTTGCCGCTTTGGAAATTTTTTAAATTTCCAGTGTTTCTGGATTTCTGGGATTTTTAGGGGATTTTTGTCCAAGTTTTTGGGAA